>CM055110.1:45822266-46314146 GCA_029204225.1 Diphasiastrum complanatum | reverse complement strand
CCCCCCCCCCCCCCCCCCCCCCCCCCCCCCCCCCCCCCCCCCCCCCCCCCCCCCCCCCCCCCCCCCCCCCCCCCCCCCCCCCCCCCCCCCCCCCCCCCCCCCCCCCCCCCCCCCCCCCCCCCCCCCCCCCCCCCCCCCCCCCCCCCGCCTTCCCCTTCCCCCTTTCCCCCAGTAATATGAAAAGACCTTTTCTGGCCTCACCATTGATGAGCTTCATTATACTCTTATATCCCTACAGAGTCTGAAGACTCTCAGATCGTATGGCATTACCCCTATCATTTTTTATTTTGTTGAGAGTTCCTTGAAATTATATAGCATCCACTACATCTAGAAACCACCAACAAGAAATGCTTTCATCCTAGTCTTATTGTAGACCTCAATATTATTTATGAAAGCACTCTTGAAGTATCACATATTTTAGTTTCCTCACAATATTATTGAAACATCTTACAAAATTATCTCCCCCCCACATCAACCAATGGGCCATTTCTAGACTAGAAACTAATCCCCAAAATTCCTCTAAGAAATTACCGTTCAAATGGGTTAATTGTCAATCTTGCTCCATGTCTATTTATCTTTTCACCATTGTCTTTGAGCCCTTGAGCTATGCATTTAGCTCCGCTATTAATTGCAATTTTAGCAAAGGCTCTTATTTTTCCCTTCTGGCCCAACCGTCTCCTTGTGATTTGTCGATGACCTCACCGTCTTCATGGCCATGGACCATTGGCACAAATAGAACTAAATTTGACACTTTACACATGTTTTTCCACTTTTCCCCTCGGTCATAAAAATTGTTGACTTTGGGCTCTTTATCTTCGTGTACAACACCCCCACTGACTTGGGTGTCCAATCTTGGCCTCAAATTCATCCTCTATAAAGACATTATTAAACTCCTTAGCATCCCCTTTGGGAATTCCCTAACTCACAATGAGAAATTTTCTTGGAACCATGACACTTTTCCCTTGAAACTCAACAAATTGAATTCCTACAACTTATTTTTCTAATGAGAGTCTTGATCATTGAGCACATCTTGATAACCTACCCAATGTCCTTTCTCTACAATTTGTTTATTCAATCAGCTCCTAGACCAAAAATCTATGTGTGTTTTTGTGGAACACATGAAAAAGCATCTTCTACCAAAAACTGTTTATTGCTCCCATCCTAAAGGGGGGCCTTGGAACTCGTGAACTCCACACCAAAAATGGAAAAAGTCATCATCAGGAGACCCACTAGTATCCATCTCATGGAGCATAAGCACTTTCTCATCCACTATATGCTCAACTTTGTTAGTGTCCCCAAAGCCCTTCACCCTTATATCTCCTTGATTGTGACGAGGACCACCTCAACTTTCTAGTTGATGTATTAATTGTTAATGCCATGCATCTCCATCCTTATCACAAAAGCGGTTTTGATGTGTGATCCTTTTATTAGAGTCAAGTTTATGATGTATGCATGCTCTTTAATTCTACCTCAACTTTTCATTTTGGTTTACGTAGTTGTCTTCAAAAGATTATTAAGCTCAAATATTATCTTGAAAGAAAAATTGGGACCCAACCAGTGCATTACTTTTGTACTACTTATACCCTCCATTGGGAGGTTATACATATTATATTAGAATCTAGTAACTTCTCTTACAAAAAAGGAATTGATTTTTGGACATCTAAAAAATATATATATTGATTGTCCTCATTTGAGAGGGATATAGAAATCTTGGTGCTATCAAATATCTTTGAATCTCTTTTATTATAAAGTATATATTTGTGACTTCATAGATATAAAAATAGAAAACATTTGGTAAAACGTTATTCTTAATGTGAGGTTGATAAAGAGTCAATCCAGATAAAGTATTTATAGAAAAATACGAAAAAATTAAATATTAGTGTACATTGTTTCAAAACTTTCTTATTAAATATTCTTCATGAACGTAGTCCAAGAGTTTTGCACCCAAAAAATGTTGAGTCTAATATAGATTCAAATCCTATAATTGTTCTTGCCCACCATAGTCAAACTCAAGAGTCTTAATTAATCAGGGGAAAAAAAAAACTTAAATAATTGGGAGATGTGGTGGTCAATAGATTGTTATACGTTTTGTAAAAATTGTAAAAAAAAACAATGGTCTATGGAATATTTACATCCCAATCATCTAAAATAAATTGCCTTTGTCTATCATGATGGAAAACCAATCAAATGAATGCTACAGATACTCGATATTTTTGTGATATTAAGCCTAGATTTAAAACCAAAATCAATAAGCAAGCCAAGTGTATATTTATGCAAGCAATTTGAACTTAATGAAGAAGGAATGCTTGATGAGAATGTTATCAAAGCCATGTCGGCTCTATTTCATAAGATTTAAGAAGAAAGTCAAGGCATAAGCAATGTTACTCTTGACTTGTTCATATTTTGGAAAAAAATCAAGTCATTCCCTTGTGTTGGAGTCAACTTTGGATGAATCACCATAAAGAATGCAATAGCATTCAAGCATATTGAAATGATTGACGCCAAGGTAATAAAACAGCATGTATTTTTATTGTATGTTTAGATTTAATCTTGAAATAAATGTACCTTTTTTTTTATCACATGCCTTAAGTAATAATTTTTTTTAATGTTCAATCTTCCCAACAAAAACATGATTATGGCTATGGATGGTACACCATTTTTTATGGAAAATCATTTCGAGTCGCTCTCCAAGCAAGATTGTAGGGTCGAAGATCTCGCGTAATATAGCCCTCCCGCCTGTCAACAAGGGTTAGATCACTGGATAGGTACCTAACTATGCATAGATGCTATTTTTAGTTAGTTTCCTACTTTCTCCCTTAACTCTATTCACCACTAACACTACCCTCCTTTAACTCTACTCCTCTACACTAACATTCATCATGCTTTTGGGTGAAGGGAAAGGATAGACAAGAAGAGGAAGAGAGAAGAGAAGAGAGAAAGAGAGAGAGATGAGATGGAGGTTAGCTCAAATGCTCAATGTCATTGCTTATGGAGAAACCTTAACTAATCACAAACAAAAAGAATGGAAGAAATGGAAATAACAAGCAAACACAACAATAGCATAAGCAAGATTGATTAGCAAATGAGCATGCTTGAGCTCTCAAAATAGTAGAGTCTCCTCCTCTTTATTAAGCATGCAAATAGTGTACAAATGGTGCCTTTTTATAAAATGGGGAAGGCCCTTGACCCTCAATCCTATTGGCTAATATTCACATTGATCCTATCTATTCATCTTGGACCCAACTTGATCCAAGGGTCCACAAAAAGCACATTGGAAATCACAAGATTCATGTGAGTCCAAAATTGGACCCAACTCTAAAAAGTAAACTCTAAGTTTAAAATTGACTTTGGGCCTCAAGTTTTATTTTAATTACAAAGGCCCAAGTCTATTTTATTTTATTGACACTTTGGCTTACATGCTCATTGGGCCATGGGCTTATACGCGCAGGATGTCATGCCCTCGCAACACATTTTATTGAACGATTTTATTTATTTACACTTTGTTGGGAATACCTCCAACAGGACCCACGGCCTGAAGTAGTGTCGGTCCCTCGGCACTCTACCGGTTTAGTATAGCGTCCGCTTTGCCCACCTCTGGTGGATCAGGTAGCCCGTAACATTTTTCATGAAGATGAGACAGTCCAGTTTCTTCGAGTCCTTGGGCGTGTGGAAGGACTTGTGGACTCCTGTCAGCCATCCTTGATCGACCCATGCTTGGAATCGACGTGTCCAGGGATCTCCAAGAAATGCAGCTGGGTAATATACACGAGCAACTAGCAGCTGATCTTTGACTTTGTCGGAAGCTAGCGCCTTATTAGGATCAAAGCATATTGAGGGAAGAAAATCATCCCATTTTGTTTCAATGCCCATTAAATGTTCTAAGTCTCGGGCGTAAGTGGTTGTCGCGCGGACTGTTGGATCAGGGCAGTTGATATATTGATTTGCGAACGTGGTGAGAGCCCTTCTGGCATCTACATCCGTAGTCCACCCATATTCTGATGGTATGATCGGCCAATTAAAATTTTGCACTGTGATATTGTCCAGAGGGGTGCCGCATTCCACCCATTTGGATCGTCGTGTACATGGCAGGAAGTGGCGTTCACCCGTAATTGTTGCGGACTCGTCACGTAGGCCTTGATGGTCGTAGGGTCTCTTTTGAACAACTGCTGACGCCACTCTGGTTGTGGTTGGAGGGCAGGTAATGCTTGCAATTCTTTGTCCTTTATTGTCTGAGCTGAAAACAATATCTGTCAGCCACCTCTTGATGACTCGTTGGGATACTTTGATAGGAATTCGTTGATTTTCTCCTCCATGGACTTTGGTCTTCAGAAGGCCCAGCTGACAGATATCGTGCGCGTACCTTTGGATGATGTGGCTTGGATTTGGCTGGTATCTGTGCCTTGTCTTTGGTCTTGCGTCTCAGCAGCCTTATCTGTTTGTCCTTGGTCTTAGCCTTCGGACCCTTGATCTTGGGTGAATCCCCATGTTGCCTACTGGCTTTGGTCTTGGCTGGTACTGGCCTGTGCAGCGTCAAAATTAGGTGGCGTTGGAATTACCACGGGGGTGGGGTGGGCCTTCGTTTCCATGAATTTTTGGCAAGCCTTGAGGGCTTGTTTGGCCTGGGCGAGCTCGTGAGTTGCGCTTGCCCGATATTTGTTGAACTCTACCTAGTAGCTATTTAAATGTTTGGCTATAAACCTGCACCTGACACCGAAGAAGATTCATTTCTGATTGAGAGAGTGGCCTTGAGTCTGGTGCAGGTTGAACTAACCAGTCGAGCTTTTCATCTTGTAGGGCTTTGACCTCCGTCCCCAAGCGCGTATTCTCTGTTTCCAAAAGGTTTAGTTGCGCCAGAAGGAAATGAGAATAAACTCTTGTATTACAAGAGTTACTGATTACAAGTCCGATTGATTTGTGTCAAAACTAGAGAATTCTATTGCAAGATGGGGTTTGTTGAAACCTGTTCCTTGCTGGAAGCAATCAACTTGATCCTAGTAAGAACTAAGATCCGTGGGTTGATGCAAGGAAAGAAATTCATGCTAACAATATATTCATTTGAGATAATCTTCGGTTGAGATTTTGGATGTGAAATAGTACTCTTTGAGAAATATTCTCTTTGAGGATAACCAAGTTACAGGATTCTCGGTTAAGACAGTATTGTGTACTGATCAGATGATATTTGTAGAGATATGCTATGTAGTGAATCTTTGTGGGATTATAAAACCTTTTGTACAAACTTTTAATCTTGTGGATCTGCAAAGTATTCCTTGAACTAAGTTATTTGCATGCATAAACTAGTTGCTGGTACATAGGCATATTGATGAGAATTGTGTAGACACAATTTCTCACTAGGTTATAGTGATTTCTCATTGAGAATTGCTTATAGACCTAGGATTGATTTAGAATCAGATTAAAAAAGTGGTGTTTTGGTACCACAACTAGACATTTAAATATTTTCTAAATTTGGTACAGCTAACTAAATCAGAAGCGTTACTTCTAAGTTAGTTGTTGGAAATCAACAATATGGTCTTACTTATGGATATTATTGTTGAGATGTATTGCTTATAAGTCGCAACCTTTATGAGTCATTTTGGATTCATTTACAAATTTGTGTGCATAGAATACACAAGAACTTTTGGGCCTTATCTTTTCCAGTTTGGAATCGATAGAATGCTATCCCGGAAGAATCAAGAGAGTTGGATAGTTGTGGGTTGCCAAAAGTTAGAACTTCATGTAATGAGGTTCCAGTGAATCTTAAGATATTCTAGATTAGAACTTAAGAGTAAATTCTAGATGTATTCTAGATTAGAACCCTAACTTTTGAGTGACACTTAGTGCCATGTTTAAAGTAAGGGCGTTTTTGGGACTATAATCCTTATATAGGCACCGTGTGTGTGCTGAAAAAGTCTGAAACTTTTCAGATGGAAAGGACTTTTTTGAAACAACTCATGTGTCTTTAAAGAATTGTGATATACTCTTATGATATGGTATGATCTAGGGAATTTGGAGAGTTGGGATTGGTGAATCATAACTCAGACTCTAGGATAATACTTGATCCATAAGAGAGGATTGTGTTCATGATATGATTACCCCGGATGAATAAACATGATAGTGGAATTTTGGTACGACTGATCATCTTACCAAATCGGCTATGTTTGTTCGGGTAAAGACCTAGTTATATAATGTATGTTTAGGCTTTATGGGTTACCCAGTGACATTATGAACATTCGCGATTCAAAGTTCACTGGTCACTTTTGGTCGGATGTATTCGCTAAGACTCTGAACTTAAAGTTCTTTTGATCATTGGCTATGTTAGGTTATCACATTTTTTTATTGAGTATAGGACTAGAATTTGATGAATTGTGATTGACAAATCATAGTCCAGATTGTAGTGATACTTGATTTTTTTTTTTTAAAGAAAAGGATTACTTGCGTGATCAGAAGATCATATGAGATATGAATTTATATATTTTATAGCAATCTCCTCATAGAGGGAGTTATCTTTGATGAAGATTAAGTTATAGTAAGCATTCGGCTACCGGTTATAGCCCGTTCGTGCTTACGTATTGTTTGGAACCTATAAACTCATGTACAGTAGAGACTCGGACGATCAAGTTTCAGAAGATAGCGAATTTCCTACATGATATGCAAGAAATGCTATGGATTGCACGTGAAAATGTCTAGTGTGCCCCGGATAGGGACCGACATTATACAAATCTGAAAAGATCACCGAGAGACTTCCAAGTGTGGGATTGGGTATATTTATGAATCTTGAAGGATTCGAGTGTAATGTGTACCGGCAAGCATTATAAACTGTCCCCTAGATATAGAGGACCGTATCAGATCATGAAAAATATGGGATCCTTAGCTTACCAGTTGGAACTCCTAGAAGGATCTCAAGTGCATCCGGTATTTCACGTAAGCTGACTCAAGAAGAGTCTACGTGAAGGAGAGCATCTTGGATCTAAAGATCAATTGGACCTCTTGGATGAATTATTAAGTGTGTCTCGACTTGAACCCGAAAAGATCTTGGATACAAGAACTAAATGATTGAGAAATCATATAGTTACCGAGCATCTAGTTCGATGGAAGCGATGTACAGACGATGATGATTTCCAGAAACGAGAAGGAGTTGAAGGAGGAACTTTCGCAATTTTAAGTTCTGAGGACAGAACTTGAATAAGGGGGGAAGAATGTCATGCCCATGACTGGTCTCGAGTAACGTGGGCCACGCTAGGGATCAGAAGACCAACAACCCATAAGTTAATTGTGACTATAAGGGAATCGGGGCCCTTATGTGTATAAGTTATGATTAATGGTTGTAGGCCTAAACTCATGATGGTGGATTTGTATGGGTCTATCAGTGAGTCATTGGAAAACTGGATGACGTGGCCTAGATAGGCTGCAGAGGTGTCAAGGGAGGTGTCATAGTGACTACTAGTGGTGCATGGGCCTTAGAGGATATAATTATACCTATTGCGCTCTCACTAGTGTATCTTTGATTGTGAGACTGGTAGCCATATGCTGCTGGTGTGATGCCTCATTTCTCGATTGATCCATAGCTTGGGGGCTAGATCCGTACAATCTAGGTTTGGTTGGGTTGGTTTGTCCACCATCCATTTCCCTTGTGTTGCTTGTGATTGGCATGCTTAGAATAGGATTCTTGGTTTAGGCTTCTGATTTAGCTCAAATATTTGTAGAGCATCTGTTTAGACTTTACGGATTACCAAGTGATATTGTGAGCGATCGTGATCCAAAGTTCACCGGTCACTTTTGGTCGGCTGTGTTTGCTAAACTAGAGACGACTCTGAGCTTGAGTTCTTTTGATCATCCTAAGATGGATGGATAGACAAAAAGAACAAATCAAATGATGGAACAAATGCTTCGGGAATATGTTTTCCAACGACAATCTGATTGGGAGTAGTATATTCCATTGATCAAGTTTGTCTATAACAGTAGTAAGCATTCAGCTACCGGTTATAGCCCGTTTATGCTTATGTATGGATTTGAGCCTAGGTGATTTTATCAGAACAAAGCTCATGCTATTACAAAGCAATCTACCGACATATTTCAGATTTATCATCGACGGAAGACTCATAAGTACTTTATGTTTATTGCCGTTTCAAAATAGAACAAAATAATTGAAAATGTCATCATTTACAATAGCACATTCACTAATATTTGTTATGTCACAGATGCGAAAAGGATAGGAGCTGATAACGTGCTGCAAAGATCTACCTGCAACAATCACCATTGTGGGAGAACAATAGTTTCAAATAAACTTTAGTAAAAATTTGTGTATACACACTTTCATTCAATAAATAAAAGCCCAAGTTGGGCATCAGTACATGTATTTTGTGCTCCCAAATTTATAAAATGGAGCAGCATTTGATATATCGATGTATATTTATCTATAAATTCTATACATGTATTTTTGTTCTATGCTATCTGTATTTGTTCTAATCTTAATTTAATATAACTACATCATCCTTTGCACTATCATCAATAACGGGAGGCTGAAGCCTTGCCCTAGCCAGTATACTCAGCATAATTTCTTGTCTAAATCTGTAAACCTAGCTTGATGTGTACTCAGGAAGTGTAAATTGCAAGATAGAACATTCATGTATTAGTAATGGCTAAAACATCAACAAAATAGAAAACTAATCATGATTCCAAAAATAAGAATAAACAGAATTTATTACCTTAGAAATATCAACATCTTCCTGCAGGTTGAACCACTCAAAAAATAACTTGGCATTGTATAATGTGTACCACCCACAACTGAATGAATCATTTTGCTGGGATGACTGCAAAACAATTCAGCACACAAGAAATCAATTATGAAACAGAATGAAACAAATACATTAGACTACTGATTTCAAAATGCTATTAAGAAAGACAAAATTTACCTCCAAATTGACGATCTGCCAGTCCACAGAATGGGGAACATCTGTAGGAATATATTTACTTAAATATGGAAGGTATATATCTACATCTTTATGCGTATTGCTCGCCGAATTCATCTTGACACAAAAACCTTTAATACTATTATCTACAGATCTCTTAATAGAGATCAGGTTTAAACTCCAATGGTCACTGAAAAATAAGATTGAAATTTCTTTAGCTGCAATTCTGAGAACTATTTCCATTGACAATGCCAATATTAAAGCATAAAACAACAAGAAGGATTTAATATATCTTACTTGGTATGATAAGAGATGACCAGTTACTTTGTTGTTGGTGTGAATCCACTAGTCAGACACTATGACAATGTGTCATTATTCTCCTTGAAGGCCTGAAGCAAAAAGCTACTTAGCACCGGCAACTCATTGGATGAATCTCTTGCAATGTCATATTGCAAGAGTGTAAGCCCGGACTCTATCACAGGATCACTAATAGAAGCTCGTCTGTCTTTGAGATCCAAGCAATCAATAACTCTATAATTTATACTAAAATCAAGTTCATCTATTCTAAAACAAAAAGGAGTACCAATTGTATCTATAGCATCGGATATGTCCTTCTCAAATTTAAGATAATCATCGAAATCTATAAATGTATAAAGATTTGGAGGAGGAGGTGGATGTGTAGTATCTATAGGAATAAAAAAGGTATCCAAAACAGATGTAGCTATATTTACAACATTATCAAGAGCAGCATTATCTACAATTGATTCTGGGTTAGGCTTCACAGATTCTGTGGTGTCTACCCTCCTTACTTTCTTCGGAGCTCTCTTGGGTGCTGTCTGCTTCCTAGGACGCTTGGTAGGAAGATCAGTCCTATCTAGAGGAGTTGGTCTGGGAGCAACAGGTTGAGATACGTGTAATTTGCAAAACCTCTCCCTCATTCTCATCTGGAGCTGAAAATCCTTGGGCATTATGGTGACTCTCTTGGAATGGATTGCAAGCAAAAATGAATCTTCAAAAAAAAAGGCTCATATAATCTTCAGCAACCTCTTGAAGGCACTGAAGAGCACTGGGTGTGAATCTAACCAGCTGTCCGAGATCATTTCTAGTTATGTTTCGGACATCACGGTAGAATGGAGCTCTTGGAATCAACAGAGCAGTTGATCTCTGATACTTACGTATTTCAGAGAGCCACCTGTTGCGGTTGCACATTCTAGGTCTAGCGTTAGGTGTAATGGCAACCGCAGAAGCTGAGGATGAGCCAGAAGAGAAGAAGTCCCTCTTTGTCTGATTTCTCCTATCCATGGAAGTGTACTATGGGATAGCAGACTTGTATGTGACAGCTAGGATGAGTAGGGAAGGATGATAAAGCCCTCGTAGAGGACCAATATGTACAGACAGAATGTACGATATATCGGACCTGTGCAAGCCGAATATAAGAGAGATAGATTAGTATAGAAGAAAGACGCACAAGTGTGATACAAGGAGACATGTAGGCAATGTATCGGACCTATGCGCATGGAAGGCAATAGGAAGAATATCGATTGTGAAGGATGTGCACAAGTGCGATATGTGGAGCGAAAAAAAAGTGAAAAAAATTCATCGAAGTTTGTGATTTTATATCGTAGTTCGCACGTGCAAAAGAACGTCCTGTCACACGTGTGGGACTTGTACGGTCAAATGCGAGAGCGACATGTGTCACCTTGTCACTTTACACATGTGGGATTTGTACGAGCAAATGTGAGAGCGACACGTGTTGTCGAACAAACGAATGAACACGAGACACATGTACAGGTGTCATTTCACACATGTCCAGGTGTCACCTCACACGTGCCAGTGCCTGTAGTCCAATTGAAAGTAGACGTGCCCTTGACCGTTTACCACACGTGTGAAAATTTAGTATAAATGGCACGAAGCCCGATTAATTTTTTACCTTTTCGTTTTCGAAATTCATGACATATCGCACTTGTGCATGCACATTGTTGTCCGTTTGTTTGCAACAATACCTACTTGTGCACAAGTGCGATATTCAGTATCTACCTGCTATACATATTCCTCTTGTGCATGATCTTGAGAGTTATTTTTGTTTCAGTTCTCCCTCGCGCACAAGTGCGATATCTACATTACTTCCATGGCCTCTTCCTCAGGATCCTCATGAGATTCAGGCTTGAGTTCATTTCTTACTGAATTTGGGATTACTGAAAATCTAGACTACTTCCACAGCCTATTCAGGCCATATCTACATGTTTTCAAGATTGCACAGCCAAATTTTGGTGTATTTTATGAACATTATGTTAGATTCAGAGATATACTTAGTAAGCCTGTTTTCTCCATAGGTTCACTCCAATACATGCATTATACTGATCTTGTTCATTTCTTCCCAGCTTTCAGACATAGACTAGATAGAATGTTCACCAAATTGTTTGATCTTTTCAAAAGCAGTTCAATGTGTCCTTATTGCAACAAGAAATATTGATTGGTTGAATATCAGAGTGGTTTCATACTTAACTTGTTAGTTCAGGTCCTAGATGATGAGGAAGTTTTTGTTGCCGACCTTCCTTTTGCATCATCCTCTGTTCAGTCAGTTATTAAGGATATCAGTCACTTCCTTATCGACACTCCTGATAAGGAAAGTGACTTTATTGATGTAAATAGTGATGTTCTCCAGGATTCTTTTATTGGCCAAAATACATTTGCTGATGAATCGATCCCTATAGAGGAGTCTAAATGTCTTTTCAATTTGCCTGTATATTATATTAATGACGATGTATATTCTACTACTGCTGATTTATGTAAATTTTTTGACTATCATGAAGATGAAGTTCTATGTTTATTATTCGGCACAATTTTTGGATTCTCTGACTTTGTAGATTTTGAAACAGATGACCTTGTTGCTGGTATTGATTTTGATGATGAGGAGGGACTTATGACCAGTGAAGAATGCCTGACTAAGACTTTATCAAATATTGCTGAAGATGGGTGAGGCAGACCATCCGATGAAGAATTCACGGCATTTCAATCTCAAATGGGCTTCCCTCGTCCATCATTAATGCATTTCACGGATGAATCCACTTCAGTACATGGTCATTATATTGATCATCTTGATCTGGTTGCTGCTGATGATGATGAATGTGTAAGTGTTTAAACTTCCTTGCATTAGAATGTTTTTAATCACTGAATGTGTTTTTGCTAACATATTTCCTATTGTGGGATGCTCTCATAATTGATGATTTTGTTACGAGACGAGGTGATTTCAGACAACACGCATCCTCGTTCCAAAGGGATAGTGGACTTGGCCACTATCTTAGGCATTTCCTGAAGAATGAGATCTGTATTGCTCATTCCAAGCTGAGCCCAGTTGGGGAGAGTCTTATAACGGCAGTTAAAGCTTTATTATTTTACCTAGGAGGACATAAATTTGATAAGACAAATAAGATTATTTTTGTCAAAAGATCTTATGTTTTGAACATTTTAGGTTTTACTGATGGTAATGTTTATTTAAGGAGCTCCCATTATTCATTGTATTCCACTTATATTGAGCTTAGTGGAAATAAGGATAATGCACATCTATTAGATGCATACGCTAGCAAAGAATTTCTTCATGACAAAACTGCCATAGAATCTGACACACAATCTGATGATGAATAGTTGACACTTTGTATTTTGTTATTCCTTTGTCTCCTCTTCTCTGCAAAGGTGCCAAATCAATAGGAATATCCACATGTAGATGATACAATGTCAACATCAAAAAAACAATAGAGTAATGAGTTGCATCAAAGTACTATGACCAGATTCTATGAAGCAAAACAAAATACTCATCTTTGATTATATTATATACTATGTACGATCAATCCAATCTCCATGCTTGTATGCTTGATTCAAATTTGGAATTGCCGCTCATTTTTTCATTCCAATAGGTAGTTGGCGCTCATATTTCCATTCCAAGGTGATGATGGCGTTCATAATTGGAGATGGCACCCATATTTCCATTCTCGTGGAAGGAATGCATATGTAAACATTTTGCAATTTTTCCTAATTCGAATTTGGAGATGGCGGTCATATTCTAGATCCAGTGAAAATATTGCCCTTTTCGTAACCAATGGAGGGAACATTTCTTAATTTAGTCAAGTTATACTGCAAACTATTTACAGTTCTTAATTGTGACTATAGACAGTGTGGTTAGATCATTGGGAGTTGGGGAGGCCTCGGGAGTGGTGGGGGCAAGCAAATAAACAATGTTGTTTTTTTTATTTTGATATTTTTCTATATCCTACATGGCATTCCTTAAAGGGTCTTTTTGATATTGAGAACTCCTCTAATGCCAGATATGCACGTATCTATTTCACCAAATGGGTTGATCTATTCCAAAACAAAGTTCATCACCTTCATGTAATCCTAATTACATGAACTGTTGGGTGAATTAACTTCTTTATTTTAGAGATCAAATCCAAAAGCTAAAGAAATTCCATTTCAATTTCTTGTAGAAAATTATGTTTCTTGGTACAGATATTTTAAGAATATTAAAATATTCTAAAATACCACAATTCAGTCATCTAAAATCTCCAGGAGATCCATCAAGTCTCAGATAAATATAACTCAAACCAGAGTACTGTAGTTACTCAAATGAGTTAACAGCCTCATTCCTAACACCAAATACAAGAAATCAGCAACTATCTGAATCTTAATAGATTTATCTGTCTCCTATAAATCTGGAGATAAAGACTGAACTTAGTACACAAGCACTTATAGATTACAATTCGTAAAAAAAGCAATTCCTCATAAGTAGACAATTACTTAATGGAAAGGCCTGTGAGATCCATACAATCTCAAGTATGCAATGGAGTAAAGGAATTTAGAGCTCAAATAACATATCTAAATCCTTGACTCACCCAATTGATCAAGAATTACTCATTATCTTAAAAATTCTCTTATTTACCTATAATCTTCAAATGACTTTTAAGTATCAATTTATGATCTGTCAATCATAAACATTTAGAATCTTATGATTTGTCAATCATAATTTACAGGATTCCAAAACCATAATCATTGGAAGATACTAGAGTATATGTACAACATACAACTCAGGAAATATAAGAATCATTCTGAAATCTTTTCCACAAGGAAAATCACTGGATTCCAAGAATATTCTTCCAAACCAATTCTTGATCAGATTATGAGTTCCAAATTCAACAATCATTCAAGTAATTAAAGACTAAAAATTCAGTTTACCATTCTTGGCACCATTAGGATCTAATATAATTCTACAAGTAATTGTCAAACACAATACTTGATCACATGTCTATGTTCAACAACTAGGTTAAGTGCACCAGATAACCTTAGTAACTGGGATACATAGTAGATCCAAACAAGATTAATCGTGCACATATGAGAATAATCTCACTATGACCCAGTACATAAACACATATGTCCTTATCTGGCAAATTTCTCCAATATCTGCATATGTTACTCACATAACTCCCTGAAAATCTTGTAACTCAACTACAAAAGATTCTATTTCTCTTGACTAAATAACATATCTGGAAAATTTCTGAAGTGAATAGTCCTAATATTGTAGATCGGCCCTCCAATGTTTGAGAGTATTATTCATGCCTAGATTTTATTCCACATCGAGGCCTGTTGGTGACTAATGACCTTGAGAGGACCCAGACACTCTAATTGAGAGGAGGTATGCATGAAGAGCTGTGACCTATTTATAGTTGACCTGCATGGGGATTGCATGTGCTCATGCATAGGATCCTACTCTCTATATATTGAGGTAGTGATTATTCGAAGACTTTGGTCTAGGTTACTTGATGAGCTCTTCTCCTCTTGTTGTCACATTGGCATGGCTTGGGGGCTAGAACCAAGAGGATTCTACAGGAGGGATCTAGGATTGGTTTGGATGTGGTACAAGATGAGATTTCCTTCAAGAGTTCATTACTTACATTCATTTTTATGCAAGGTAATGCAACTCTACGTCTCTTTTTGTACTTTACCAATTCAACTCCTCCTTGAGGTTCTACTTCCACCTCAAGTACTATGTCATAAAGATCATGAAGTACAAGCAAAGACTCCATTCGAACTAGTCAGTCTTGTCGCTGATGAGAGACTGATGAGAGACAAAGGAGAGAGAAGCAGTGATCAAGAGAAGGCTCTCTTCATGAAAGGAAAGAAGAAGAACAAAAACAAGCCAAGATTCGAGAAGACGAAGTCCTCGAATCAACAATCTTCTTCCTGCGATCACTGCCACAAACCAGGCCATACGGCCAACAAATGCTGGTTCAATCCAGCAATACCTTGCATGCACTGCAAGAAGAAAGGACATTCTGCATACGACT
Source organism: Diphasiastrum complanatum (assembly GCA_029204225.1). NCBI lineage: Eukaryota > Viridiplantae > Streptophyta > Lycopodiopsida > Lycopodiales > Lycopodiaceae > Diphasiastrum > Diphasiastrum complanatum. Next base: position 46,298,905 of record CM055110.1, on the reverse strand, counting down.
GCAGATTCAACCCAAAAAAAAAAAAAAAAAAGCTGAAAAGGCAAACATTGCAGAATCATCTAAAGATGCAGAAAGAGGTGACAAGGCTTTCACAATACTCGACAAAGCTTTGACAAGCTACTCCGAACATGACTACGATGTGGTCATCGATTCAAGAGCAACATCTCACATAATCTGCAACAAGAAGATCTTGATCAACTTTTGCGAACTTGAAAACGACAGAGCGGTGATTCTAGGCGATGGAAGCAGACACGATGTCAAGGGCATCGGCTCTCTACAGCTACGAACACTGTCAGGCCAAGCAGAGCTGCCAGGAGCACTCTATGTGCCCTCACTCATAATAGATCTGCTATCTGTCTCCAAGATGGCAGATCTAGGCATTTGAGTTTTGTTCGATGACAACACTTGTCGTATGATCGAGAAGACGACAAACAAGTTGCTGACGGTCGGATGCAAAGAAGGATTAGCAACTATGATAGCATATTAATGCTTCAAAAAACGAAGATCAGCTCTGGCATAGGAGAATGTATCATCTGAACATGCGGAGCCTGTACGACATGAGCACAAAGGACATTGTCACAGGATTCAAAATATCAAGGCTCGAGGCTGAGTTCTGCGAAGCTTGTCAGAAAGGCAAGCAACGTCGGAATCCATTCACACACGAAGGAAGAAGAGCCAAGGAAGTTCTTGAGCTTGTCCACTTTCATGTGCGTGGACCAATAAAAACAAATTTGCCCTCAAATTCGAGATATTTTCTAAGTTCATAGATGATTACAGCCGAATGACCACGATCTACTACTTGAAGACGAAATCCCAAGTATTTGATTCTTTCAAGAAGTTTGTGGCATTCGCAGAGCGACACACCTTAAAAAGGATATAGATCCTTAGATCTGACAATGGAGGTGAATACAAAAGCACAGAATTTTCAAGATTCTGCGAAGAACAGGGGATTGAACACGAAGGAGCCAGATGCATGATAGCACAAGCTCAATTGCCAGGCCAATTCTGGGCCGAAGCAATAGCTACAAGTGTACACCTGCAGAATAGATCTACAATGACAGCACTAGAGAACAAAACACCACACGAGATGTGGACAGGCAGAAAGCCTGATCTGTCATACGCATGAGTGTTTGGATGTGCAGCATACAAGCACATTTCAAAGGAAAAGAGAAGCAAGCTCCACGACAAATCCGAGCAAACAATCATGGTCGGCTACTCGAACGGAACACATGTGTACAGACTCTACGATCCAACCACGAAGAAGGTTGTTTTGAGCAGAGATGTAAAGTTCAACGAGTCCACATTCCCTGGACTGAAAGACGAAAAAGGCCATGAGATCTTCACACTGCTGCCTATTCAAGAGGGAGATCGAGGACAATCATCAAATCAGAATGCTAAACCAATCAGAGAATGATAGCATTGAATTACAAACGAGCGAAAGTACAAAAAATTAGTGTATGAGCATTAGCCTCAACATGAGTTAGAGAGAGAGAGAGAGAGAGAGAGAGAGAGAGAGAGAGAGAGAGAGAGAGAGAGAGAGAGAGAGAGAGAGAGAGAGAGAGAGAGAGAGAGAGAGAGAGAGAGAGAGAGAGAGAGAGAGAGAGAGAGAGATATTAGGCAAGAATGGTGTAGATCCAAAATGGCATGGAATAGCTACAAAGCTTTGGTTCTTCATCAAAGATTATGAGAATAGCTACACATATTTATGGAGTTTAGCTCGAGGTAGAACCACATCCATCCACCTTTAAATCACATCTAAAGTGGAAACTAGAGTCTAAGTGACATTTGTCACATCTCATGCATGTATCTCTACCTACTTTTACCAAGTGTCCTACTTCTAACTAGAATTGTAGAAATCATCATGCATGTGTCCATTTCACTTTTTGTACATGCCTTCATGTCACTATGGATCACTTACAATAAATGCATGTGATATGCCATGAGTTTCTACAAGCATATTTTTGCTATTTCTAAGTCTACAATCTATATGCAAGTTGTATTCAACCACCTAGATATGACAACTCCATATAGCTCGAGTTCTATCTAGGCCAAATTTGGCATTTACAATTATGAAACATTATACTTGCATAGTACAAAGTTTGTAGCAAGCCTAAAGTCAAGATGGATTATTTTTCAAATTCAACACTCCTCCTAAAAACAATCTATATTGACTTGAATTTGGATCTTGGTATTACTCCAAGATTGGCTCTATGCTTGATGAAGGAACTCTTGCTCAAAGGTTTGGTAAGCAAATTTGCAATACAAGATGATGTGTCGATGTGCTCCAAGTAGATTTCCCCTCTAATGAGCTTCTCTCTCACGAAGTGATGTGCAACTTCGATGTGTTTGCTCCTTGCATGAAATATCGGATTGTTGGCAAGGGCTTGGGCTGAAATGTTGTCACACATGATCATAGGTAGATCATCTTCCATGATTATCTTTAGCTCCACTAGCAGCTATTTGATCCAAAGCACTTCCTTTGTTGTAGTAGTGAGTGCCTTATATTCAGCTTCACAAGATGAGAGTGATACAGTATCTTGCTTTTTGGAAAGCCAAAATATCAAGTTTCCTGCAAGATATATGACATAAGCACTTGTAGATTTTTGATCTGCTCTATCACTTGCAAAATCCGAGTCAGAATAGCCAACTATAGAAAGATCTTCACTTTTATACAATAAACCATAATCAAAAGTTGAAGATATGTATCTAAGCACTCTCTTGGCCATTTTCCAATAATGAATAGTAGGATTTTACAAAGCTTGGCTCAACTTATGAACACTAAAACTTATGTCAGGTCTAGTTATTGTGAGCCAAATTAAGGAGCCTATAAGACTCCCAAAAAGAGTGATGTCCACGAAGGATCTTTCATCACCTTTGTTAGGGTCTTTAACAATTTGCTCCATTGGAGTTTCTATACTCTTACAATCTAACATTTCTAGCTCTCTTCCTGTACTTTGGTATTTCAAGCTGTGCTTGAGGCTCCTCCTCAATACCAAGCACAATGTCCATAGCATCCTGGAGTATAAAAATGGACTCCATTCTAAACTTCCAAATTGAGTAATTAGAAGTATTTAGTCTTTCATTTGCTTCTAGGAGATATCCTCCCAAAGGTGCCATTATAGGAAATCTTGAAAAAGATTGGATCTTTAGTTTACCAGTATGTGTTACCAAAGGGAATCAAGACTCAGCGATTACCTTGGTTCTAATAAAGTCTAGATTTATTTGAAGACTTATCGAAAAGGATGCCTTTAGAACCTGAAAAGATGCTTGATACAAGATCCAAGCGATTGTGTAATCAGGAGGTTATTGAGCATCTGATTCATTGGAAATGATATTTTGAAGATGAGGATTCATGTGAACTAGAAGGTAATCTAAAGAATAGTTTCCCATACTTTAAGTTCTGAGGACAGAACTAAAATAAGGGGGGAAGTATGTTGGCCCTAATGGGGGTTTGTACCATTAGGGGCTATCTCGATTGTAGGGGCTAGGCCTAATCTGGATAGTAGTCGAGTAGGACCATGGGGTCATACCCGCATGTGGTATACTACATGTGTGTTGCATCCTAGTATGGGATAGGATGTACATGCACTGTGCTTACGCATGGGTCTTGACTATTATGGGTTAGGGGTACCTACATGTAGTGGACATGCATGGGGGATTGGAATGATTAGTTAGAGTGCTTCCATGTGGACTCAGTGCATGGGCAAGTGGGGTTGGCTATATCTCTATATATACCTTCACCAGTGTCTATGAGGATCATTGTAGAGTCTGAGGCCGATATGTCGTCAGTCTGTGAAGCGTTCTTTTGGCTTGTCTTTCTCCAGGATTGCTTGGGGGCTAGATTGGATGGTCTAGGTTTGGTTGGGACAGTTTCCTCTACTGCAATCCTCCCTTTGGTGTTCTAGGAAGCTCTATCTCGGTTGGGAGCTGGGGGACGTTTTAATGTGGGCCAAAGACATTCAGTATTGCGGCCTCCTATAGCTCCCAAAACCCTAATCAAAGGGCTTTCAAAAGCGTAGCATACACGTGTCGAAATTAGCAATTCTTAGTATGTGTCAATTCTTGTAGGAGCCCAAGACTGTAGTTTTTGCAATCGTCCCCAACATCTTGGAAAGATCCTTTGTGAGAATTCCAAGATTCCCAAGCCGAGCACATCTACGGAACTTCTCGGACTTCCAGAGATTCCATACATACATCTGTAGAGCTTCGGCTACCCGCCGATAACTATGATATTATTGCATTGTATTTGTAGTTATCGTTTCTTTATAGATGATTCAGCTTTAAGCTCCTATGTGCACAGCCCTCCCCCTAACCCTAACTCAGAACGCCTCGTCCTATATGCATTCATGGAGTTCTATTGCACATCAACTTTGGGGAGCACATTAAACATTAGGCCTCTTCATGAGTTGAAGCAACATCTAGCTTAAGTGAGAAGGTAATGAATGCTTTTAGACACAACTATAAGATTACTTAAGCTTGATTGCAGCCCCTTTCCATGAAGCCACATACGGTGGGCCTAAAGAGGGGTCCTAAGACCGAGCTATGAGGTTAAGAATTACTTTTTTAAGGATTTTCATCCCCATTATTTCTCTCTCTGAATCTGTCATCGCACAAAATATTGGCCACAACCCAAAATATTAGCCGTAACCCAATATTGGCCTGTCCTTCCAATATTGTCTCCCTCCATTTTTTTGGGGGGAAGGGGGTGGGCCTTGGCACAACCCCCCTTTACGTATAAATGTGAGTTTTTTGTGTGTATATGTGTGTGTGTATGTATTTATAAATATGTGTTTTTTGTGTATATGTATGTGTGTGTATGTATATGTGTATATCTATACATGTATGGGTGTGTATATGTATGTGTATGTATGGGTGTGTATATATAGGTATGTACATATCTATGGGTGTGTGTATAAGTATGTATGTACATTCAAATAAACGTAAATGTTTTTTTTGCAGTTGGTGAATATTATTGTGTGTCTGACATAGGTTTTGCCACACCTTCCTGGGAGAATGTAACCTTCAAATTCAAGGAGGCTCTTATTGTTGCGAGCATTTAGATGTAGGCATCTGCAACCATACACAATCACTTTGGTGAATGCCAAAGTTTAAAATTTGTTTACAAATGTAGAGGCCTATAGTGACAACCTTAAACCAATTGAAGCATATCCCAATTTGAAGGTTTTGCATCCTCCTGGGTGGATGTTGTAGCATAGCCCGTGTCACACAACAAACCGACGCAGTTCAAGGCGAAGTAAACAAGTATTTTTGAACAAGGTATTTGCTTCACTTTGTATATCGGCTTAATGGTTTGTCATGTTTTATTAGCATGCATCTTTACGTTTATAAACAATATACTCACAATTTTCACTGTTACAACACATTATACTGAAAAGTATCACATATTTTTTAAATAGACATGATAAAAATTACATTTAAGTCACATCATGTTGCATATTCTTTTATTTTTATTTGTAGATTGGATTTTGTGTGTCATCTAATAACAATTGGCCACCTGTCTGTGTGTTTGTGTAGATGGTGAACTTGATGGTGAATCATCGTTGATTTTTTGTGGAATTTAGGGAGCTACTTGGTGATGGAGAGCTGTATATTCATTTTTTGATCAGTGAAGATAGCATCATTGGCGCATATCAGGTAATGGTATTAGATTTAAGTAATGACATTTCTATGATGTTTTGAAATTGGTTAAAAATATATATTCGGACTATTTAAAATATCTCTTAACCAAAAATGTTATGGGATTCTTTCGATGGTTATGGCTGCCAATAAGAATCTCATAGTGTACACGAGTGAATTTGGATATTTTTGTGTATGATGTATTTCAAAATTTTGTAAAACCTATTCTTAGTCCAAATTATCGATAAACAAAATGCATAAATGTACACACACATACACAAACACCACTTGCATGCACACAAACATAAACATACAATTGTAGACACACTGAACATGCACACACACATATGCACGCATATATACACATATCAAATATGCACACACACATACACACATCAAATATGAACTCCCACACACACACACACACATCACATATAAATCCAAAAAAACATCCTCACACATGCACACGAACACACATACATATCACATGCATGAACAACATATTCACTTTGAACACACACACACACACACATGCATGAACAACATTTTACTTTGAATAGTAGGTCGCCCGTCAATGACGGGCTTAACATATATTACTTTGAATAGTGGGCCACCCGTGAACGACCATCAGCTTTCCTCCTAAACATCAGTCGTCATCCAAATCATCGGCCGCCATCCTGATCTCGTCAACGACAGGCATACCTACTTTCGACCCAAACCATTGACCTTTGAGCCAATCCATCGACCGTAACCCAAATTGTCAGCCACCCATCATCGACAGGCTTACTCACCATTTTAGACCACATTAGGACCACCCAACACTCTTTACTAGTCTATATAGTATAAAATATTTTAGAGAGAGTGTGTGTGTTTTTGCCACCAAAAATGTCACACTCTGCCCACAAAAACGTCACTCATTTGCAAAGAAAAGAGCTAGAAAAACGTTTGAAAAAAAAAGGTGTGTAAAAAACCACACATACAAGCCTTTTTTTTCATTTTTTTTTGGGACACACATTTCAAATTTTTTTTTCCCACCCTCTCTCTCTCTCTCTCTCTCTCTCTCTCTCTCTCTCTCTCTCTCTCTCTCTCTCTCTCTCTCTCTCTCTCTCTCTCTCTCTCAGGACATCAGTGATCCTGCTGCTTTGGGTGCTTGATGGCTAGCCGTGAGGCTGTGTGCATCTGCAGGTGCGATGATCATTATTGTGTGCAAAGCCGTAGTCATATTAACAACATAACAGGATTGAAAATTTTGAAGAAAGAAAACTAACAAAACTAGAGCTATGAATCAAGAATTGTCACAATTTTTTGGATTCTAATCCAAATGACCTGCCATATGGATCAGATCAAAGCTAAGACAATGCTCTACAATCCTATGGAAAGAAACTTGAAATAAAAACTCAGATCAAATCTGAAAAATTCAAATCAAGTGAAAGCAAAATTCTAGTCACCTATTTTGACAGCCTTTGGGAAAAGTGCAATAACTTTTGCTTCTCTTATCCAAATGCCTTGAGAATTGATGTAAATTAAAGCTAAGACAAAGCTCTACAAACCTATTGAATCAAATTAGAAATAGAAAAACGAGATTGAATGCTAAAAATTCGTCTGAATAGAATTGAAAAATTCAAAGTTAAAAATTAACAAAAAGAAAGCTACAAAAACAATAAACTCATCAAATCTAATGGAATTCACATAGAATCATCATGAATCATGGATCTATGCTTTGATACCAAGAAATGTCAAGTGCCAAATCTAAGCAAATAGCAACTACAATGGAAATAAAGCTAAGAGCAAGAAAAGTACAAAGCATTCAAGATAGCATATCAATAGAAAGCTAGAAACATGGAGATCACAATGGAATCACATTAGCAATGGAAGAAAGAGTACAATCAATGGAAATGGAGCATTGATTCATGTGGATAGGGCACATGAGACCTAGCAATGGAGATCCCTATGGCACACATTCACAAGGAAGCTAGAAGCTCTCACTTGCAAATGAGCCAAAAGATCCACAAAATGATGTCTCTTGCCTAGTTATAGACAATGCTCTTACTTGACTTAACTTAACTATCTTGAGGGATAGTTAGCCCTTGTTAAGTATTATTCAAACTACATTGGGCCCTTATTGGCCTTTTATCCTTATTAGTTACCTTGAAAGGCCTAAAGAGGGAACCGCCTTGTTCTTAAGGCTAATAGCTCCTTTTGGGCCTACAAAGCTTACAATGGATATTATATTGCCTTGAAAAGCATTGATGTACAAAAAGTACATGATAGATTTGCTCATATTTTTACATTTATCTTGGAAACAAAAACGATGGAAAGGTCAGTTTGAAACAATTTGAAAAAGCATATAATCTCTTTGAAAATAAGACCAGTGTTGTGATCTTCGTGGTAAAGGACATAATCACGCAAGACAAAGACCTTATGTCCATGGTTGTTGATGCTCGAAAGATTTTTTGTGTTGTATATATGGGATCAGCAACATCAAGAGAAACTCTTGAATAAAATGGAGGAGAGTATTAGGTATGCCCTTTTTTCATGTGGATTTCAATAAGTCTTTGTAGGTCTTTCACACTTTATGAGAAACAAGCAATTTTACAGATGTAGATGACATAAACGGATTCAGTTATTACATATTTCCAAGTTGTTGTATTGGAATCAAGAGCTTATGTATCTAGTAAGGATCCAGAACTCAACTCTCCTTCTAAGGTTTGTAAATTCATGAATCCTCTTTGATCAGTAATGGCATGTCCTTGAAGCAAAAAAATTCACAGCTAGCAGTTTCACAATTATAAATCCTACCTAGCTTTTGAGAGTTAGTTAAAAGAATATTCGCTTTATGTTTCAGGGAACATACAATTGGTATGTGGCCATAATGACCCTGTTGGGGTTTTACTGATTTTAGTGTTCTTAATTTCACGAGTGTCAGGCTATATGGTGACACTTGGATGATAATAAATGGGCTTTTTGATTAAGCATTTATGAATTGTGTCCAATCAATTAGCATCTGATTGGACTGAACAATCATTGTTGTTGCTGATGTTGCTAATTGATTGGACAACTTATCTCCATCAGATGTTTTTTCAGCGTTGATGTTAGGTCATACATGCAAATGCAATTGCAGATGCTCTGGAAAGGCTATGGCAATACATTAGAGTTGATGCAGGAACATGCTCAGATGGAGGCGAGATTCATCTTTCCTTTACTAGAAGAGGCTGCTTAAGGTAATGCTTTCTTAAGCATCTTATGTTGAGAGTTCATTTCATAATTTTCTACATGTGCTTTATTAATGATGTTTTAACATTTGTGAAGGGCATATGAATCGTCTCGCTTTTATGTTTTGTAGCTAGCAAAATATTCTAATCTGAAGTTGGCTACTCCCGTTGAGACTTCGCTTACTAAAGATTTGCACAGTAATATTTTGTAGCACAGACTGTCATTAATGCGCTTCACGCTTCATACGATCAAATAGTCTAGGGGTGCATGAGCTCAAATGTGTCGGATTCAGTCAACTTTCCTCCATCGCTCCCCCTACCCTCCATCGTGAGAATAATGGTGTGTTGGTTCCATGAAGATAACCTACAAGAAAGCCGTCATTGAATGTGTCCTTCTGGATTGCTCATACAAAATTGTTGGTTATCTGGCTCTATGAATGGATGAAATGCGCTGTTATGGAAGATGCCATTTTGTTCTTGGCTGGAAACTGATTCGAATCTGACCTCGATCTACTGATCGTTGGCTATATTCATCGTAGAAAGATATGCTCGAGGAATTGCTACCTTCAGAGCGCTCATAATAAATTGTTGCCTTCAGAGAAAACCAGAAAATGCTATGCTTGAGCAGAAGATCTAAAAGTTGGCCGATCGCACCTGCGGCTACCAAAATGGCCACTTTTGACTGAAGTTGAAGTTCCTCAAAGGTGCGTTACTTCCCAGGCATTCACAATATGATGTTCAGCAGCACCACTATGATTTCTTAATTGATGCTGATAAATCCATTGTGTAAGCAATCGCTTCTCTATAATCATTTTGAAGTCCAGTTTGCGTCCTTGTGATTATTAGTCTTGAATTAATGTTTGTTGTGCATCTGACAATGAGAACACAAGTCGCATATCAAGTGACTGGTCAAGGAGGCCAACAATAAAAAAGTTCATGAGATTGATCCGGAAGAGTTTTTCAAGGGATGGCATTGATGCAGCTCTATGAATTGATGCTAGCAAAATTTGGCCCTATTTTCAGCTTATAAAACCGATTATTTCATCAGTTTTTGGATGGTTGACTTCACAATCAAGTTGTGAATTTTGTCTAAAATCCAGTTTCCCCAATCTTTATGTTTAAGGAATAGAGAACTGTTATAAAAATTTCTTCGTAATTCATAAACGTATTCTGGATGAGAGGACGTTGATTTTTGTCTTCAAATGAAAAAGCGAAGTTGATCACAAACGCGTCGTGTATGATAGTTGAAGTTGAATTTTGTTTATGGTAATGTTTTCGTCTCTTTATTGCAAATGGACAAGGTTGTAGCTAATTTTTGTTCACAAAGCTCAAACAAAATCATGTGATCCCAATTACATCTATTGGCGCTTTTGGTTTTAATAAGCTTTCGTGACAATCAAGTTAGGGCAGATATACATTGTTGTCAGTCGTTGATAGTATCCCTATATTGTCCCAAATCGGACTTGAAAATCACTTCAGAACTGTAACTCATCAACTAGGATGATTTTGTGTTCTAATCTTATGACACACGATGCTTCTCAGCATTGCCTGGAATTTCTTTACAGCTAATGCATTGGTCCGCTTTCTTTCTGCCCCCAACCGAGCGAGGGCTATAGCCTTATGTGGTGTTGATAATCACAAGCCGACTATGGCTTTGGGACCAAGTAAAATAAATAGTAAACATGGCAGAATAGCTTTGAAGTAGTTAGAATGTGCATCGCTTTTGAAATTGCAAATAATTATGCACATCCAGTGGCTATTAAAGCTTTCTAGTTTTAATTGGTGTTCAAGGAGGAGCTGATTGGACTTAAAACATTCCAGCCACTTATTCAAAAAACTGACCTTAAGTGCTCTCCACGTAGTCTACTTTGTTTTAAAAAGGGTTATTGATCTACTAGCAACATTGAAAAGAGTTATTGATCTACTAGCAACATTAAAAAGAGTTATTGATATGCTAGCAACATTAAGTTAGCAACATTTTTTAGCAGAAGATCAAAAAATTCCAGTATCGAATTTTTTCGACCCAAAGATCGAAATCAAGAATCAGAATTTTTCGATATAATATCGACTCAAAAAAATCCATAATTTTTCGATACCTAAAATTAGAATTTCTCGATACTGGCTCAACTAGACTCGACTCAAAAAATTCGTAATTTTTCAATACCCCAAGTCAGATTTTTTGATACCAACAGTCATAATTTTCGATACCGGATCGACTCGAAAACTTCGTAGTTTTTCAATACTAACAGTCTGAATTCTCGATACCGGATCAACTCAAAAAATTCATAATTTTTTTATACCTCAAATCATATTTTTCAATACCCCAAAAATAGAATTTTTCGATACCTGAACAACTCGAAAAATTCATAGTTTTTCAATCTCCCAAATTAGATTTTTCGATACCAACAGTCTGGATTGAAAAAAAAGTTTCATAATTTTTCGATACCCCAAATCAGATTTTTCGATACCAACAGTTAGAATTTTCGATACTAGATCGACTCGAAAACTTCGTAGTTTTTCGATGTCCCACATCAGTTTTTTCGATATCAACAGTCAAAATTCTCGATACTGGATCGACTCGAAAAATTTGCAATGTTTCGATACCTCAAATCAGATTTTTCGATACCCCAAGAACATAATTTTTCGATATCAGATCGACTCGAAAAATTCGTAGTTTTCCGATATCCAAAATCAGCTTTTTTCGATACCAACAACATGAACTGACTCGAAAAAATCGTGAATTTTTGATACCTCAAATCAGATTTTTCGATACCAACAGTCAGAAGTTTTGATATCATATCAACTCGAAAAAATCGTAATTTTTCGATACCCTAAATCAGATGTTTCGATACCAACAGTCAAAATTTTCGACACAAGATCCACTCGAAAAATTCAATTTTTGATACCCCAAATTAGATTTTTCGATACCAACACTCAGAATTTTCGATACCGGAGACCATCGGCTATCCTCCTAAACCATCGACCGCCATCCAAATCATCGGACGTCACCCAGATCGCTGGCCGCCCGTCAACGACGGGCATACCCACTAGATCATCAACTGTCAACTGGATCGGAAAATCATCGCCTGTCAACGACATACTGAATTTTCAAATCATCAACCGTCACCTAGATCGGCCGCCATTTCCCGTCAACGACGGGCACTCACAACTAGTATATCTATATATAACTATTTGTGTGACCTTGTGTTTGCCGACAAAAATGTCACGCTTTGCCGACATAAAACGTCACACACACACATAGAAAAAAGCTAAATAAAACTAAAAACTAATACATTTGAGGATTATTTTGTCATGGTTTTACTTGTTTGTGACATTTGTGCCTATGGATGGGTTAGGTAAATGCACCCATGATGGCATGGGTGCACCCTCTCACATGAACATCTTTTAGTTCAAAAATGTGAAATGGCATCTTTTATGCATGGAGTAGGATGCATGACATAGTATGAATCCATTTGGTAAGGCCTCCCAAAACTTTCATGGTGAAAGGTGTTAAACAAAAGGGTAAGTATATACTTTCATGGTGAAAGGTGTTAAATAAAAGGGACTTTCATTATCAAAGATTTCACTAAATTTGATGCCCACTTTAAAGATTTTTTAGATTAATATATTTTCCACTATAAAGGTTAAAATAAAAATGCATATCAACGAGCACAAGCAACTAGTATGTGTGTGTGTGTGTGCGTGTGCGTGTGCGTGTGCGTGTGTGTGTTTTTGGTAAAACCTTTCTCAATACTTACTCAAATATTTAATGTCAAGTTCCTTATATTTTAGGTGTTATTTATTGAGATTGAGTAAAACTGAAGGATAAGACTGCATGCAAGTCAAACACATGGTTTGTGGGTCTAAATCTAGTGAACTACTGTCTCTCTAAGTTCACGTGCAATTTTGTTGTCCAATGCATGCCTTGTGATTTGTAACAAATGCACCATCAAACAAATAAGAACTTAGATCATCTCAAAAACTGGTACGTAGATGTATAGTTTAAAAGCACAGCTTTGTGTAGCTATTGCAACCCTTCTAGGATTGACATCTTCTGTTATCAGGCCACTTCCAAGTCCATCCATCACTAAAGCTACAAGCACATACTAATTATGAAACATATAATACGAACCAATTATTATCAACGGACACAGGTCATATGAAGAACTGTCTTTCCTGGTTTTGAAATGGCAAATATTTGAGCAGTAATATTTAATACTACAAGATGAGCTATTATGGCGATTATTTGATAGAAATTAGATTCCTGATTTGGATTTAAACTCAACTTACTAGAAGTCAGAATGCCCTATAACTAAAAGTCACCAATTTGTCCATTGTGATGTTGCATTTGACTAATGTGTATAAATTTTGTCCACTGAAATGTTTTTTTGAACATGTATCATATGGTTGACAAGGACAAGCAGCAACACATTACAATGCAATGGATGGACAAAGTATCTACAGTAGAACACAGGCATGGGGGAGAATATAGCATTTGGCCTTTCAGATGAAGCAATGTCAGGGCCATTATAATGATCCCCTAGGTCTAAATTTCAATCCTCTTTGGTGCTCTGTCAAGCCTCCGTTCAAGTTTTGCCTATATCTTAGTTTGGAAACTTAGTGTGTTCTACATCCATCTCCATGCCATTAAATCCCTAAAACAGGGCTACTGAGTCGAGTCATTCTTGAAAACAGATCACTATCATTTTCTTAAGAAAAGATTTCCAGGTCCTCTAATGTGTGGTGAGTTGGCTAAGACTTGCTTTCCTCTAAATTGAGGTTAGGATTTCAACTCCAATCCATAACACAAATGAGGACATTGAAGAGGAAAAAAAAAGCTACAGCAGCCATTCATCGCAAACCAATGCAAACCAATTTGGTAGACTGCTTTGTACTAGCATTATGTGACTCAAAACTATTTGCAAAAACATTTATCCAACATCCTGATCCCACAATTTACTAGACCTTAATGAACAGAATTTGTGTACTTAGCCCAGGCCCCAAACTACATCTTGTATCTATCAATCTCAACAATATCACAAATATAAACAATAAAAAAGATAAGCACCTGCAGAATCAAAGGCACTACATAAATCTTATCTGAAAGTTGTAATTTACTTCCTGAGAAATAACTCGTGGTAAAGAAGGAAACATATTTTGCTACCTATGTTAAAAATCTACAGAAGGTACGCTGTGACTTCGAATGTGATACAGAACACAAACAAGCCAGTAAGATTTTCAGATATAAAGCTACTATGTACGTCTGTAACATATATTCCCAAGGAGATGAATCATAAGTAGCTAAAATGTCCAGATTCTGACAAGTAAATGAATATAAATAATGGTGTCTCTTATGCTATGCGTCTTCCAATGGATAGAAAATGCCAAAACAGTGCCAAACTCCTCTGCACACTAGGAAACTAAAGCCGCAAAATATTCAGAATGAACTTGCACCCAAGTACGAACTTTGCTGAGGGTGGTTTACTTTACATTGACAAATTCCACGACAAAAATGAACCAGCAGTTTGTGGAATTGTTCTTATGCATAGAAAAATCAATAACACCCAACTCCTCTGTGCGCTAGGAAATTAAAGCCGCAAACTTTCAAAATGAACTTGCACCCAACTACAAACTTTGCTGATGGTGGTTTACTTTACATTGACAAGTTCCACATCAAAAATGAGCCAGGCATTTTGTGGAATGGTTCCAGGAACACCAGATGCTCCATACCTGCATATTGGGCAAAAGTGAAACATGTGCACAAAATGAAATACCAATAACTGGACATAGAATAAAGGGCCCAGCCTAAAAGAATCAGAGAGAGCATAAGTTAAGCAGCAAATTATATATGCTTTAGGTAGAAATGATACAATACAATTGAGCAAACATAACCTGTTTGAATCAGTCAAGCATGCAAGGAAGCTGTGAATAAAAGCATCGATGATGAACGATGCTAAGTAAGATAGCTTTGACCTCAGAATAAATAACTCATTAAGCTTAAGGAACAAAAGAGGGCTTGACACATAAAACCATTCACAAAGCAGGATTTCAAATAGGAAAAATGACTTACGCCATTTGAGGAGGAATAGTCATCCTTCTTCTGTCTCCAATTCTCATGCCTAACCCAGTATTTAAAAAAAACAATAAGACAATTAGCAGGCTGTGAAAAAATAAGCAAGAGAACGTTCTGCAGATCAGATTTTGAATTCTAGCACATATTCTGGAATTTCTAGTGTATACGTTTCTGTAACTCAAAACTTTCTCATAAGCATCTACATCAGATCACTATTAATCATCAAAACACTGCATGAAAAGCTCGTCTGTTTCGGCTTTAGAATGTTGATACCAATTGATTTTCTAATCGCGACTTACAGAAACCTCAAGGACATTAAATAGAAATCACCTGCCATAAAAGCAAAGCACACAAGCCCTGGTGCCTTATAATGCATAAACCTCCCAGACCTGGACCTTGGACAGTCTACTTGACTTCACAGTAAAGTAAGAGCTCAACCAAAATGATGCTGGAGCACCAAGCCTCATGCAAGGATCTTTATCAAAACTCTGTCGTGAAAGCAAATGGCTACATAAACAATGCGGCCATTACATCATGGTCTTGTCACATGATGCATTTTCAACTTCTGTTCAAAATCCTTGACCTGATTCTCTTTTAGCTTGATCTAAACTTTCCCAGCTATAGGCTTAACTTGACATTCCCCAAAACGTAATTAAGGCACTTGAAAGTTGATATGCAAGTTGTTCCAAGTTGTTAGCAACGTGAGACTGAACCATGTATCAGGTGGATTACTATAATTAAAATGGCCCCTAAAAATAGCACGCAGGCATGGCCAAACTTATCATTAAGGAGTATCAAATAAACATTAATTCCTAACACTAGTCTCCTGATTTCTGATTTTCATCATGAAAACAACTGTTGAATAAAATTAGACACAAAAATTGGCATGAGAAAAGTTGTACCATTCACTCCAATATCCCATCCCTTGATCACTTCGCCAACTCCTGAAAAACAAAAAATCCACATCAAAACAGGCAATGCCTTGTACCTGCGGAAGTATAAATGCTTATATAGCCATGTAGATAAGCCCCATATCTGTACTGCATTTAAGGATTAACTTGTAACATCTTGTCTCGTGTTAATATCGTAACTATTCTTATAGGTTTACAAATTTACAATACAAAACAAGAGAATAAGAACTCTAAATAAGGTAGTTCTTCAGAAAAAGCACAAAGGGTAAGAGGTTATTTGTGAAGACACATTTCTTGCATTCCTAAGAATAGCAACGACTGATGGCATGTTAATCGTATGCTTTTTAAACACCTTGTAACCCAAAAGGTACAAAGATTTGTGCTTAACCACTACGTAAAACATGAATGTACCTAGTCTAAACTCGAAGGCCTTCTTTCCTATATTGGAATCAAAAATCTTTCCATTTGATTTCAGCTTCCCAGTGTAATGCATCGACACCTGCATCACAGCATTAAACAGGTAAGAAAATCCTTTCTCAAAAGTCTTAACATTTGGAGGTTTACAAGGAAATACATAATCTGTAACACCCACATCAACAATCTGGACGTACCCTCTTTCCAGGCTTTGCCTGTTTTCCATCTGGTTTTCCCATGGAGATTTCCTCAACCTCAAACCCATTAGGGTACCTTCTTACCACCGGGGTCCCTTTTTTGCTAGCACTCTTAGGATTCAATAAGATTGGTGTTTGGTCATCAGTCTTGAGAGATTGTGGCTTATCAGGAGTTTTTGTTGCCGCTGAAACATCATTCACAGTCGAACTTACATTCCTCTTTTCTTTTGCAAGCCCTTCCACCAACTTTTGAGTGTTGGCATTTTCTCCACTGCCCACAGTATCCGACTGAGTAGAACCTTTTGTAACCTCTTTCTTGTTTAATTTCTGTGCCTCCTTTCCCTCTGCTTTCTTTTTCTTTTTCTTTTTCTTTTTCTCAGCATTATCTGGAACTACAGAAGGCCTGCCATAAAAAAATAAGTCTTAAAAGCCTGATAAAAAGCAAAATTAAGAAGTTAGTGAAAGAATAGAGGCTGGCAGCGTTAGAAATAAACCCACAACTGTCGTTAACAATAAGAAATAACCTGCACAACCAGCATATAGATGAACAGACGTCTCTTTAAGTGTGTGATATTTAAGATCTTGACTGATCGTACTCCAGCGTAAGGAAAAAAACAAAAACAGATAAAAACAATTCATAGGGATTGACAGAATCCAACAGGGATTGATGCACCTAAACTGGACCACATTGTACCCAAAATAATCAGCAACCTACATAAATATACTGCCCTTAATTAATGCTTTAATTTGATACCCATGTAGCACACAAAAAAAAACGTTTCTGAGAAACGCTCCTCCAAATCAGAAATGCCGTGCAACTATGAAAGGGAGTTTACGCACATATTTTAGTTACTCATTCAACTGTTCGTTAGTCAAATACTCTCAATGAAATGCCTTTCTCACACTTATGTGTTCCTTATCTGCTGCATGAACTTCCAGTTTTTTACATGGTATCAGTGCTTATTCTCCCTATAAAGGGGGAATGCTGGTCTTTCTGGCCCGTGCTAAATAAGGGTCTAAGACGGGAAAATAGTGCGCCCTCCAAGTGGGTCCAACATGAAGGACCTCCACTCCAAGATCATATGTCAATAATACAGAATTTACCTGAGTCCACATAATATAAGCAACTTAGACCCTTTAGGCCTACACAAAAATAAAATAACTACGTCGTTAAAAACATGAATATAGACCCGTAGTCCATGTCATATATATGCCAAATTTAGGCCCAGTAGACCAGTAGTCCATTAACTCTCCCCCCCTTGAAGACATTGCTTAGGCAAAGTAGAAATGGAACTAGTACCAGCAAAAAAACAGCATCAAGGATGAAAAAAACTCTAGATCATCAGAAAAACAAAAATCTCGATGAGCAATTCTTAATAGCATGTACTAAACTAACATGAAAAATATCGCATGCCTAAGTGGTAGGAGGTAACTCAAGGCAATCCATAACAAACTTGAGCCACTCTAGAATCAAGAAAGGTCCATAATAACGTGGTGCAAGCTTCTCAGTGGAAGCCTCGCCTTGCACAAAGCAATGTCTAGCAAACCGTAATAGTTTGTAGGGATGGATCGATCAGACCTATACACGGTTTTCAGTGGCTCTGATACCAACTACTATGTTCACACTAACTGGAAACCGCCAGGTGCCGGTCAACACAAGAAACCAAACACTCATGATCCACCCCACCGTAGGGTCCAATCTAGATCCACCCTCCATGCCCTAAGCCTGTAACTAGACAAGAAGCAGGATCCAGCTTCCAGCCCTAATGACGTCCCATGCGGCCGTCAGCACCTTCGGCCCTCTCCTGTCCCTAGCTAGCCCATCCTGGCTATGCACATCCACACTATTTTCTCCTAGGTAGATAGAATGAATGGTAACTGAGATCTCCTCCCTTTGTATACGTGCAAGGTAGGAGTCTCCATGCCAAGCACATATCCCTAATTATGACAAATAGCATTCATGCAGTCCCCAAGTCAACTGCTCAAGTCAATAGGCCCAATCCAATGTCTGGTTTCAAGTTAGGTGTGGGACCCAAGGGGTTTGGATCCCGAACAAGTAAACTCGCAACCAATGACGCACATGAAAGAGGATATGTCATGGACCCGGCCTATTAGCCCAAGTAGCTTGAGCAAGCTGAACATGGCACTTGACGGGCTCAGAGGAGTCAAGTATAAAAGGAGATGGAGGGTCATCATCAAAGATCTGGAGGTATATTATAGAATCGAGGAAGTCATCAATCGTATCCACCTTGTGGAAATAAACAACAGTGGTAGCAGTAGGGCTCTAACAGCAATTGCAACCAATTTGATCAAGGCTCTTGTAATTGAAACATAATCGCTTCTCATTGATCTCAGACATCTCGATAAGTGAATAGTGACAGATAGACACAAGGCGTGGAGACGGAAGAGGTCATGGACCAAAAGGTGGAGAGGGACTAGGAGTGGAGAAAGAGGTAATGACAGGTTGTCAAAAAGGGTGGGGAGTGTGAGGCGTAGAGGTAGATGACAAGAGATTGGGATAGTTGTGCTGCAAAGTATTGACAAAAGACATGGCATGGAAAAAGAGAGGTGGGTGAAAAAGAAGAAACATCGTACCTGAGAGCACCTTGTACACCAACAATAGCATGAAAAAAGCCAGTTGAAGAACTGGAAATAAGTAGGAGAGCTCTGTAAAATGTGATGACAGATAGCCAAGTCACCAGTGTGGGAGAGATTGCAAAAAGCATCATGCTAACAAATATCACAGCAACAAGGCCGTCCAAATGTAACGCTTAGATGGATGCATTGTATGCTTGTCTTGGGAAACATAACGAAGTAGGTCTCCATCCAATTTTCGAGTTCATTCCCATCGAGAGAACTAGAGTAAATGGAAAATTTGTACCGCATCCTTATATACTTGAGCCACCCATGGTGAAGAAAAAGAACTAGTGGCAATGCGAACGGGCATTGATGAGTATGTGCACACATATTTGTCATAAACACCAATTTGTAAGAAGACATGTGCAAACAACAAATGTAGGTCAAGATTGGCCCCAAGAAAGTATTGACAAAAGGTGTTGCATGAGTCAAAAATCCAAATCTTGAGCATTTTAGACAATACCAGGATACCACAAGATCAAGGATTAATCTATTAGGACAATCCCACGTTGGATTGAGAGGGAACGCCACTTTTGCAAGTTCCTCTTTTTAAGTTGAATTTATTTGTTATGTAAAACTACTTATTTGATTTACCGATTGTTTTATATTTGCTAATCATTGGACTTATGTTAAGGCTTGATACTTGAAGTAGAGCTAGAAGACACAAGAGATGCAACTTGTGCAAGTAATGATGCCATCTAAGCGCAAATGAAACTCCGAAAGTGGGGCTACCATATGAGACTGTACAAAATCGTTCAAGCTATTCTTGTAAGGAGGGTTGTCATTCGAAATATGAGCCATGTGTGAAGTCAGTGCTCAGGAAACCTCTTTTGAGTTATCCTCAAAAAACCTGCATTTTACAGAACTTCTCGATTTGTTGAAGACTTTTCATTATAAAAAGGTATATATGCTTGTACAAAGAGCCATCAGACATGATGTTGGTTTTTGAAAAAAAATTTGGGTTCCATTCCTATAGTTTGTCAGTTTCCCCGAGCACTGTGGAGTTACTAAGAATGAGATAGATGTTCAAAGCGCTTGATGATTGGGAGAGTAAAATGTTGTCATCCCAACGACACTCGAGGAACACACAGCACACTAGTCGTAAGTTGGAAATGAGCTAAATCACAATAGAGGTAGAATGAATCCGTACAATATCACTTTAATGCACAGCAATTGAATCTATTTGTTTTCAAATGGGCTATCACACACGAATACGATACCCAAAAAAAAATTCCATGCAATATCACTTTGGTGAGCGTCAAGCTAGATTAGCTGGTTGCAAATAGGCTAGGACACTCAAATCCGATATTTACATTTCGTATACTAGCAAGCAATAGGCAAAAGAAAATGTTGTCAAATTTTTCTTGAAAGCATCATTAGCTAGAGCCCTACAAGTAATAGTGAACATAATCGAAGAGCCCAAGCAATAACAGATTAATAAGCTGGATAATGAATGTACATAGGGTATACTTATACCCATTGGAAACCCTAAAATGGAACTTTTTAGAATAGTAGCCCTAAATTAGGGTATACGGAAGGAAAATAGTGTGCCCTCCAAGTGAGTCCACACCAAAGGACTCCCACTCCAAGACCATATGTCATAATAGGGCATCCAAGCTTTTCCCTCAGTACTCAAAGCTTTGTATTTTGGAGAGAGAGAGAGAGACACACAGACAGAGACACAGACTAAGACAGAGCTTTATTTTGCATTTCCCAAAAAACCAAATTGAAGACAAACAAATAATTTAAAAATTGACTGTAAATTACATAATCGACCTCCTTGAGGTGGAAGTTTCAAACCACAAAACTTCACTTGGCCCACTCTGACTGACCTAAAACAGTGAACTTAAAACTTCATCTACATTTGATGTGTTAAATAGATCAAAGACTAATGAATATGCTACAGCTTTGCGGTGCAATAAATCCATTTTGTCATGAGGATCCACCTAAAGCAGTCCCATTGACATTTAGGGTGAAAAGCCTCTTGTTATGTACCTAATGTACATAATGGTTCACTCAGGGTTGCAACCTGAGACTGGAAATTGAACTGTTGTATGGAGCTAAAGACCATGATTACCCTATGGCTTCTGCATTGAGTGTGTGGTTGCATGTACCAAGGGATATGCATATATACGAAAGTGGCTCTACTAAGGTTGTACCAGAGAGTAGACGGGCACATCCTGCTAGATGGTGTGCATTAGTGCAGTTCATGTAACATAGTTAAAAAGAAACACGTTTTCCCAGCTTTTTCATGAGGAATAACCTTTCCCCCACTCTATTTTCCCCAATTGGGGAAGGCATATCATCTTTGCCAAAGCCAAATTTGACTTGTTTTAGCAATTTCAAGGAGTCTTGTTGACTTTATTTCAATGCAATTTCTCTCCCTTGCAGTATTAATTACTTTCTCCCTCAATATCTCCATCTCTTCCACATGCACTATTGCACTTACCTCGCACTAGTTTGCTTTTAAAATGAAGTGGAATTTCCCCGTTTCCAGTATCCCGTTTCTCAATTCTGTTTTCCTGTTTCCTGAAGGGTCGGGTACGAAGCACAAATACTCCTTATACAGATTTTTGTCAAATTTCAATCCTGGTTATTTGACCACAAGTTTTCTGCTTTGATGCCGTAGTATGTAGTGATGCTGCTGATCAACGAGATCTTCTGTCAAAGATCAAAGTGTATCAAATTTTCCCAATGCATCATTTGAAGGAACAACTCAAATAAAAGGGTATCTTGATTAAGAAGCAACTACTGGAGTCAGAGGGTTTGCCTACAGTTGTTCCTCAAGAGTGGAAGAAGATCGGATAGCAATAGAGACAATCTCTCTCCTAGAGAGTTGGCTCTGAGCCTCTAGGAGAGATGATATTTATACAATGAATAATGAGAGAAGCACAGGCCATAAGCCCCAATGTGGGAGAAGCCAAATGCCATATGTTACATGGGAGTTACAAAATAGCCATGGCATAGAAAGACCAAGTGTATTGCCCTGAAAGCAAATGAGAAGGGCGCACAACTTCCATTTGGGAGAGATCATCACCTGGAGCATGGACCCCCCAAACGAGTTGGGCCCATCCAAAATTGAAAAATTGGACCAAACATTAAAAATAGGCTCCTGGTCTAATAATAGACACCTTGTATTTTGGCCTCACTCAATCAGTGCTTACAGTGCATACAAAATAGAGAAGACAGATTAATAGTACTGACTCAATATGACAAGATGTACATCATATAGGCTTTGGACAGGAGCAAATAATCCTTACTTCAGACGCTAAGGAAACGGGACCCGGACGCGAACGCGCGTCCGGACGCGGACGCGCCAGGGGTGCGTCTGCAACTGGACGCGTCCGATCTTTTTTTTTTTTAATTTTTTTTAAAAAAAATAGACTTAAAAAAAAATTAAAAAAATATGGCGTCCGGACCCCCAGACGTGTGCGTCCGGACCCCCGGACGCGTCAGTTTTTCTTTTTTTTAATTTAGTCAAAAAAAAAAATTGAACGCGTCCGACCCCACGTCCGGGGGTCGGACGCGTCCGGGTCGGACACGTCCGGGTCGGACACGTCCGGGTCCGGACGCCGGAAGTGGACGCGGGCATTCCGGCCCGGACCCTCATCCCTGCTTCAGACATAACATGCTGTACTATGATAGCAAATAACCCATTGAGGCATAATAAGAAAAATAGAATGCTTATATTTTGGCTTATATTTGGGTCTCAATCAATTGGCAATTACAATGCTTACAAGATAGAGAAAATGGATTTGCAGTAGCTACAATCACTGAATTAGCTTACATTTCAGCAAATTTGGTTTTCTTTACTGGTTTTTCTGATTCATCTGGAGATGTCTTTCGCTTTCGAGGTAAAGGGAAACCATCTTCATCTTCGCTTTCCTCATTTTCGTTGTCTGCACTTTCAGGTTCAGTAGTATCTCTATGAACTTGCTTTTCAACAGCATTTTCTTGTTCCAAGTGCAATGGCTTCAGCTCCACACTAATGTTCTGTAGTTTCTTAACTTTCTCATCAGGCACCTCGTCAAAAATTTCCTCAATTATGACTACATGAAAACAAAAAAGAAGCTTCATCAAAAATAAATTAACAATGTACGACTCTCTCTCTCTCTCTCTCTCTCTCTCTCTAGAAAACTCCCGATTCCTCTTCCACCCTACCACATATATAGACATTACTCATTGAGCCTGTGTTTGGTTCCTCCTAGATAGCAAGTACTTCTTTCCATTTTAGGTAACGTGGAAAGCAACTTTTACTAGTAGAAAATGTGTTTGCTATCTGTAAAATTTCCTACATATAACAACTTTGCATATTTTCAAAAACCATATATCTTAGCAATTAGTTATTTAAGCAAGCATGTATTCGTATCAACTGAATATTGAAAGCAATTAGAAATCATAGACACATTTCCCCAACTTTTTCATTAGGGTTTCAACATGATTTCTTTTATTAGTGTGTGCTAATCCTCAAGCCTTGCTACTAGCTAGAAGCCAAGAAAAATGGGACGTTCTCCACATTTACAAGCGTAGAAGATCAGAGTGTATCTTCTCCTTCTCTCCAACGCACCCTTCTTCACCCTTATCAGTTAAAACACAAGGTCTGGTTGACTCTCTCAGTCTGGCCATCCGTTTCGGGATGCTCCATACTGCTCATTCTCAATTGGACTTCAAGAATGGCCAACACTGCAATCCAAAAGCTTCCAGTGAATCGAGTATCTCTGTCAGACACTATGGATGACGGTAATCCATGAAGTCTGAACACATGCTCGATAAACAAACTAGCTACTCCAACCGCATCAATCTTGTTGTGTTGGAATAAAATGAGTCATCTTAGTGAGTCTGTCAACTATGACCAAGATAGAATCATGTTGTGACTGCGTACGAGGCAAGTTGGTGATAAAATCCATGGAGATTCTCTCCCATCTTCCACTTGGCACAGGTAGTGGGTGTAAACCTCCAATAGTCTTAATCCTTTTTGCTTTATTGACCTGGCACTTTCAAACAGTGAGTCACATAATGATAAACATCTTTTTTCAATTTAGGCCACCAAAAGTTACATAGGATCAACTCATAGGTCCTATCCACACCAGGATGACCTACATTAGGGCTATCGTGACATAAATGGACAATCTTCTTACGCAGCTCCTCACAAACTGGAATGGGAAGTTTGCCATTTCTCTTAATCATACCATCTTCTATGGTATATTTAAGGTAAGTGTGAGCAAAGAGACTAGAACTCTCATCCTGAGTTCCTACTTGCACAAGATTTGCCTCTCTCACAATTCTTTGACAATGAGGATCCTCTTGTTGAGCCTGTCTAATCTCAACAATCAGGTCATTTTCAATGACCACAAAAGACATCTGATACAATATACGAGATAATGCATCAGCCACACAATTTTTGGCACCCTTCTTGTACTGAATTTCCATGTGAAATTCCTGCATCAACCCAACCCACCTGGCCTGCCGCCCTCTGAGGTCCGGCTGGTTGCAGAAATATCTCAAAGTGTTATGGTCAGTGTACACAGAATTCCGCACCATACAAATAATGCCTCCATGCCTTCAAAGCGTGGATAATGGCATACAACTCCTTCTCATGAGTTGGATAATTATTCTGTGCAAGGTTGAGCTTCTTGCTCTCAAAGGCTACAGGCCTACCCTCTTGCATCAAAACTGCCCCAACGGCAATGTCACTTGCAGTCGTTTCTACGACAAATAGTTTTTGAGGGTCCACAATTTTTAAAGTGACAAAGTCAGCGACAGCTTGTTTCAAAGCATCGAAACTTCGCTGCTGAACTTCCGTCCAGTCTTTCCATTTGTTTTTTCTGTAACATATCGGTCAATGGTGCAGCTACGTGTGAATAATTCTTCACACCTTTACAATAAAACACAGCCAACCCTAGAAAGCCTGTTAGTGTCGTCAAGTATGTAGGAACAGGCCAGGCAAGAAGAACAGCAACTTTCTGAGGATTTGGTTTTATTCCATCCGCTGACACCATAAAATCCAGATATGTGATTTCTTTTTTAAACTATTTGCTCTTTTTATCATTAGCAAATAACGTGTTTTCCCTCAAAGTTGATAACATAGTCCTAAGGTGATTAACATGCATAGGAGCACCACAACCGTAAACAAGTATGTCATCAACAAAATTAACCACAAACTTGCCCACGGTCTAAGCACATCATTCATCAACATCATAAATGTTGCAAGGGCATTAGTCAATCCAAAGGGCATAATGTCCAAAATGACTCCGGAAGGCAGTCTTATGCACATCCTCTTCTCGGACTTCGCACCCGTTCCATCAGCCATTTCGACTATGTACTAATACAGGGATGGTTGTGTGCTCACTCTTAACCGTTTAATCAAAGCAGACTTAATGATATTATGTGAGGACCTAGTGTCAAATAGAATCAAAACAGCTCTACCACCGAGTCCACCTTTCAAACCACCGACACGTTCATCAACCGTGGAGACCTTGAGGTTCTTCTTGCTCCAACTCCTCAATCTTCATAGAATCTGCCTGCTCGACTTGCAAACTATAGGTGGTCCGTGAGGGATTGCGAGGACACTCCTTCCACTTATGACACCCTAGACAACCAAAGCAAAGTTTTTCAATCTTTGCCCGCTCCAAGTCCTGCGGCGATGGAGTAGAAAAGCGTTGGCCCTCTTGGGAATTGGACGTCCCATATCGCTTTTTGCCTTTTGAGAGGCCCGCACCTTTACTCTTTTTATCACTTTGAATTTGCTCTTGCGAGGATTGACCCTTCCATTTTTTGAACTATTTTTTCTCCCAAGGCTGAAACCCTCCTGTAGTAGGTGTCTCAGACTCCTTGGCCTTTTTTCCATCTTCATAATATAGAGCCATCTGCAAAGCCCTGTGGAGGCTTGAAGCCTACTCCTTTCTTACAAAAGGCCGAAGGCTTTCACGCAAGCCCTCCACAAAATGTAACACATGTAGAAACATTTACACCTCCTCAGGTATCCGGATCAGTGCCTCCTTGTATTTGTCCGCATACTAAAGACATTAACACACTAGAATGTATAAGCAACAACATAACCCTAAACTCTACAAGCGTGATTGGCTTGCTCACTGTACCACGGCTAAATATTTGAGTAGCACTCTATGGCTGTACAATTTATTAAAAGGGCCAAATATAGTATGTACTATGTACAAAGGAATGCTAGAGATGTCGCTAGACATATATTGAACCATACAACCTATGTGCTAGCCCAAACCTACTACACATTAAATTGTATAAGCAAGAATTCTTGAACCGCAAACCCTAAACCATGCAAGCATGAACCCCTCAATATAATATGGCTACATGTTTGGCCAAGGCTTCATGGCTATACAATATTTACAATTGGGGAAAATACAATACGTAAAAAGGAATGCCAGGGATACTGTCTAGGAATCATTTCTAATTGTTTTATTTTTAATGTCTAACTGGCATACAAGAGGGGGGTAATTTTTTTAAAGCAAAAAAATGCATATCTAACGGTTGTTATTAAAAAAATTGTATGAAACAGTGTTTCATACATTAGAAAACTGTGTCTCATTCATGTGTGTTTCATACTAGTTAACTCTCTTTGCTTTTATGGTTTGTGTCTTCCATAGGGGTTGAGATACTCCAGATCTAGACCTACAAATTTTTTATGAACTATGCCTCAATTAGTGTCTATTTCATTCCTTCTTGCATCCTCATCATTTTTTGTTGTGACATACATTACTACCTACAAAGCTCACTTTGCATGGCAATTGACATTTGTTGTCCATTCATAATGCTTAACAAAGTCCACCTTACCATTCACCATCACATATATCCATTATGTGACTCCCTTTGTCAAGTTTTCATCGTTGTTGCTTTTTTTGTTGTATTGTGGCTCCTATTTTGGCATCTATAACTTGTGGTTGTTTACGCAAATTTGAAGTCTACTAATTTGTTCAGTTATTATTTGTAAAATGCTCCTTGTTTCATTGAGGAAAATGATTTCATTAGTAGAGAAGAGTTACATACATTGAGATTTTCGTGTACTTGGGGCCTCACTTACTTGATTTGGTGAACAAAAGGATTGTCATAATCATTATGATGTGTGCAGAAAAAAGGAGCATTAGAAAATGCTCTTTTGAAAAACAATGAACAAGCACTCATAAGGAAATTTTAAAATCCATGTCTACAAGTCCTATTATATATTGGATATGACTTTAAGTACGAGTAAGCGTTAATCTTCAGAGATCTATAGAAAATAGAAAACATTTATGATAACAATTACCCTTCCCAAGGTAGGTCATATATGGATGACTAGAAATTGCCACAATCAACACATCTAGACATAGAAACCTTGCAAAACCCACAATTTATTTACTCACTAAAAGTCGAGACTCCCAATATTTGGTCACTTAATGGGTCATGTTCGGTTTTTAGAATTGCTAGCTCTAAAGTGCTTCTAGATGAATAGAATAACTCTTAGGATTCAATAGTTGACAACCATAGTTGAGAGTTTCATAAACTCTATGGTAATGTCCCTTTATAGAGGGGCCTACAAATCAATATATTGTTGATTGTCTTGGTATCTTTGTAAGAGGATATACCATTGATAGTGTACTATTTCAAGGATGATCTTGTGTGCATGACACGTGTCCTTGTATCAAGGCAGCTACACGAGGTAAGTTAGTCTAACAATGTCACGACATATGTTATAGCATTGCACATTCAACGAAGCACTAATGTTGTTACAAGGAACACATGTTGAAGGTAAGAATTGTGCATCACTTGTACGATTAGAAGACATTCATCTTAGTTGTATAGAACCAACTACACAATAGGATGTGTTTGATATAGGGATGCGAGGCGAAATCCCTTCATCAGTATTGCAAGCTCTCTCACAACACACGTTACGGCTAGTTTCAAAAACCCCTAATCCATAAATCACAATAAAACTTTGAAATTGGTCAAAGTAACAAGTGTCTTATTTATTAATCCAAGCATGTACGTAACACATAGACCATTTGAATAGGTATATTATCATGAATTTTGGAAGAAAGAAATTCGTCTCTAAATAACTTCCAAACCTTCGGATTCCTTGTTTGCACCCACAACACTTCATGAATATTTTCATGTATTGTGAAATAACATGTCCTACTCAAAAGACGAAACTTGTACTATTGAAAATCCCAGCACATACCACCAGTATTTATTGAAACATCCATGGGAATATCACTATCGTCACTTTCATTGCTGATATCGTCTTCGTCACTTTCATCTTCATCATCAAAATCATATCTGCACATGGGCCCATCCTCATTCTCTCTCTCTCTCTCTCTCTCTCTCTCTCTCTCCATCCATATATGTGCGTGTACACATTGCATAAACCCCACTGTATGAACAGCATAGTGTTGATTAAAAAGAATGAAGATGTTAAAAACATCATATACCAAGTTTTGTAGACTAAAAACAGCAAAAGAGTTCCTGTATGAGTTACAACATGGAGCAATATAATCCTTATGTAGTTTAACAGTGCATTTAACAAACAAGGCTTTACTGCTCAAATAGTGATTGAGCACCTTCATTTCATGACATCTTACTCCCAGTGTTAGAGTACATCGAAGAAACAATAGCTTTAATGCTCAAAAATTATTCTAGCATATTTATTGCAGAATATCTTACTCCCAGCTATCATAAGCCCTGTAAGATGAACAGGCTAAGAGTTCCAAAAAGTCATCACTTCACCAAATTCAAATTAGTCAACATTCACACATGATATATAGCTTTGAGCATAGTTGCCTGTTCCGGAACGGAACGCATCCTCAAATGTGTCCAGAAAGCATTCCATTCCGGAACTTGACCCAAAAAAAAAATTTAAATGCGTATTTTGTAACAAAGGAAAAAAAAATGATATTGACTTCAACCTATAGAAAAATACGCTGGAGATCTATGCCGGAGTCATCGATGCTGGATAGATATGCGGGATTGAGACAACCATCCAGTTGATCAGATTTAGACAACCATCGAGCGATACAGATGTGCGATTTTGACAATCATGGAGGGATAGATATGCGAAATAGGGAACAAATGAGCAATAGGGTCAGCGGATTAAGCTACTACTTGATGAATGACAGGTTCAACACGAGCTAACCAACATAAAAACAGAGCTTAAAATAATAGTAGCATCCGACATTAATGAGAATTGTGCAAATACCCTCCAAACGTCAAGTCTTCATTGGATTCATCTCCCATAACTTCGGGCATATCTGCCGGAAGATAGTATCCTGCCAGATGGACACTGGCTGACCCTACTACTGAGAATACAACGTCTTGGTCAAAAAGCAGATCCAAAGAGCATGACTCCATAACCCCAGGAATCAAAGAACATAGAAAAAATTTTGAACCGTCGCCAACTTTGCATGCGACCACCGTCCTTTCGTTTGCTTTCGAATGCAGGCCTAAAGTTGCCTGTAGATCACCGAATTGGAACATATCAATTGTATTTCGGATTTTCATAAATGGCGATACTTTATGAGTTCGGTAAAATTGAGAAAATCATCCAAAAAATGACTGAACAATTTGAGAAAACCCATGTATTAGTATTGGAACTTACATGAGATGAACCTTAGTTCACAGCATTTATAGCAGGATTTTTGAATATTCAAAGTGGAAAAAACCCACAAAATCAAAAACTGAGATATCAATGATATGTTATCTCTGTCCTCCAAAAAATCTAGAAATGGTACTGCATTTAGGAAATTTCGACTAGGTTCATCAAGTGAATTAGAAGTCGAAACGACCGACCTGAGACAGGTGGAGCTTTCCACCTTCAAAAGCTTCTGAAGACTGCTTAAAAGATTTTTTAGGACGGACTTCCACCCCTGCGACAACAAAACAACCGATCAGACCAGAATCTAAACAAAATTATTCTGCACTAAACAGTGAACACTAAAGAGATTGCCGGAGCATATAAATAATAGAGCCTACAACGGTAGAGGTTTCAGTTATTTGAGCAAAACGTCAAACTGAAAGATACAAAGGTATCGCAGCTAAAACTCAAAAAAAAGATTACAAAATATAGCAAAATTAGGCTGCCTGGATAGAAAGCAGGGGCAGGCGCATACCCCAAAACACCATCGCTCCTCGCTTTTGAGTTCAATATTGTAGAAGAACGAATCCGAATCCTTTCGATAGCAGAAGTAAAGAGAGTGTGAAAGAACAGAACTGGATTTGTAAACCCTAACCTCCGTGACCTTTAGCTAGGGTTTTGGGAGAGGTCACCATTGAGGGTTCTCGTGGTATCACCACCCCCTTACCCGTTCTCTACATGAGCTCACACCATCCTTTCATTGGTGACCTGGGATTGCATTTGCTCGTGTGAAGTGGTTGTATGCTTAAATATGCCTAAATATAATATGTTTTCACTATTTTGAAAAAAGTTTAGTCGACCAATTCGTGCTCAACACGAAAACGGTATCCATACCACTGGTGAGTACATCAACATGTTTGAACACATGTTGCGCGACACGTGCTGAAATTTTTTTTGAGGCAACTTCACACGTGGCCTTGCATTGTTTTTCTTAAGGCCAAAATGAGTCTCTCTCGCCCCTTGCTCGCTCCCCGCCATCCCTAGCTCTCCTCTGCCCCGGCCTCCCTCGTTGCTGCTGTTGCTGCTGCTGCCTCTCCTCGCTGCTCTTGCCTCTCCTCGTTGTTGTTGCCTCTCCTCCCTTCTCTCTTGCATGCTCTGGTATCCATGTAGCGCCTGGGGCCTGCTCTCCTCTCTCTCTCTCTCTCTCTCTCTCTCTCTCTCTCTCTCTCTCTCTCTCTCTCTCTCTCTCTCTCTCTCTCTCTCTCTCTCTCTCTCTCTCTCTCTCTCTCCCTTTGTCAGTGTTTCTTCTTTGTCTATGTATGTTGTATGTCTCTTTTCCTATGTGTGCTCCGTATTTTTAGGTAATAAGTGTCATTTTGCTGCATTTCTTGTTTTCGTTATACCATTCAGGTAAGCAATAAGTTTATCATATTGCTTAATGCTCCGTTCATAAGTGTAACACTAATCCTTTCTAGCTTTTGTCCCTTTATTACTTCTGATTCATCTAACTTGAGAACTGATATCAATTTTTCAACACTTTCATTTGTGATTCCATAAAACTTTATAATAAATCTTAGTAAATGATTCAAATCTACAAACATATTGTTGGTGGAATCAGATAACAAAGTGCCATGTTTTGAGTTATAAATTTCATTGATATGGTAAAGAATACCAATGATGTTTTGCAAACTCTTGTTTTACACATCCCTCTCTAATTCTGTGCGTGAATTTTCGTAGCAAAATTAGCTTGCCAACGATCTACTATATGCTTCAATTCAGCATCTTTCTGTGAGAGTATGACTTTTTGATATCTTATATGCCTACGCAATTTAGCCTTTTCAGCACCTCCTTATCGTTGCGCAGGATCTTCTCCCCCTCTCTACCCGAGCATGTCTTTCTCATTTTGAGCAACTCCTCACTTTCAGCTCAGACCACTTGCAAGAGATCCTCTTGGAGCGCGTGCACAGGCAAACCCTTTCTAGTATGTTGTTTGAGGCACCTTCGGCGTTGCATCGAGCTTGACTTCTTTCTTGTGCGGGTCGCGGGGGCTTGCTGTCAGCTCAGCCTGTTATTTCTTCCTT
The DNA here is from genome assembly GCA_029204225.1 of Diphasiastrum complanatum. Classification (NCBI taxonomy): domain Eukaryota; kingdom Viridiplantae; phylum Streptophyta; class Lycopodiopsida; order Lycopodiales; family Lycopodiaceae; genus Diphasiastrum; species Diphasiastrum complanatum. Next base: position 46,267,167 of record CM055110.1, on the reverse strand, counting down.
TTGATTGTCTTCGACCATTTTCACCACTGCTCTCCGCCTTTGCTTGGGGCTACCCACTTCCTCCACTATCCTTCTAGTAGTGAGCACACAACTACTCATGATGTGTCAGTGATGCAGCGGCTGCTATAGCTAGGAATGGAGGATTCCATGTCCTCAAGAGCAATCTCATGTCCTTTCTTTCTACCCCGCCCCACTCTTCACGCAGGCATGTTGACATTGTCCTCTCCCGAGACTTTGGTAGATGTTGTTGTTGTTGGTGACCTACTTTGGCAGATGTTGTTGTTGTTGATCCCACGAGTGGTGACCTACTGCCTCGCTTTGCCTCCACACCAGGAGAAGCAGCAGGCGTGGCAGCATAAGAGAAGGAAAAAACTACTCCAACAGGCACCCTATCGATGTTTTCATTCTCCTGGCAATTGAGACATATGGCACCTTGCATCGACGCTTTGAGAAATTTCTTCGCATGTGTTTCTATCAGGTGGCATAGTGCCAAGGTATTCCAGGTTCTATTCTCGTGGCTTCTTTCAAGCAACGTATTTCCATTGCCTTGCAACATGCTCAGGCCCTATCAACCCTACAACGGGCGATGGTGGCTGGGTCTGCTACATCTCATCTCCCTTCATTGGTCGACTCAGCACCTCTTCACTTTTATGATCTGCTGCAGTCAGTTGGCAGATTTCCGCTGACATCATCATAGTTGTTGCATCTTTTTTTTAATGGTAATCTTAGTTGTAGTGAGAGCTTCGCTCTTGTTTGAGCTTACTTTTGGTTAACCTTCCATCTTTCTCGTCAATGTACCTATTAGTTTTTCTATGAATAAATGCACCAAGGTGTTTCTTCATATTGACACTTTATTGATAAGCTGCTCGAGACTTTTATTAATACTTTATAAAGAGCTATTAATATTCATAATGGACAGGTAAATCAGCATAATAAGTATTCACATACCCAAATTTTTGGTGGGTATACATAGGCAAACAACGTATGCCCATATAATGTGAGTGTGTTGGTATACTACTCTTGAAATTGAGAAGTTCTTTATGACTGTCTACCTATTATTGGTATACCAATGAAGGTGAAAATTTTAGGTCTAACATTTCAAGGTGGAGGAAAAAAACTTTTGCCTCGTGAGCGCAGTCTCTCAACATTTTGCTAAGAGGTCACATGGCATGGTATTGATGCTTCTAGTTTTTTCTTATTTTCAATGCATTAGTATTGTGGGTTGTTTTTCTCTGCTTTTCTTGATCATAGGTTAGAACAACTGTTTCCAAGACCCCATTTTCACAATATCGTATAATCGCAAGCTCATTATGTATATAATGTGAATCACATGTCCGACTCAAGAATATACTCCACTTATATGCGCATCTTGAAAGATGATCAAGCATTGACATTGTCACCACATATCCAATATTTAACAACACACATGGAGCAATTGTCTTTTATCTACCTTAATGAGAAATTCAATGGCAACGATTCCATATGTGGAAGTATCATATAAAGATGACACTATTGGGAAAAGGTTCATGGGGGATGTGGTTGACGGATCTATCGTACTCCCACAACAAGCTCATTTCCAAATGGAAATCCAAAGATGGCAGAGCACTCACATTGATATCCATGTAGACCTCATTTCCAAATGGAAATCCAAGGATGGCAGAGCACTCACATTGATATTCATGAATCTTAAAAACTCACCAATATCACATATCAGTAGCTACAAAACATCGAAACGAGCTTAGGATGCTCCCATCAATATGTATGAGACCTAATTTGTAACTACTCAACTATACTTGAGAAATAAAATTTTCTCATGCAAGATGATAGAATCTACTTCCATTTGTGACCATCATGTTAATCACTTTCAATTACATCTTGATTGTAAAGACCACCAAGAAGACTACTAAGATGAGGATAGGATCAACACAACAAGAGACTAGTGGGAGCCAAACCACCCATTCAAATGAGATGTATCCGAACACCTCACTCCCAAGCCATGGCAAGTGAATACCTGAGGAGGGGACATAAACTAGCAACCAAGAGCCAAAAGCTTAGAATGGAAGAGGGCATGTCCCTCCCCATATACATAGGGGTAAGAAGCCTTGGGCAATAGGAGTGTCTAGTTCCTCTCAAGGTTATTAGTTACAAACTTGCCTTGACATGGAATTAAATCGAGGCGTAACCATCAATCTCGAATACTAGATAGTCGGTCTATATTAGGACTATTCCAAATGATTTGAGATACTCTGATGCCAATGTAAAGACCACCAAGAAGCTCTACTAAGATGAGGACATGATTGTGAAAGATTTCAGATCATTATGATCCAATCTACTTGAATGATCTTTGGTTAGAAAGAGAAATACACTACCAATCTCACCAATGTAGACAAATCAGCATCTACACACAAAATGAGATGCAAACACTAATAGAACTTGATCAAACTTGAATGAAATGAAAAAGTATTATTGTTGTCCATACAAAACCAGCAAACTATTGTATTTCACACGTGTGGATCCAAAAATAACAAATATAGATCATTCTACACATAGAATTGCAAGCAATCACCAAGATAGTGCACCAATGGATAGTAGAACCCTAGAGAACCATGTATAAGCATGAAATGAGATAGAGAAGAGAGAAGATAGCTCTCTCCACAACTTACATCCTTTTATAGCAGGTCCAAACCCTATTTGGCCACCTGGCTTTCCCACAAAATGCTAACCCTACTAATTTTGGGTATAGATTCAATGTACCCAACTATTCAAATTTGAATCTATTCAATCTCGCATTCTAACTTTCCCACACTTTCAAAAAGTGTTTATTCAGATGAAATTTAGACTAGTGAGCTTTGAAAAGTCAATCTCTAAGTCTAAAACAAGTTTTGGCATCAATATGCCAAATATGGAAATATAGCAAAACGTGATGAAACTAGTTGAATCTTTCACAATGATCAACGCACTAAGAGACTAGTGGGAGCCAAACCACTCATCCAACTGAGATGTGTCCAAATACCTCACCCTCGAGCCATGGCAAGTGAATGTCTAAGGAGAGGAGAGAAACTGACAACCAAGTGCCAAAACTTAGAATGGAGAAGCGCGTGTCCCTACCCATATACATAGGGGTAAAAAGCCTACACATATGCACCCATGCAACCTCCCATGTTGTCCATGTAAACATAATTCACATATCCCATGCTATCCTCATGCATATGACCGTCACAAGCCATGCACTATTCTGCATGTCTCAATAGGAGTATATGGGTCCTCTCAAGATTCTTAGTTACAAATTGGCCTTGACATGGAATTAAATTGAGACCTAACCATCAACCTTGAACACTAAATATCCGATCTACCATATCAGGACTATTCCAGCTACTATGGACTTTTGCATTTGTTATGGAGCAGTCGGCAATGACAAACTCATTCTACTCAGTGGTTACACAGATGCAAGTTGGGCAGGAGATGTAGACACTCGTAAATCCACTTTCGGATTTACATTCTTCCTCAACAATGGTCCAATTTCCTAGAAAGTCGCAAGCAATCTTCGATAGCTCTATCTTCCACTGAATCAGAGTACATCGCAGCCTCACAAGCTACAAAGGAAGTGGTTTGGTTGAGAAACTTACTTTTATATATCAATCTGAATCAATCTACTCCGACATTATTATTTTGTGATAATCAAAGTGCCATTGCCTTGTCAGCCAACCCTAGATTTTGTTCTAGGAGTAAGCACATTGAACTAAAGTATCACTATGTCAAAAGCAAAGAACTCAACGAAGAGGTCAGATTGCAATATTGTAGAATGCAAGATATGACAGCAGATATTTTTACCAAAGCAATAAGATTGGATGCACACAGAAGGTTTTGTGAAAAACTAAGTTTAAAGGTCAAGGCATTCATGGATTCAAATTAAGGGGGTGTGTTGGATTATTCTCCTTCTTACTAATCGACTAATCAGTTTTTAATTTTCATCCAACTGTTTATCCAGTTCTACGAATTTTCTTGTGTCTTTATACAGTCTACATAATTATAGGTGTTTTTAGTCAGTTTGCAGAAATACATGGAGTTTGACAACAGTGTCGCATTTTATCTCTCTAGAAACCCGACAGTGTCGCCTGTCAGGAATCTTGTGTAAAAATGCAGTGTCGTCTTTTTCACATTTTTTGCCTATTAGAAATTACGAATAAAAATGCAAAGTCGTATTTTTTGCATTTTTCAAAGTGCCTCAAACGTTAAGGAAATGACTTTGGCACAATGTGGGACTACCCCAATATTAAGGACATGACATTTTGCGACACTATAACTTTTCTCCAAAAGTCGGCACTATCACCTTTTTGCGACATTGTCGCTTGTGGTAGTTTTAGTTCATCTAGGCAAAGTGACAGTTTTAGTTCATTTATGCAGAAAACTGTTTATAACAATCGTCGCCGCTTATCAGCAATTATTTCTAAGAAGGAACTGGATGAATGCCAACGGACTCCAGCCAACTAGCAATCGCATTTGACGACCTAATTACTTAGTATAAATCAGTTGTTCATACATTTTATGATCAAGTCCTAAATCAACATTGTGAATTGTGAAGGAGTTGAGTGTTATTACACGACGCTTCTTGCGCTCTCATCAAGCAGATCATTCACAATCAGAAAGTATTGCTATTAGCTCTCTATCAAGATTTCAAGCTTGAACTCTCTTAAGCATTCTAGCTCAGTCTTTTAGAGATTTATTTTAGAGTTGCCATTGCACTATTGCTTATCAGTAGAGTTGCTTATTATCAGACTTATTCTCAGTTACTCATAGATAGCTTTAGAGTGCGCAGTTTCTATCCGCTATTGTCTTGCAGACATTAGCATCTAATCTTGTTTTTCTGAATCAATACTATTTTCTTATTGCGTTCAGTTTGTGTCAAAATGCATGCATCTCTGTATTGCTTTTGTAATTGATAGAAATTGTCTAAGAATTGCTACATAATCACTTAGTATCTAGTGAAAGTTATTTGCTAAAGATTGAACGTGATTTCCATCACGACTGCTTTGTTCAATTTTTGATAGCGTAGTCATGCATTGGAAGTAGGAAGTTTGCGCATTCTATTACTCACCTATTTCTGACAGTCTAAAGGGCAAGATCGAGGGGAGGCTTCTTCAAATGGCAAAAAAAAAGATAGATCAAAGCTCAAGTGCTTCTATTGTGACATCAAAGGACACTTTTCAATGAGTGCTACAAGAAGAAGAGAGATCAAGGAGACAAGCAAGGTAATCTTACTCTTGATGAGGATGGTTTGGATGTTCAAAACTTAAATGATGATGCTTTTGTGATGTCTTCATGTATGTTTGCTAATGATGGAGATCTAGATCCATGGTGGATTGATAATGGAGCAAGTTCACACATGACTTTTCACAAAGAGTATTTCACTTCTTTGTTGGCATATGAAGATGACAAGAGGGTAACCTACACGGCCAATGATGGTGAGTATGCAATCAAAGGGATTAGCACAATTTCTATTTCTCTCTCTACAAATAGGAATGTTCATTTGAAGGATATTTTGTTCATACCTTCCATTACCAAGAATTTACTTAGTGTGAGTCAATTGCTAAGCAAAAGATAAAAGTCAAGGGCAGTTGTTCAAACTAGATGCTTGTGTTATTGCTAACCAAGTTGAATTTGTGGCAAGTGATCAAATACCTATTCAAGAGGTTTGGCATAAAAGGATGGGACACTTTAACTTCAAGTCATTGGAGGTAATGGCTAGAAAGCAAGTTGTGATTGATCTTCCAAGTTCCTTAAAAAGTATCAATCATGTTTGTGAGGCTTGTGCTTTGTCAAAGTCACATAGACTAACTTATACTAGATCTACATCTAGATCTACAAAACCTTTTTAAGTTGTACATTCGGATATTCATGGAATTACTACAACTAGCAATAGTGGAGCTAAGATGTATGTAACTTTCATTGATGATTTTAGTAGATTTTGTTGGATCTATCTACTAAAGAGCAAAGATGAAGTGTATGATGTCTTTGTTAAGTTCAAGAATGCAAAGGAGAACCAATTTTCCACAAAGATCAAGTGCTTAAGGAGTGACAATGGTGGAGAGTACATATCTACCAAGTTTAAGGCCTTTTGTGATGAGCATGGGATCAAGAGGGAGTATCCAACACTAAGGACCCCACAACAAAATGGAGTGGCTGAAAGGAAGAATAGGACTTAATGTGAAAGTGCTAAAGCCGTGAGGTAAAGTGCTAACCCTGATAAGCCATTTTGGGGTCAAGCTTTGTTGTGTGCTAATTTCTTGTGCAATAGGTGGTCGAGTGCTATTTTGGATGGAAGGACACCCTTTGAGATGCTATTCAAGAGGAGGCCAAGTGTCAACTTTCTTAGAACTTTTGGAGACCATTTGACTGAGGCAAATAGGAGGTAACGTATTGTTGCTCAATGTCGTTGTTAAGGCAGTACTCCTTGAATTTGGTGGAGATATATTCTCCCCCATTATCTGACCTCAGTGCTTTGATTCGTTTGCCAGTTTGATTCTCAACATGCTCTTTGAATTGTTTGAACTTGGTGAAAGTCTCTGATTTCTATTTAATGAAATAAACAGCTGTTCTTCTGGAGAATTCATCAATAAAAGTAATGAAATACTTTGCATCTAGCAATGAAAGAGTTTGCATAGGTCCACTTACATCTGTATGAACAACATCTAATAGACCTTTTGCTACATGCCTATGACTTGATCTAAAAGGAATTCTAGTCTACTTCCAAGGATGTAGCTATGGCAGATAGGGAGATCGACTTTCCCAGAAGAATAGTCGAGATCAAGAGCCATGGATTGTCTAGACATGTTCGAAACATATGCATAATTTAAGTGTCTTAAGCGATGATGCCATAGTAATGCTTTATCGACAAGAACAGAGGTTTTCAAAGCTTGACTAGAATCAGAATAATAATGTGCCAATCTATATAAGTAACCCTGACTCTTGCCGAGTGCAAGGATCTTATTATTTCTATCAATAATTTTGCATTGATCATATTCAAATTCTACTTTATGACCTAAATTTGTAATTCTACTTACTGATAACAGATTTGCAGAGAGTTTAAGAACATATAAAACCTTTGAAAGTGATTTGAATTGATCATGCTGGAATCGCAATCTTACAGTACCTTCACCTTCAATAGTGTAAGTACTATTGTCACCAAGATGAACAAATTTCTTCGTGATGTAAGACGTGTAGGAGTTGAAAATCTCACATTGATTGGTCATGTGTTGAGTTGCTCCAGAATCAAGAAACCATAAATCATCCAAAAATGTGCTTTGGTCTTTGACCATAAATGCGCCTTCGTCCACTTCGACTTGGGGAAATGATGAGACTGTGTTTGCTTGTTGATCAGGTTGCTTGGCTGCATTCTTCGCTTGGAGAATTTGGCAATCCTTGATCTCATGGTTATTGCGCTTGCAATACCTGCAAAACATCTTCTGCTTCAACTGTGGATTTAATAATTGTCCTTGACTTTGAGTCCGCTTCTGATTTGTTGCAGCCTTCTTGGAGTTTTTTTGCTTATGTTGCTTAGTGCCTTTGTTGACATATAGAGCATGAGAAGAAGAGGTAGATGAAGTGTCTTGACTTATTCGATTATCTTCTTGCAGCAACATAGTGATAACTCAGGTAAGAGTTAAATCTGAGTGTGTCGATATGATCATCACCCAGTTCTCATATGTAGAGGGCAAGCTTGAAATCAATGTCATAATTGTGTCTTGATCGTCTATGATTGATCCGACAACCACCATTTGTTGCAAGAGATTCTTAAACTGGTTAATGTGACTCTGATGAGAATCACCATTAAACATCTTGAATGTGAAGAATTTGTGTAACTTAGTAGTTATGCTCCTCACATTACATAGTGAGTTCAAGATGTCCCAAACTTCTTTTGAAGTTTTAGCTTCAACTATGTGTCCAATCTGAGTATCTGATATATTGAGGATAATAAGCGTGAAAGCTTTACCATACTTCGATTTATATTTTGAGTCTTTTGTGTCACTTTCAGGTTTCACTTCGATACTTGTAACAACATCCCACAACTCGTTGGCGATTAGCAAGGTCTTCATCTTAAATTTCCACAAATGATAATTGGATCCATTCAACTTGTCTGCAATAAGACCAACTTTACTTTGAGAATCCATCTGGAACTTAGTCTGTTGACACTAAGAAGTAGTGATGCCAACTACAGCAAATCAATTCTCTGATACTGAAACGATGAAAAAAACTGAAGAATATGATATCAATTTGATATTGCAAAAGATATCAAGTATTGGAGTTTTTGCTCTGATGGCCTTGAAGAAGAATCAATGCTCTGATACCATGTCAAAAATAGGAGAGTAATCGAATGTGGAAATTTTCTACCTCAAATGCATGACTACGCCTATCAAATATTGAACAAAGCAGTAGTGATGAAAATCACGTTCAATCTTTAGCAACTAACTTTTGCTAGATACTAAGTGATTACGTAGCCAAACATAAAGTATTGAATTCTTTGACAATTTCTATCAGTTACAAAAGCAATACAAAGATGAACTTAACGCAATAAGAAATAATATTGATTCAGAAAAACAAGATTAGATGCTAATGACTACAAGACAATAGTGGATAGAAATCGTGCACTCTAAAGCTATCTCTAAGTAACTGAGATTAAGTCTGATAATAAGCAACTCGGTTGATAAGCAGTAGTGCAATAGCAACTCTAAGATAAATCTCTAAATGATTGAGCTAGAATGCTCAAGAGAGTTCAATCTTGAAAGCTTGATAGAGAGCTAACAACAATAATTTCTGATTATGAATGATCTGCTTGATGAGAGCACAAGAAGCGTCGTGTAATAACACTCAACTCCTTCACAATTCACAATGTTGATTCAAGACTTGATCATGAGATATATGAACAGTTGATTTATACTAAGTAATTAGATCATCAAATGCGATTGCCAGTTGGCTGGAGTCCATTGGCATTCATCCAGTTCCTTCTCAAAAATAATTGTTGATAAACGGCGACGATTGCCATAAACAATTTTCTGCATAAATGAACTAAAACTGTCACTTTGCATAAATGAACTAAAACTGCCATAGGCAATAGTGTCGCAAAAAGGCGATAGTGTCGTCTTTTGGAGAAAAGCTGCAGTGTCGCAAAATGTCATGTCCTTAATATTGGGGTAGTCCCACATTGTGCCAAAGTAATTTCCATAACGTTTGAGGCACTTTGAAAAATGCGACACTGCATTTTTACTCGTAATTCCTAACAGGCAAAAAATGCGAAAAAGACGACACTGCATTTTTACACGAGATTTTTGACAGGCGACACTGTCGGATTTTTGGAAAGAGAAAATGCGACATTGTTGTCAAACTCCGTGTATTTTTGCAGACTGTGTAAAAACACTTGTAATTCTGCAGACTGTATAAAGACACATGAAAATCCGCAGAACTGGATAAACAGTTGGATGAAGATTAAAAACTGATAAGTCGATTAGTAAGAAGGAGACTAATCCAACATAGACCACTTGCTTTTGCTTTTGCCCTTGATGAACATAGCCTCCTCTCCAACTTGAGATGTTGATGAAGATCCACCTCCTTGCTTGAAACCTATATTCTTCACTGATCAAGATCTCTTAAAGATCAATCAAACTTGGCAAAGTCTTTTGAATGGCAAGACTTTAAACAGTGTTAGCATGAGTATCCAACAATCTATCAAGAATAATTTGAACAAGCTCTCATTCCTTAATGCTCTCAGCAATGCAAGCTAACTCATCATTCAAAGTTTTCACTCTCAAAATAAAAGTATTTAAATTTTCTTACTCTTTTGCAAACATTGAAATATTTGTCTTTTTAGAGTCAACACTCTAGAAGTAGACTTGGATTCATAAAGCTTCTTTAATGAATCCCAAACCTCATTTGATGAAGTACTCTTACCAACTTCCTTGAGAAGTTCATTGGTAACATTCATCCTGATCATGTGTAGAGCTTTATTAGCTCTCTTATCATACCTCACTTGATCTTGTTGTGTTGTTGGTCTCTCCTCCAAACCTACAACAATATCCAAAACATCATTCAAGAAGTGATTCCATCCTCACTTTCCACAATGAATAGTTGCTTGAGGTAAGCCTATCATTGTCTTCCAACATGAATCTACTTGATGTAGAGATTCAAAAACACTGATTCAAATTCTTACTCAAATAATAGATCAAGAATTAATCATCACACTTAAGAATCATTACAATTCTTTATAATCCTCTGACAATAATTTAGTATCTATTTATGATTCGTCAACCATAAATATTTAGATTCATATGATTCGCAATCATAATTTCCTGAAATCCAAATCATACATCTGAATTCCAAGTCTATGAACACAAGTAGTAATTTATATGACATAACAATCTTTCAGAAGAATAACTTCATGCTGGAAAGAATTCATGTTAACTAGTCTGATGTCTTATATTTGAGAAATTACTAAGAAGTAAAGGATTAATTAAAAAAGCGAGATATAGATTTGAGGGCCTCTGATTTTGTAAATAATGAGATACCACATTGGGATCTAGATTAAACCTCAAAATTTTCCAAAATACCCACATTTGATCGAATGGTTTTCTTCTTTCCCATATTGCGACTGGTTCCAGGTCTCAATGGACAATTCTTGTAACAGTGTCCATAATCGCATTCTCGACAGAAAAATGTATATTGTCCCTGTAGGGACATTCCGCAATTTTGTGTCCTTTGCCACATCCGTAGCAACCGTAGTTCCTCCCGCCTTGACGCTAAGTTTGAGCTGCATAGACTGCAACATATTCATTTATGACAGGATCCATAAATGATTCGTCTGATCCACACCATTGCTTTTGCTCAGGTTGAGGTGGTACGTGCATCTCTGGTTCTGCTGCTGTCAGGTTTACATGGGCCACTTGTTGATTGGCTGGCCCTCATGGTGCAGGTAAGACCACACGTTATTGCTGATTCGGTGCGCCATACCTCGGTGCCGCATTTGGTGTCCCTTGATGATATGGATAAGAAGTTTGATAAGGACTTCTCCTCTGTTGAACAATCCGGGGGTTAAACGAGCAAAATGTTGTATTGTGCGATGTTGCATTGCACAGATGGCAAAATCTATGTGTCAGCCTCAGATTTTGCTTTAGGACTGGACACTTGTTCGCTGTATGGTTTGTGTGCACACTGAACACCATACATTCTCCCGTTGTGGATACTGTAGCTGGGTTTGTTCCGGTTGATGTGGCATTGCTGCTACAGCTCCTTGTAAGGCTTTCAGTTTCTGATCAAACTGCACCGTAAGTTGATCCATCTCCTGTTTGTGTAATTTTGTCATTTGATCCAACAACAGTTTTGTGGATAGAGCATATGCGTTTGATGATGACGATGTTATCGAGGGAGTAGGAGTGTGGGTGGATGGATATTCATCGTCAGATCTCTCATCCTCTTCCCTGATGGCATCTTCCATAGCTTTTTGCAAAGTAGCGTACTGCTCCCGTCGTTTCAGTTCTCTTCTGATGCTCCATGGTAGTCCGACTAGGAGCCACATGATCACCGCATGATCGAGAGTTAGGGCTACACTGCACTCGGATTGTAGATGTTTGACCCGTTTAATATAGTCCCTCACCCTTTCTCGTTTTCCCATCTTGACTTTACTCAACAAGAGAAATGGGTCTTCCAGGAACTTCCTTGGTTTAAAGCACGTAATGAGAGCCGCTTTAACCGCTTCCCAGGTAGATTTTTCTTCCTCTGACAGGTTGAAAAACCAATCCTGAGCCACTGCCAATAAGGACATGGGAAACAACATCAGCTTTTTCGCAGGTGTCCGTTCGTCGTAGATTTCACAAGCTTGCTTGTAGATCTGGAGGAATCGGATGGGATCTGATGATCCATCGTATTTTGGTATTTTCATCCATGGTGCTCTCCCGACTGCTTGCAAGGGAGTGACAGGTACGGGTTGGTCCATTGGTTCGATTGGTGCTGGTTTCGGTTTTGCCTCTTGTTGTGCAGCTGCTAATTTGGGAAGGTGTGGTGCTTGATTTGCTATCCTGATCGTCCAGATCATAGATTCATCCAATGGTGGATTCCAAAGTAGTTGGATCTTGCTTGTACAACAATGAGATGCAGTCTGGATCTTAAGAATATGATCAATCTGATCGGCCAGAAGTGAAATTTAGGCCTTGCATGGTGGTTTTTCCTTGATAACTTTCTACTTATTGCACTGATTGACCTGAGATTTGGATAGTAGTTGGATCTGATGCAGATCTTTTCCACTGATCTAGTCTGGGAGGGTTCTCTTGTGCAAGGCTGTGCGAGGGTTCTATACTTGTTTTTACAGATAAAAAACTTGATATCTCTCAGATCTTTGGGTAGTAACTCTTTCAAGGATCACAGTAGCTGAATCAGATCTCACTATAGAAATCTTTGTGAGAGTTAACTCTCGCACTAAGTGAAAATTTCACTGTATGAGAGGGTCTAGAACCATTATTTTGGCTTGATCTTCACCAAATCTCTATCCTAACTCTTGCAAGCATCATCGCGGATGGAAATTAACATTCTGAATTGATTGAGAGGGTCTACAAGAGTTCTTACTGGAAGGATTTGTTGGATCTTCACTTTTTAGTGATTTTTTAGCACTTAAACCCAATTTTCTGCTCACTGGAACCAAACTAAATTTCGCAGGCTCTTCTGTGTCCTTATCTCACTGAGATGGAGTTTCAAAATCTTCTGCGAGAGTTCTTGCCCACCGGAACTGAAAATTTTGGTGTCTGGAAAGGTTCTCTGGTATTTTCCCGTCTTTTTTCACTAAGAACTCTCGCACATACACTTTGACATCAAATAACCTCTCGAAAGCTTCTTTGTGCCCTGGTCTCACTGAGATGGAACTTCAGAGGGCTCTACGAGAGCTCTTATGAATATTTGAATTTTTTTGGATTTTTTCAAGGGTTTTTTGAATTTTTTTTATGCTTTTTCTCTGATTTTTGCAATCTGATTGGAACTAACTCTCGCAGGCTTCTATGCAGGTCTGGGACAATACCCTGGAGCTCTTGCCAGTCATGCAAGGGTTAATTCACACTGGTTTTGGAGATATTAAAATCTGATGAGATTTTAGACTCTTTTTCCCTCCAAAATACAGATTGGTGTGTTTTTTGGATTTTTTGGTTGGTTGGTTTGGGTTTCAAGCCCTTAGAGGCTATTCAGGGGCTCCTCTCCCTCTCACACCTCCTCCGCTAGCTGTGAACAATCCAAACACAAAAAAATACAGAAAACTAACTCTAAACTCCCAAAAATCTACCTAAAACTACTCTAATAAGCAAGGAATGGCCAAAATGCAACTACACTAGTTAGTGGAAACCTATCTCCGACAACGACACCACTGTAGGGTCTTCGATCCAATGTTGTAATAGCCCTCCCAAGTGGATAGGCAGCTAACTATGCGTAGATGCTGTTTCTAGTTAGCTCCCTACTTTTTATCTAACTCTATCTCCATTAACACTACTCACACTAACTCTAATCCCCTAACTAGCTTCATCATGATTGTTGGCGAAGGGGAAGGATAGAATAGAAGAGAGAAAAGAAGGAGAAGAAAGAAAAAGAGAGAGAGATAGAGTTGAGGGGGAGGTTAGCTCATAAGCTCAAGATGCATGCTAATGGAGAAACCATAACTATTAAAACAAGAACATAGAAATGGAAACAATTGTAAACACACAACAAAAAACATTAGCATGAGTGCTTAGCAATTAAGGATGCTTGGCTCTCCAAATTGGTAGAGTTTCCTCTTTCTCATTAAGCATGGAAATAGAGTACAAATGGTGCCTTTTTATAAAGCGGGGAAGGTGTTGGATTTATTTTTTCTAGTTACCTAAATCCCATTTTTAATCTGCCTCCATTCATGCTGCATATTTACTCGCGTTGTCGCGTAGTCTGCATATTCACATGCAAATTCTCACAGGCGATGAAAAGACGAAAAGCAAAGACTGATGTCACACCATCTTTAAGCCGTTGTCGGATCTGTCATTGACGATCAAGACACAGTGATGCAACTACTTACAAGCTTCCCAAGCTCTTATGACAGCTGGGTGATGATCATCACGACTCATCCAGAATTGACTCTTTTGAGAGTCATTATTATGTTGTTGCAGGAAGACACGCAGAGGAACAAAGCCTCAAGTTTTGCAGCTGATTCTCATGCCTTGTACACCAACAACAGCACGACAAAGCAGAAGAAGAAGAAAGACCTGAAGCAATCAAAGCCAGACCAGAAACCAGCTCAACACAAAGAACAGTCGAATCCGCAGACAAAGAAGAAGCTGTTATGCAGATACTACAAACGAAACAACCACGAAATACAAGACTGTCGAATACTTCAAGAAAAGAATAATAGTAAGGGGTAGTCAAATCAAGTGGCAAATGCAGCTGCAGAAGCTCCACAACCTATTCAAGAAGCAGATCATGATGCCTTCATGACCAGCCATCAAGGAACATATGACGACAGTTCTTGGTTCCTGGATTTTCGGAGACATTCAGCATATGACTAGCCTCGTTGGCTGTTTCGAGTCCTATACACCTTACAGTACCTAGAAATATGTCCACCTTGGTGACAATAGCACACAGGCTATTAAAGGTGAAGGCACTGTAAGATTAAACTTTGCCAATGATCAGTCTAAGCTATTCTCTAAAGTCCTTTATGTACCGAATTTATCTACAAATCTGCTCTCTGTAAGCAGAATCACAGATCTAGGACACAAAGTAAAATTCGAGTGTGATCAGTGTAAAGTAGTTGATAGGACATGCAAGATCCTAGCAATCGGAAAGAGGCATGGATACATGTACAAATTGAGTTATTGTCTTTTTGCCTCTAGTCAGGCTCTCAGTATTTCAATTCATTCAAATAAAGGTTTACTTTGGCATTATAGACTTGGTCATTTAAATCATGCTGTTATACAACAAATGTCTAGACAATCTATTGTTCTTGATCTCAACTATCCTTGCGAAAGAGTCGAGTTACCTGTCTGTCAAGACTATCTAGTTGGTAAACATACTCTACATATTGGGTCCAAACTCGCCCTACTCCTCATTGTGATCATTGATTCATTGTCAGAGTTTCACTCTACATTCATGCTTCTTATTCCTTGGCTTGGGGGTGAAGCTTCTAGAGTTGATTGGTTGCTTCTACTTTGGTTGGGTGGTTGCTCCATAGTGTGTTTTCCATTGTGTATTGTTTTGTAAGCAGGATCTTAGGGAGCTTCCCTTATAGTGGTATCAGAGCAAGGCTTACGAAGATTGGAGAACATGGAGAAGGGCTATCTTTCGTCGAAATTTTGGATGGATCCATGGAAATTCTCTTCCAAGGTGGATAGCAAGGGTGCAAGTGGGCGTATTATCCCAGTTTTAAATTGCATGTTGCTAAGATCCATTACTCTTGGGATTCTTTGTAGTTTTATGGAGAATTGTCCTTGAAGGCCAATTTGTGATGCTTTTTCGGAGCTTTTTCTTGCGTAGATCAAATCTTTAGTAGATCTGAATTTTCCAGCAAGTGTACTTTCGTTTTAGAGTTTCATTAATGATGAAATTAATGATGCATGCCGGTTCTCTCCAATGATTTATGATTCTAGACTATGTTTTGGTCAAAATTGTTTGGTTTTTCATGCTTTTTGGCACAAAATAGATAGTAAGAACCAAAATCCAGCAAGATTAAATCAATTAGATGGTTGTAATTCTGTAAATTGGTTTGCATGTGTTAGAGAAAGAGTTGTATGTCATGAATTTCCACTTTATGGTGATGAAAAAATCGAAAAATAGCCAAAAGTCATCATTTTTGCTTGTTTTTTCATAAAGTTGGATAGTAGGTGGCTGTAAAACACCATGTAGAGCTTGTAAAGTGGTGGACCAAAGTCTTTTGAAGCTTTCCCTGAAGTTAGAACCAAGAATTCCAGCAATTGAACTTGTAGGAAGTCAAAAAAGTTCAAAAAATGACCATTTTTTGAACTTTTTTGGGGGATGGATTTCTCCAAATCCATAAGGAGATCATTCTGGACTTAATTACAGCATTATTAGTATTCTTTTTTACCTTCCTAACGAGCTATCAGACCCGTGAATTGATGGCCGGTGGCTTATGCACCATCTCCATCAAGTTTGAAGCTATTTGGACTTCTACAAAATCAAGAAATCTTCGTTCTCAGCCTATACTACATCTTAGGATAAGTATGAATGCTTCTTGGAAGTCTAATTAGCTGTTTAAGACTGTTGGTAGCATCAATTTTGGGCTAGGATGAGTGTTTGCACATTTTTGCATCACTTCTTCTTGTGGAAGTGCGCCCTACTACAGTTTTCTGGTGGTAGGCTGACGTGGCAAGCATCTTGTTCACTTGGTCTCCCTCTATACTGAGTTTTACAACACCCAATTTGGTGTCCTGTAGCCAAAGTTATGATCATCTGAAGTTTTGTAGTTTTGTGAGTAAAATTTGCAAAATTTGAAATTGTTCTGATGGCATGCCAGTCATTTTCCTGATTTGTAGTATTGTGATTGCATGGATTAGTTGCTTGCTAATTCTTAGAGTGATTCTGACATGCATGAGGGATTTACAATCGATTTGAGTGGCCATACACATGTGCTTTGACAGTTGGGTCACAAATATTTGTTAATGGCTGACAAATTTCGTAAAACTGTAAGTTTACGTAAAAAAATTTTGTAATGACGTTTATGACTGATGTAGTGAGCTTTACATGCCAGTTTGACATTTAGTAATATTAGGAATCGGAGAGTGTTTTGATTTTTTCGACTTCGATTGCCTTTTGTACTAACAACATTTTCGTCAAAATTTTCAAATTACGTAAATCTATGGAATCAGTTTAGATTAGTCAATTGATTAAACTGAGTTTATCAGTCAGAATTGATCACAGTGTTTTCTCTAAGTCTAAATTATTTCTCGGTGATAGATAAATTAAAATTAATAGAAGGAATCGTAATGAATTGCCAATAGTCTTTACTGTATTGTCGTTTTTTAACCTTGGAGTTGGGAACTCCCAGATTGAAAGTTAAAATTTGAATTTTTTTTCTTTTTGTTGAATTTCAAATTGGTTAAAATCTGAATCTAGTTACTTGTTTGTAGTTTTCTAATCAATGTTGATCGATAGAAATCAATCAAGTGAACGTTTGTGCAAGATACTCGTTAAATTTGAATTAAAATCATTAAACAATATGAAATAACTAGATTGGATGAGTGGCAACAATATTCTTTATCTAATCAGTAAATTTTTGTCAATATTAACGGAGTATTGCCAAACCAGTCAATAAAAAAAAAAAAAACAGTCCAATTTTATTGGAAAATTTGTAATAATAGAAATTACATAACTGATTTCATTTCCAGTAAATTTCTTTGGTGAATTATATTCAATCCAAGTATAGGAAAGAAATGAAATTGTTTTGGACTTTTTCCTATAGTAATTAATTTTTTTAAACATTTACTAATGTCATTATGTCTTCTTGGTACCTTAGCTGAAATATATTTTCAGGGAACTGAAAATTCTAAGGAGGGAAGAAGAGTGGACATCAGAGGTTGTAAGTGTGATCGGGAAATGTATTTCGCAATTAGGATTTTGGTAATCCCTGTGCTTAATACTAGTTATTAATTTCCTGGTTATAATTCATTCAGTTGAATTCGTAACTGATATCTTTGTAACCATTGAGTTATCCACAGTTTTGGATGTCAATTGTGAGGTTAGAAGTGGAATCTGATACATGGATTACATTGGATCTGTTAGTTGACATAAGCTTGTCCCTAGATTTGATGCATCAGTAGGGGTTTGAAGCTTATCATTAACTAGAAAGGATCAGGATGTACTATTGAATCATGTTAATTTTTCTGTCTAAGTCACATAATCAGATGTGGATTTTGGGTATCTATATGATAGGCATGCCAGTCATCCAAATAAATGGATTCTCCAGTGTTTGGGAACAAGAGAGAATTTCCTATAGTGGTTGTAGGACAACTAGATGATCAATGGATCTCTAGAATATAAGATAAGACGGTTAAGGGTTTTCTGGAAGGAGAAGCTGATGGTATGGGACGTTAGTAATTTTGAAAAGGAGATTCTAAGACTGTAAAGATTTGATGATCAATGGTGTCCAGGTGATATTCAGATTCCCCGTCATTTCAGGTTGCTCCATATCGCTTGGTCTCCGATGCTGAGTTGCCAACAACAACTGGAGGATATGATGGTATCTATGTGGTGGTGGATCGGCTTACAAAATATGCACATTTCTTACCTTATAAAACTACTGATAGTGCAGCCCAAGTAGCACAACAAAAATGTTTAAGTAAGGGGAGTGTCATGTACTTTTAGTACATCCATTGTTGCGTCGGCGCCTCAAAGGGCACTGGGACTTGAGCAGCTTTCCCAACACGCGCTTAAGTCGAACATTCATCCATCATGCACTTACGTAAAAGCCAACTCAGAAACGTAACAAGCTTAACCATTCAGACTTAAGCGCGTGGAATTTTGAAGACATATCAAATCATCCGCAAGCTATTCAAATGGGCTGGTATGAAGAAAGCTATATACATGTACGTGCAGGAATGTATTTCTTGTCAAGTGAATAAGGTGGAACATGTTAAGCAACCACTTATTGCATCCGCTATCCATTCCCACGCAACATTAAACGAGCATGGATTTTATACCTTCTTTGGGGAAACTCACCTTTGAGAACAGAGAGCAGGCTATGAAGGTTGATCCAACCACATGGGTGGTGAAACCTATTGCACCCAAAGCTGATGACGGATCATCCAAGACAGATCACACGATCGATCGCTCAAGGCCAGCCAAGGGAGGTCACTATGATTCAGAGACAGATGTCGTGAGATGGACGGATACATTAGCAACTATTGACTGTCGGACATGTCAATATGAATCAGATCATGAACCCAGTATATCTTCACCCAAGTGTTACACTATGGACACGCCAATCACATTTGGGGTGAATATGATAAACGTAGCATGGCTGTCAGCAGAACCTATTGAGAAACCAGTGAACGATGATTTAGTCCCTTGGCAACATGCTCTAACTTATAATAAGGAGATTGAGCTGACTGATGAGCAGGTCCTACACCACATGGACCCAGATCGCTACGGAATCAAGAAAGTACCAGCTCAACCGCCGCAAAAGTCTGCTATGGCAAAAGTCTCAAGGATCGATCCACCCAAGGCACCTGCGAATAAGAAGAATCAGTTGAAGCAACATTACAACCAGGTGATCCGATGGAGTGATCTACCCGAAGAGGCGATAGCTACAGTGGATGTTGATATTCACAACCCGATGAAAGACAACAAGGACGAATCCACCAAAATGACAAAAAAGAGCAAAAAGAAGGTGTTGGATTCCTTGAAGTCAATCAAGATGGACTCAGATACAATGTCATCTTCTACAGAGATGACAAAAAACCAAAAGATTACCAGTCGGGCTAAGATCAATATGCTGAAAGAGGAATCTCGACGAGCTCCAGTTCACGAGATGTCCAAGACTTTAAAAAATTATACCTTGGATGACGTGGTAATTATGATGCCGCAAGTCCAACGAGAACCTGATTGAAGACAATGACGACGAAGCTCCACAAGTCGTCGGGGCCACTACCACACAAGCCCCTGTCAGTGCCAGCATACCGGCTACTCCAACCGACTTAACAACAACGTACCAGATCCTGGGCACATACATCTTGGAGGCAGTAGTTGTCAAGGCTATTTTGGAAAGCAGTGTACTCCACCTGGCAACAAACAACACACTGATTCTAGCTCAACAACATGAACAAGAAGGGCACTGGGAGATTGCCAAGCTGCAGCACAAGGAGGATGGCCTTAGCCTATACATTCAAAGCCTCTCCAAAGTGTTGACAGAGGCCTCCACGAAGGTGCAGTGTGAGAAATTGGCAGAAATCTAGCTTCGTATTTTTTATGATAGAAGTTTGTAAGTGAATCTCACATGTGTGGAGGATGTTCCCATGTGTGGAGAATTGTAAAGTAAATAAAAATGTTTGATATAGGGGTCTCATAGAATTTCATACTCAAGCATTTAGGTGTAGGATGTTGATAGGGTCAAATTTGGCATAGATGGCAAATTATCCATTTCCACTTGTAATGCCACTATTGAGCCAAAATAGAGTAGGAGGCCAAACTTGTGCCAATTAGAGTGTAGACAAGTGTAATGCTTTTGTTTGATGAAGTTTAAGAGGTCCAATAGGATTTAGAGGCGGAACCATGAGTGGTCCAATAGAATTTGAGGTTTGCTTGAATATAGTCCAATAGAATTAAGAGGTGCATGGACCAATGGTCCAATAGGATTAAGAGGTGAGAAAGTGTGGTCCAATCATAGTTAAGCATAGTGGTAGCTCGTGGATCTACTAGTATCATTGTACTCCTCATTTTGAAGCTAATTGATTTGGTGATTATATGGATTTTGAGTGTTATTGGATCTCTAGCTTTCTCTCTCTACCCGAGAGCTCATGATGGTTTTCTCTCTCTACCTGAGGAGAGCAGCTTGTTTTTACTTAGAATATTTTTTGAATACTTCCCACATGTGTGAGTGAGAGTTGGAAGTGATTGAATGCATGTAGTAGTGTGTTTTTGCCATAGGATCTAAGATTGATCTTGAATCTCAATCTAGTCTTGATCTTGGTGCATCTACACACCTTAGGAGATCACAAGTACATGTAGTGGACAATCCACACGTGTGAAATTCAACATGGTATCAGAGCCTACCTAAGGTTACCATGCATTTTGATCCATTTGAGTGAAAACTATTCATCAATCTTGAGCTAGAAATTGTCAAGGCCCATTTTCTTAGCTATCTTGTTCAATTTTGGATCAAAAGAGATCAAAAGGACATTGATTGGGTCTGACATGGTATTGTACAGAATCAGGTGCTCAGACACGTGTGAGGAACATCTAGTTTCAGTTTGGAAGTTCTCTCTCATGCTTGATCCATTTATCTTGCTTGATAGCTTGTTTTGAAGCTATTTTTGTCTAGTTTCTGATGCATTCAGTTTTATTTAATTTGGTTGTGCCAATCAAAAGTTATAAGATTTTGAAGAGGGTTAGGTAGGGCACCTAGACCTGGGTGGACACATTTGGTTTGGTCAAGAGATTGCCTGTTTGATCCAAATTCACAGTTGAATGTTTACCAATCTCATCTATATGTGATCTAGGCACTGTTTTGAGATATTAGCCATTTTGTTTCATGCAATATCATTGTATTTGAGTCAAATTTGGTTTCTTAGTGTATTTCACACGTGCTAAGAGTGTTTGATCCTAAGTTTGCCCATACTCCATCATTTGATGTGAAGTAGATCTAGTTTTGGAGAGATTGAGATAGCTAGTGAGAATCATCTCACAGTTTGTTGCAAGATCTTGCATAGGAGATGGTAGCACACCATTATTGGATCCTATAGTGAGAGAAAAGCAACATTTTTTGTTCATCACTTTTATTTATCTCCACTTTACATGATTTCAATGAGTTCATACTTGTTGCAACCAAGTGAGAGATTGTCTACTTCCAATTATTCAATATGGAAGTTGAGGATGGAGTCCATCTTGATACTCCAAGATGTGATGGACATTGTACTTGGGATTGAGGAGGAGCCTCAAGTCCTTCAAGAAGTACAAAAATACAAGAAGAGAGCTAGGATGGCTCTCCACTACATTAAGATGAATGTCTCTAATGAGATATTGAGGGAGATTGGTGATTGTTCTACATCCAAGGAAGCTTGGGATTGTCTCAAGTCCATCTACGAGGCTAAGAACACCTCTAGGCTCCTCACTCTTAGAAATCGAATCTTCCAAAGTAGTCAAAAGAGTGATGAGAGTGCATCTAATTATGTTTTGAGAGTCAAGGATATTCATAGGGAGCTTGCATGTATTGGTGACTCAATCAATCAAAGTGAGCTAGTCCAAGTCATTCTCAATGGCTTGAGAGATGAATATGACAACCTTGTCCAATCCTATGCCATCAAGGAGGAGCTACAAAGTTTGGAGGCCCTTCAAAGTGTGCTTATTTCTGAAGAATCAAGACAAGAGTACAAACTCTTGAGGATGGTGATCATAGTGGCATATTGGTGGAGCACTCTTCAAAGGCATTGGCAAGAGATCTCTACCAAAGAGATTTTATCATGGATATGGTGAGGGTGCTGCTATGATGGATCCCTTGGCTGATCTTCACTTCTTATGCATACCAAAGGATCCACTCAAAGAGATTTACAAACTTCTCAAGTGATCTAGTACCTTTCCAAGCTATTTTTTTGATGAGGAGTGTGAGAAATTGGCAAAATCTAGCTTCGTATGTTTTATGATAGAAGTTTGTAAGTGAATCTCACATGTGTGGAGGATGTTCCCACGTGTGGAGAGTTGTAAAGTAAATAAAAATGTTTGATATAGGGGTCTCATAGAATTTCATAGTCAAGCATTTAGGTGTAGGATGTTGATAGGGTCAAATTTGGCATAGATGGCAAATTATCCATTTCCACTTGTAATGTCACTATTGAGCCGAAATAGAGTAGGAGGCCAAACTTGTGCCAATTAGAGTGTAGACAAGTGTAATGCTTTTGTTTGATGAAGTTTAAGAGGTCCAATAGGATTTAGAGGTGGAACCATGAGTGGTCCAATAGAATTTGAGGTTTGCTTGAATATAGTCCAATAGAATTAAGAGATGCATGGACCAATGGTCCAATAGGATTAAGAGGTGACAAAGTGTGGTCCAATCATAGTTGAACATAGTTGTAGCTCGTGGATCTACTAGTATCATTGTACTCCTCATTTTGAAGCTAATTGATTTGGTGATTATATGGATTTTGAGTGTTATTGGATTTATAGCTTTCTCTCTCTACCCGAGAGCTCATGATGGTTTTTCTCTCTCTACCCGAGGAGAGCAGCTTGTCTAAGATTGATCTTGAATCTCAATCTAGTCTTGATCTTGGTGCATATACACACCTTAGGAGATCACAAGTAAATGTAGTGGACAATCCACACGTGTGAAATCAACATGCAGGAGCATCAATCCGAGGCGTCCTAACGACTTGCTCCCCTCCAGACGCAACTACAAATTTACGAAGCAGAGAATATGCGCCTGGGGGCGGAAGTCAAAGCCTTTAAGAGTGAGAAGCTCACCTGGTTAGCTCAACCTGCACCAGTCACAACTGGCTTATGGGCACCCATGGAAAGCCCAAACAATCGCCAACAAGCCTCACTCGCAAAGAAATATTGAGCACTCAAAAATTGCTCTATCTCATTGACTGGCGCAAATGTATGACCACCACCCTCCACAACCGCTGCCGTAATCATATATGGCCCCTTGTAGACGTACTTGTATAAGCACTTCACGCTACATATATGTACACATATCTCTACGTTGATGTGACACTGAAAATGTAGTGTCAACCATCTGTTGTATGGTACTAGTAACCCACCTGTTATCTAATTCTAT
The DNA here is from genome assembly GCA_029204225.1 of Diphasiastrum complanatum. Taxonomy (NCBI): domain Eukaryota; kingdom Viridiplantae; phylum Streptophyta; class Lycopodiopsida; order Lycopodiales; family Lycopodiaceae; genus Diphasiastrum; species Diphasiastrum complanatum. The sequence continues at coordinate 46,243,685 of CM055110.1, read as the reverse complement.
TCCATGCGACTTCACCTTCACTCCGTTGTCTCTATGCTTATACGAAAGATACCCATTTACTACCATTGTTTCATCAATAAAATTCCTTGGATATTTCTTTGAGCATTTTCCATCCTTCATGCACGTTGCATTTGGAAAAGATGTTCCACATGGGCTGTGCATCATACAGGTCCTCACTATCTCGTACAACTCCAGATCATCCCCCCTCACAAGAATCTCTGCGCATACGATACGATCGTAATCTCCAACAATGATGGGTTTGCTCTGCTCCTCCAATATAATCAATAGGTGGGCATGGGGCAATCCTATCTTTTGAAACTCCACAACATGAAGCCTTCCTATAATGTGCCCAAATATCCCATCCTTCTTTAAGAAATCAATCAAGTGTTGAAGCTTCATGCTAAAAACCCTCGACACCAAATCAGGCCTATCTGCAGGTGTCTGTTGAAATCTCAACTCCCTCCTCACTTCTGACCAATTTGGGTTCACTGTCATCGTGATAAACAAATCGGAAGAACCCAACTCCCTAACGACGACCATAGCATCATGGTACTGCTGATACATATGACGCGATGAACCGATATAAGATGATGGAAGGACTATTTGCTGCCCTATGTCGTTGGCAGAATGAGCTCCAAGGGCATCAACGATGCCACCACGAATCTCTCTACGAAATCCCCTCCACCAACACCTTGGGCAAGAGTGGGTTGGGGCACATTTATTTAATTTTTTGTTTGTACAAAGCAAAGAAGGTAATAGTGTCTCTCTTTAGTGAATATTGTTTGATTATTATTTCCCTCAAAAAATGGCTCGGGCCCAAGCTCTTGCTCAGGTTTGAGATAATCGTGTTCGCGCTCGAGCCTCTGGCGTGAGCTTACCTTATATTCGTGTCATTGCCAACCCTTATGATACGCTCTTCTGTGGAGGCCGAGGGGAGAGAGAGAGAGAGAGAGAGAGAGAGAGAGAGAGAGAGAGAGAGAGAGAGAGAGAGAGAGAGAGAGAGAGAGAGAGAGAGAGAGAGAGAGAGAGAGAGAGAGAGAGAGAGATTTCTAGTAGGTCTGGGAGGGAGAGGTACAAAGAAGAGTGCACCCCCTGCACCTGGCAAGCCTTTAAGAAGAGGCATGGATAAAACGTAATTAGAATTATCTCCCCTCCAACACTCACCTGCTCCACCGTAGTAAAACGTTGATGCCAGAGAATTCTTCACTAGAGGTATATAGCGGAAGATGATAACATGTGATAAATTCTGAGTTACGTTTCCAAATAGCAGCAGACTACTAATTGAGTTGGATCTGAGATAGTCCCCTAAGCAATAGGAGAATTTACTGAATCTGTGGCCGATTTGCAAGCTGAAGGATATGTCACCCTGTCCTAGACCAAGAACCCCTCCAGAATCGTTGAAGCTACCTGCATTCCTCATCCGACACCCAAATACAACACGCAGAAACTGCACACAAGAGATGAGTGTTGCACACAAGTGATAAGTATGAGAATGGGCAAGCCAGCAGGGAGAAAGGAGCGGGGCCAGGCAGCAGAGTGTTGCACACAAGTGATGAGTGTGAGAAGGAGCGAGCCAACAAGGAGAGCGGGGCCAGACAGTAGGCAAAGAGGGAAGGTAGAAGGAGAAGGAGAGAGGCCATAAGCAGGTGAAAGAAGGAGAGAGAGATAGAGAGGAGACCGAGATGGATCTCGGAAGGAGGATCGTGAGAGAGGGAGAGGGGGAGGATCAAGAAAGGTTCGTTTGAATTAGGAGAGGGGGAACAATGTGTATGCATGGGGCAGGATGCACACATCCTCCTCCCCATGCATTCATTTCAAAATTTTAGTTAGGTTTTTTGAAAAAGTACATGGGGCAAGATGATGCACCCATGCAACCATACTTGCATCCTCCTACCCCATACATAGGCACAAATGTGACACACAAATATCTTTATATATATAGATGTGCAAATGACACTTCGTGTTTGGCTTGTATGGTTTTCCACCTAGTGGGACAATCCTTGAAAGTTCAAGATTGTCTTTAGGATTTGAATTCAACTTTTGAAACAAAATACTCTAGTGAAGTTTTTTGGATTTATGTCCTTGGCCCCTTCACCTGTCAAGGTGGACAAGTCACCATTCAGAGCATTTCAACTTGAAATTTGTTAAGTCAATTTAGCCTAAGTAGCACTTAGAGACACTTCATCGTAAACACTTTATGAATGAACGATTGAAGTAAATTTCAAACATTTTTTTGTTGGCCATAAAACCGAATTTTACTCTCGTCCTTCATCAAGCGTTAAGTACTTGACTAAGTTCAATCGTTTTATCACTAATCTTTTTAAGAATCAACAAAAATTTCTACTTGGGTACGTATAGCTGTCTGCTAGAATTTTGGGCTTTTAAAGTTTTTTTTTCTTGTTTTTGGCTTTTGGATCTTTACTAGAGCAATTGTCGACATCTGTGGTACAATACCACATCGTTCTTGTTATTTTGAAAGTCACATTAACCCATTTCAAAACAATGCTCAGGAAAATCTAAAAAAATAGGAATGGAATTGGCAAGTTTTCAAAAAAATCGACATTATAAAATGTTTGACGATTACTTATACAAAGCATATATACCTTTTTATAAGTAAAAGTCTTCAAAAACCGAAAAGTTTTATAAATTGCAGGTTTTTGGAGGATAAATCAAAAGATATTTATTTAGCACTGACAATATAAGTAAACTTTCACTCAAAACTACATTTTAATTATGGGATTGACGAAAACACACAGGTGTCAATAAAAGAAAATTGATTGACTTGGGTTGGTCAAAACCCTAAAAAGTTAGTGGACTAATCAAAATGTGAGAATCTCATTTTCTCCGCAGGCATTGCAGTTGGATCAAGCCCTAGGAGCCCTTCCTCTTTGTGTGGAGTCATCTCTTTCGTTTCCGTTCTCATCTCTGATAAGCAAGCGCATATAGCCCAGCCACCACGAGCGAGAATGTCACCCGAAAAAGTGTTTTGGAGATTTTCATTGGTCCACGTTTGCCCTAAAACGTCATTGATGGGCAGATTTTTATTGGTCCACGTTTGCCCTAAAACGTCGTTGATGGGCAGTTAAGTTGAAATGGATGGATTTGAAGTGAGGTTTGAAAGGCAAAGACGTTGATTCTAGAAAAGAGACCTTTGTGCTTTTAGAAGGTTCTAGAAATTTCTAGAGAGAAGAGCGAAAGGTGTAGAACTTTTGAAGATGCAATGCACGATTGAGCTATGGCGATGGCGTGAAGGGCAACAGGTAGCGCTAGTGTAATTCCGATCCTGTGAGCGAAGCAGCAGAGGCAAGAGGAAAGAACAGCAATGATGATGGTGTGGTGCGGGCTTGGCAGCGGATTGAGCGGTCCGCAGTGAAGCGAGAGAGGAGGCGAAGGAGAGGAGATGGCGGGTGGAGAGACAGACGGATAATGTGAGTTGAGAGAGAGAGAGAGAATGGAGAGATTGGGTAGTAAAGGAGAAGGATGTGGATCGACCCAGCACAGTATCTTCCAGTAACAACCAGAATTTTCCTGCAAAGCTGTATATAATCAGTGAATGAACGTTTGTAAACTTTTTAGCAAGCCATGAACCAAAAGTCTAGTGATTCTATATGGAGAAGGCTCATCCATCCCTGTAGCTTAGCTGCTAGCATTGGCAAATTGCAAGAGGTTGCTTGGCGTCTTGTAGTAGTTTTTTCTTGTGATTCTTTGAACTAGCTCAGTGAGCGGTGTGAGATTTGTAGCAGATTGTTTTGAGAGATTTGAGGTGTTTAGAGGAGCTTTGGACTGTGGATAAGGAGCGATGGAGAGTAAAGATGAAGGAGATTTCGGAGAGAGGGAGATGGGAGGTGAGAGAGAGAGAGAGAGAGAGAGAGAGAGAGAGAGAGAGAGAGAGAGAGAGAGAGAGAGAGAGAGAGAGAGAGAGAGAGAGAGAGAGAGAGAGAGAGAGAGAGATTAATGGAAATGTACTGCCCTTCATTGGAGCTTTAATCTGATAACCATATTGCCACATCTCCCCCCTCCCCCCAAAAAAAAGCTGCTAAAATCCAGAAATGCAGTGCAAGTATATTATATATATATATAGGCGCATGTGACCTTTGGACAGATTATTCATTGGGTGCTCAAGGCATATGTTTATTTCCTAGTACAGTAATTAGGGCATGTTTGTGAGTGCACAGGTGCAAGCTGCAGCAAGGAGAAGACAAAGAAGAGGAAGAGTAACCAGCATTGGGAGGATATACACATATTACATACATCAATCATCCATCATTCACATTCAACATCATGAAAGTCAAGATTCTTCGTATCCTTCAATCTTTCTGTAACATAATCAGAGCTCGTTTGTGTCTCAAGGTTCATGTTTGCCTTCATTTTCTGGAAAACGGTTAGATACATTTGCTCTTTGTTTTCTCTACCATTTGTGGAGGAAGGATGAGTTATTCTGCTTTCATTCTAAACCTCGTTTCTGCATTTTGAGAACAGAGTCTATTTGTCTACCTTAATGTTGACTTGCTCGACTTCGTCATTGGTGCTTTCCATTTTCCTAGAGTAAGGCATTGTTTTCCTCATCTTTTGTTATGCCTAAACTCTTTGTTAGAACTCATGGCATAAATGTCATTTTCCACTGCAGCCTTGTACTTTTAATCATATGGCTATTTTTTCATACTTCAAAATTTAGGCTTTAGTATGGATAAAAGTGTGCTGTGTCTAATTGAGTTATAATATTATAAAGATAAACTTCACTTTTGGTTGAAGCGTAAGGGCTGATAAGACTACCTAGTTCTCCAAAAAATTACTAGCAGACATTCTTCCCCCTCTTTTTCCAAATTGCAGTAGCATCAACATAACAGCGTTTTCACTATTAGTTCTATCTTAGGCGCACAAAACGCACATCATAAATAATAATGTTAAAGAGTGTTCTTTGTCTCATTTGGAATTTATGCAGAAATTCTTGCACTCACTATGTGGACTGCTAGTCACTATAGTTTTCTTGATATTATTTCAATCTATTGATCAGACAACGTAGGAAATCAATTTTAATCTAACCAAGAGAGTTCTCTGGCTTGAAATGAAGTATTATTATTATTGATTTTTCTATGCATCACCTAAACGTTATTAGTCTTTCAGTTTTTACTCGAAATTATTCAGTTTTTGAAAAAACATGCTAGATAAGAAATGAGTATTAAAGGTGCAGCAAAGTTCAAGCTTTTATTTAGCTACCTTGTATAAGGTAGAAGCCTTGTGAAAAATGCAGTAATGTCAAGGCCACTTTGTGTCCCAATTAGTCTTCATGGGAAAATTCTTGCACAAATAGTGTGGACTCCTAATCACTTTACTTCTTATGCGATTATTTCAATATGTTGATCAGACAAGGTAGGAAATTAGTTTCAATCTAACCAACGAAGTTCATTGGCTCGAAATGATGGGATATTAATATTGATTTTTCTAAGCATCACCTATTCACATAATTAGCATGTCAATTTCTGACATGAGATAGTTCATTTTTCATAGGAACATGCTGGGTAAGAAATGATTTCAAAGCTGGAACAAAGATTAAGTTCTTGGATAGTCATCTTGTATAAGATAGAAGCTTTGCGATGGAAATTGTAATCTAGCTCACATCTTCCACAGGTGGCATGCTGTGGCTTCCTGGACATGGGATGCTCATGACGATGCTTGTGGAATATGTAGAATGGCATTTGATGGGTGCTGTCCTGATTGCAAGATGCCTGGGGATGACTGCCCTCTGAGTAAGAACATATATTCCTCATATACAATTGGATTCTCATCACGTTGTCGCTTTAAGGCTTAGGTAGGGTGCATGAATTTCATAAGTTCCAGTTTGCTTTTTATTTGAGTCCCATGGAGAGATTGACTTGTTTTATACTTAGCATTCAAGCAGCTTGTGGGCAGAACTTCAAATGTCTTGTTTGGCCGCACTGGACAATCTTCAATGTTTTTCGACCATGTGGCTTTCTGTGACCCAAAGCCGATTATGTGGACATTTTTAGGCTTTCATCAAGGTTCAAGAAATGTAAGTGTTTAATTGGGCACCCATATTGTTTTTGGGACTATCTTTTGCCTATTTAGATCACAAGGCACTTAAGCGCTGCCTCATAATTGATTTTGGCCTCACCAAGGTTTAAACATCTTAGAATTCATTGATGTTTAAAAACTTACTTTGGACGGAAGCACCTACATTTGGCTTAAAATGGAGATTTTAGATTACACTTTCCATGACCTGCCTTGGGGGAGAGGGGGTTTCAATGACATTTGATCACAATGACACAGTTGTGTAATTTTCATTGTAAGTATATGTATGTTTGTTTCTTGTGTGGTATGCCAACTACTGCATGTGAGAGTGATATGTGAAAAGAACAGATTAACTTTACTGAAAAAAACCTTGATCATCAGATTAGGGAGGAGTTTGTAAATGTGTTCACTGATGAATTTCCATCTGCTTTACCCTGTCAAAGAAATGTGGAACATAAGATTGATTTAATTCTTGGATGTTGTGTTGATAGATCACATTATAGAATGAGTCTCAAAGATGCGGAAGAGGTGAGAAGCATGATTTAGGATTATGAAAGCCAAGGATCATTAGAATTTGGATAGAAAACGTTCCTGAGCTAGTTAGTTACTCCAATCGTAGGTCCACCTTAACTAAATTGGATTCTAATTCCAGCTGTCACCTAACCTTGGTTTCCCTCAATCTAAGATGCTAACTAACTCTAGCTAGAGGGACACAATATACATTTATATCCTCATCGCAAGGAAGTTTGACATCCAATTTTCAGGCTTTCCATGCTCTCATAAGGATCATTTTCTCCTAGTCGTCTCTTGTGCGTAGTTGATTACTCAGTGGAAATAGAATTTCTCAATCATCTTTTCCATAGATTCGAGTTTCTAAAAGAACTTTGGTTGAAATGTTCTCAGCTCAGCCCAATTAATCTTCTGAGGTTAGTAAATTTCCTTTATATATACCTATCTTAAGTGTTACATGAAATATTGGATGCATTTTGTTGCTTTATGGGGTTTCTAGCTCGAGGCATATCATTGACTCATTTCATAATCTTAATGGGTCTGCTATGCCTCAAAGACTTCTTGTAGTGTTTCCTAGTTTGCATCAACTTTGAATATTTTGGGGATTTTTAGATACAACCGATTTTCTCCTTGGAAAACTTAAGTAGCTGGCTTACAGTTTATGTTCCTCCATAAATTGTACCATCTCCTGCCATGCAAAAGATCATGATACCCATACAGAATTTGGCATCTAAGCTGGTCATTGTCTGGCATATAAGATAATAAGCCATTTTGAATGGATCTAGTCCTCTAGAAAACCCTGAGTCTTAACACCACAAATTGTGTGCACACTTTCTGCATGAACTCTAATATCACTCATCATTTTGATTTTTGCTTTAGACATGAATACTTCAAATGTTTCTGAAGTCACTCATGTAAAAGATATTCTTTTGGACTGAACATTGTGCTGTTTTTTGCAGTTTGGGGAGCTTGTAATCATGCCTTTCATCTCCATTGTATATTGAAGTGGGTAAACTCTCAAAGCCCTCGACCACAATGCCCAATGTGTCGTCGTGAGTGGAAGTTCAGGGAGGCATAACAACTGGCAAAAATTTCCCCTGTAAGACATGCCGAGACTCTTCACATGCTCTTTCAATTGTACGGTGGTAAATCAAATTTGTTGACAAAGAGCGACCATACTTTCTTGAAGCCATTTCCAAGCTAGGGGCATTTTGCTTTGTTGATTGCATCTTAGTTTCATATCATAAAGAGCAGAAATATATAGAATTGATGATTTATCCCATTATTCGTATTCATTATGCATATTAGAATGTTTTAGCATACAAAGTTTGTTCTTGACAAAGTAACTGTAAATTTTGACTCACTTTTCTAATGGTAGAGATATTGATGATGTTTACTTTTCTCTTCCTTTTGGGAGCTCGATTTCTTCGGTCTAGTTTCAGAGTTGCAAATGCAACTTCACATGTCGTCAACAAAAGAAATTCGATTTTTTAGCTGTTTGTTGTTAGGGGGCCAAGAAAGGATGTGTAGCCGTATCTTTCTCTTTTTTGATGCATTTAAACAGTCACCACAGGGGATCAGATAATGTTAGAGATGATGAAGATTAGGGAACTCTGAAGCTACACACTTCAGCAGAGAGGTTGCAGCAATGTAATGGACTTATGAAATTGGTTAAATTTTTCATATCCTAGATTCGGTTTAGCCAACCTATGTAGATCTATCTGTATTTTGTTCTCTCAAATGTAATAGTGTCAACCGGGTTAAATAGACACTTTTGCTTGATTCTCATGGAGTAATCTGATTCTTGAAACATCAACCAGCAATGAAGTTTGGAAACTATACACTTGAAAAGATAAGACTCACTAGCTCATTGGGAAGGGGAGGTGCTATATGTACTTAGATCAATGGTGGTGACAGCCATCATCCCTGTGGAGTCCAGAAAACTTGACTCCATGGTTTTGATAGTCACTGTTGAAAGCCTAAGAAACATGGGCCAGAACGCTGTCAAAAGGATCTGTTGTGAGTATTGAAGTCCACATCTTTTATTACTTCTATTTAGACTTATCATCATTTTCAATTTAGACTCTTGTAGAAAATTGAAGGATTTTAGCTTTTCTTTGAACTCAACAAATACAAACACACGATGTGCTAATCCTCTGATGGCATGGTAATAAATGTGGCTCTGTTAGTTGGTGTAAAAGATGTTCATGATGTTGTGTTGACATCTTTGTAAATTTACCCATGATATGAACGATTTCAAGCCTGCAATTGGGTTTTTAGCGACACAAAACCAAAACTTTGTGGGTTCGGTTCCAGAAGCTCGTGTTTGAGAACGAGTGAATAGATGCCTCTTTGCTCAGCTGGTTAACTTGGCATCCAGAATTTATTTGGTCCCAGGTTCAAGCCCCCTTGGAAACCAAGATGCACTATTGATGACCTACTAGCTACAAAAAGGAGAAAGTGAAAATCCTTGTGATGCAAGATGGTAGTCCTCCAGAATTTGGCATAAAACCTTCTGGACAAGTAAGAAAGCATGAATAGAAACTCTCTAGAAGCAATAAATCTGGATGTAGAAATGAATTTTTCAAAGCTCTGAGTGTAACAACTCTCTACAGCAGGGCGTTGCACAAAAAAATCAACACATCAGAGGAACCACAGATTTGTGAGGTCCCCCTAACACAATAGGTAATTTCAACAATATAGTGGTAGTTCAAAACCTTTCATTACCTGCAGTAAAATTTTGTTACTTCTTGTGACTCATGTCATAGAAATGTTTATTAAATATCATTTACGGTGGTGTTTTGCTTCGCAAACAACCTTCCCTTGTAAAATGTTCATAAAAAGAAATCTTCTAAATTGCCAATGCAAAATTCAGCTTCAAGTATGTTGCCTATAGCAATCTTGAATTGTTTTCACACTAATTCAAACTAGGTAAAATTACAATTATAGAAATATTTGATTAGAATAATAGCCAATATGTAATGTTGCAATAATAAAGAATATGTAATGTTGCAATTGTTCCAAGTTGTGAAATTGGTGACCAACATGGATAGAACAGGGTTCGACCACCAACAAAGAAGATACAAATTAATTTGTCACATTGTTTTTTCATTTACTCTTCCATAGCAACTTGCCCATCTTCACTATTCCAAAATTCAACGTCACTTGGAAATACAAATGGTTTCATCTTTTCTATTGTAGCAACTTACGACTGTCTATGGACTTTACAAAAGCTTTAGAATCAAAACCAATAATTGTTTTGGTACAGTTGTTCAAAATTTTCACATGAGAAATAGAAACAAGTTCAAATTTTTTGCTTTGTTTTCCTATTTCATAACCATCAAAGGTGCCACAATTTGGTCAAATTTATTAAAAGTCAATGTTCAATTTACCCTTGGACTTTTTGGTTTGCTATAGTTAGCCAATTATTATGTAACCATATGCATTATGCTAGTGCAAGCTTTGGTGTTCTCCTCGTCTTTGTGTGCTCATGCTTGGTAGCTAGTGTTGCCTGAGTGTTGTCATGGTATGAGAGCACCCAGTTCTTAAAGTGTCTGCGATGAAGCTCAGTGTGAGGCAAGACAATCTCTCAATCATTGTAAAAAGTGCAGTCGCGTGAACAGAGTAGAGCCATGGTAAAGGTTGAATGTAAGCCCACAATGACAGATATAATTGTGCAATTCACTTGATGGCAACCCAAAATTCAGAGTTGTAGCCAACGCTTCTTTGCAGCCAGGTGTAAAGAGAGAATGGCATCTCCATTTTTGATGCATTGTTCTTGCTGCTAAATCTATTGCCTTATCCTCTTGTTGAAACTTCTTGAAGCTTTTGGTTTCCAAAACATAAACAAAATAAGAAAGGAGCCGGCCCAAATGTGAAGGCCTCTTGCAACTTTATTAATTTGTTGATTGAATCTTATAAAGGAATCGTTGTAGAAGCTATTATACAACTGATTGTTGCATTCCCAAATCAGGGTGGTTTTAAACTACATTGTCTTGCAAGTCCCAAATTTATATCTGGCCATTGGTCTAGGGAAGCAAAGCAAATAGTCAGCCAGACAGACCATAGAAAAGCATTGCAGTATTGACACAAATTTGAATGCAAAAATAGATAGAGTTGTAATCAGATTATGTATAACAAAATATATAAGTCAATTAAACAGGTGAGCACAAGACAATAGCGGGCATAACTGCGTGCTTCCAAGCTAATCACGACATGTGAAGGTTCATGAACCTATTACTGACAATCTGTCCAAAAGAAAAAGAATCAACGCGCAAAGGCATATACAATGTCCGTCTCATATGTTGTAAATGAATGTGCTGTGTGAGTCATTAGTGTGAAAGAGCATGAATGAGTCATGTATAGTGTGTTTAAGAATGTTGTTGCTAGTGCATGAATCATTCTAATTGCGTGTAGAGCTACTTGTGATCAGTGGACGCAATCGCTCAGAAAGAGAGCTACATAACAATCACAAATGCAATAGATTAAGCCAGTGATTGAGGTGTCAAAGATCACCATGCACTGAGCATAAACAAGACATAAAAAATAGCATTCTTGCAATAATAGAAAAAGAATGGCACAATAAAATATGTACATCAAATAATTGGATGGACAATACATTTGCACACAGCTGCAATGTCGTTGTGTGAATCATTGACGTGGAAACGCCAGCTATTGTTAATTACTACAGAAGAACAAGATAAATCCGTATCAGTGTGCCACATTGTAGAATACTACAAGACAATAAGTGATGGAAGGCGGAAATATCACCGCAGTAATACTACATGAATCACTGACATGGAAATGCCAGTTGCTATTGCCTGCTGCAGGAAGAACGTGAACGCTGAGCAGGTCCGCCTCTCATTTTTTTTTCTTCAATCGCTTATTTACATGTATAGCAGCTGGAGGATCTTGTTCTATCTTAACTTTACAATTACAAGATCGTTAACAGTTGCTAAACTGATCAACAGATCAGTTCATTGTTGGAGCGTGAAGACGTAATGAGTAGGACGACACGACACTCCTTGGCTTTTGGCCTTTGCCTTTAGTTAAGGGCAACCTTCGGCATTTGGAGGACATCTTTGCAATTTTAAAGGCAAGTGTCGCATTCTTTTCGGCTGTCAAAGATTGCATGTAAAAATGCAGTGTCGCATTTCTCGCAAGTGTCGCCTGTCATAAAATGCATGCAAAAATGCAGTGTCGTATTTTTTGCCTGTGAAAATTTATGAGGAAAAATGCAAACTGTAGCGACAACACGAGTAAAAATGCAGACTTGTTTTGTCAACAGTTCTGCAAGAAGGTAATAAACAGATCCTCATTACCAATTGAATTTTAGGAAAATTCCAATTCTCTCCCTTAATGTGGATCTGTAACTGAAGAAAAGATAGGAAAAATGTGCTGACAAACTGCATGTTGAAAAATGTAGTTTGCTTCCATCGCTCCCCCTCAGGATTGACTCGGGAGTGTAGAGCTTCATCATTAAACAATCTCATCAAAGAATTCTTGCTGCTACACGGGATTTGTAACATGTCGTTGAAAGCAGAATAAGTTATTCTGGTTTGATAATCTTCGTGTGACAGTAGAAAAATCCAGTATCTTGATAAAAGTGAGGAATGGAACCTCTTCCCTTTTTGATTTTTATGGGAATGAAACTCATTGTTGAGGAATGTAACCTCCCTGATCGAAAGGTCTTCAAGAACTGGCCCTATCATATCAAAGATGCAATTGAGGAATAAAACCTCTTTGATTCTGATCCTTATGGGAATGAAACCTTGTTGCTCAGACGACGTTGACAGAATCACTTTGATAATTTGTTGTTGTTTGCAAAGAATCTTGGATAGTAGAAAAACGATATTGACAGCTTAAGACAACGTCTCAAAACATAAAAATCTTTTCACACATATTATAAACTCATTTCAAGTCGATTATTAGAACTTGAAAGATTTGAAATGGTGACCAAAACTCTAAATGTAACTAATGACAAATCTACTTCACACAGTAGATTCAAGATAGCATGTCAAGTTCATAACCTGCTCTGATGCCATGTTGGAAAAAGATGATAACGAGAAACGAAACGAACACGAAAAGAAGCGAACTCGAAACTCAATAGAGAAACGAACTCGAATGAAAAGTGTTTGTGCGCAACGGAATAAGTTATCACACCCTTTCCTCAAGCATGATACGCCTATCAGATTTGAACAGAACATTAGTGATAGAAATCACGTTCGATCTGATTACGTAACCAAACATCAAAACATCAAAAAGATAATTCATCGCGAACAACTAGACAAATTATCAGTCATGAATAATTCGCGAAGAGCTAGACTGAGCTCGATTGAAAATCAGCCGTGAATTAGTCGCGAAAGACAAGACTAATAATCAGTCGTGTACAACTGGACAAATAATTATTCCCGAACAATAAATCTGTGGAAGCGATGAGCAGACAACTAGACAAAGCAAATAGACAACCAGACAGACCATAGAAAAGCATTGCAGTATTGACACAAATCTGAACGCAGAAATAGACAGAGCTGTAATCAGATTATGTATAACAAAATATACAAGTCAATTAAGCAGGTGAGCACAAGACAATAGCGGACGTAACCACGTGCTTCCCAAAGATAACCACGATCTGTGAAGGTTCATGAGCCTATTACTGACAATCTGTCCAAAAGAAAAAGAATCAATGCACGAAGGCATTTACAATGTCTGTCTCATATGTTGTAGATGAATGAGTTGTGTGAGTCATTAATATGAAAGAGCATGAATGAGTCATGTACAATGTGTGTTTAAGAATGTTGTTGCTAGTGCATGAATCGTTCTAATTGCATGTAGAACTACTTGTGATCAGTGGACGCAATCGCTCAGAAAGACAGCTACATAACAATCACAAATGCAATAGATTAAGCCAGTGACTGAGGTGTCAAAGATCACTATGCACTGAGCAGGAACAAAACATAAGGAATAGCATTCTTGCAATAACTGAAAAAGAATGGCACAATAAAATATGTACATCAAATAATTGGATGGACAATACATTTGCATACAGCTGCAATGTCGTTGTGTGAATCATTGACGTGGAAACGCCAGCTACTGTTAATTACTACAGAAGAACAAGATAAATCCGTATCAGTGAGCCACATTGAGAATACTACAAGACAATAAGTGATGGAAGGCGGAAATATCACCGCAATAATACTACATGAATCACTGAAATGGAAATGCCAGCTGCTATTGCCTGCTGCAGGAAGAACGTGAACGTCTTGTTCAATCTTAACTTTACAATTACAAGATCGTTAATAGCTGCTAAATTGATCAATAGATCAGTTCATTGTTGGAGCGTGAAGACGTAATGAGTAGGATGATGTGACACTCCTTGGCTTTTGGTCTTTGTCTTTAGTTAAGGACAACTTTCGGCATTTGGAGGGCACCTTTGCAATTTTAAAGGCAAGTGTCACATTCTTTTCGGCTATCAGAGATTGCATGTAAAAATGTAGTGTCGCATTTCTCGCAAGTGTCGCCTGTCATAAAATGCCTGCAAAAATGCAGTGTCGCATTTTTCGCTTGTGGAAATTCACGAGTAAAAATGTAGACTGTAGCGACAACACGAGTAAAAATGTAGACTTGTTTTGTCAACAGTTCTGTAGGAAGGTAATAAACAGATCCTCATTACCAATTGAATTTCAGGGAAATTCCAACAGTGAATACAAAGGAGATGACTTTGAGGCATTTTGCAAAGAGCATGGAATCAAGAGGCAATTTACACAATCACATATGTCGCATAACAATGGAGTAACTGAGAGGAAAAATCACACCATTGTGGAGAGTGCACACTCTATGATGAAGCAAATGGGCTTGCCAAATTATAATGTGTCAGAAGCATGTAATGCTGCAACCTTCGTGCAAAATAGGAGCCCCACTATCGCAGTGCCTAATTTGACTCCTGAAGAGGTGCTTACGGAAAAAAAGCCAAAGATTGAAAAGTTTCGCATGTTTTGGTGCAAGGCTTATGTGCACATACCAAAAGAAGAGCGAAACTTACTTTTTGCGAAGTCCATCAAATGTATCTTTGTTGGATACGATAAAAGGACAAAGGCTTACAAGTGCTTTGAACCAGAGAAATGGAAGATCCACACTAGTAAGGCTGTAATCTTTGATGAAATGCATAGATTTGATGAGGATGATCTTATAAAAGCTGATGGTGACATTAAGCAGGTCCATGAAGAAGAACATGATCAAACTATACCCATATACGAGCCAAGGGGGAGATATTTGCCGATTGGAGCTGTGAAAGAAAAACTAGTGGGAAGCAAGAGACAATATTTGGACACTCCTTGGGATACCCACTCACCAAGAAGTGTATCACCCGAGTTAAAAGTGTCTAAGTGGTATGAGAATATCATGAAAGCTGCGAGAATGAATCTATCAAGATCAAGCTCGCAAGGTGACATGAGAAGATCAATGAGAGAGAGGAGAACTCCCAATTGTTACCATGTAAATTAACCCCTCATTAGTGATTTTATGAAGTGTCAAGAGCCGGCAACCTATGGAGAGGGAAAGGATTTCAAGGAATGGTGAAAAGCTATGGAAGACGAGATGGATTCAATCCATAGACATGGTACATGGGAGCTGCTTAAGTATACTAACTATGCTAATCATAAGTGATTGCTGAACATACTTAATGTTTTGCTTTTCAGAGAGTAATGAAGGTAGGAAGAGTGGTCAACATCTTGAGTAGTTTATAATCCACCTTCAAAAAGGCCAAGGTAGAGAAGATGCGGTGGAAGCTTGAACAAAGTGGGAATGTGGTTATTGAGGATGATCCAAAAGGCCAAGGTAGAGAAGACATAGTGGAAGCTTCAAATGTGGTTATTGAAGATGATCCAAAAGACACTCATATTTTCAAATCCGTTGATGACTAACCCTACCACTATAATGTTCAACAAGGCAATGCATAGGAGATTACCAAGTTTGTTAAAAAAAGAACTTACACCTTTTGCATCGCAACCATTCCTTATGTAGATTCAAGCTAATCCTTCAAATACATATAGGTAAAGGATGTGGTTGTAAGTTTTTTGGAAGTCACTACGGCTCCACTTTGTAGAATAGTGATATTTTACTCCGGTTGACAACAAATTGGTGTGCCCTGTTTGAGGTATGCAATGCTAGCATTGAGAATGCCATTTGGTAAGTAAAAATTTTGGTATTTTCATTTGTAATTTAATTTCACTTTTCAAAATAAGATTGTGTTTATTTGTTACTCTAACTAATGTTCTCAAATGTTTGTAGATTAAACCAAATGCTAGAGGTTTTGGTGGTACTTGTCCCTACAACAAGATAGAATATATAACCATCAACTTTTTTCAATTGAGAGGTCAATGCTACACTACAACTCTATTGGATGCACAGATTTTTGAAATAATTTTGATTATTCGACAATGACCAAGAAGGTAAATAATCCGATGATAGGTTCTGTGACTTGTTTATAACAAAAGCCACAATAACTCTAAAATAGATTGACTAAGATGTTTTCACACTCCACAAACTAAGTTTTCGATTTATTTACTGATAGTGGCATCACTAGTGCATGTGCTGTTTGGAAGGGTAGACATGTCGTGATAGTAGATTTACATTCTAGTCGAGTGAATTTTATAGTATTTCAAGTTTGCCCGATGTATTTTAAGAGATTAGTAAGGTAGGACCAGTTGAAAATGGTGTGTTGCTCCCCTTTGCAAGGAGCCTTAGCCACCTGCTTGTGGAATTTTAAAGAACGAGGGTAATTTAGCAAAAATTGTGGAGCAAGAGTATAATGTCATTAGATAGGTAGGTTACTTAGGTTGTAAATACAAACATTGTTATCCCAGTAGATACAAACACTAGCACAATAGTTGCTACTGATCCAAATGATTTATTTATTTTGCATTGTAATTGAAAAATATTCATTAAGTTATTTATACAAATATTTTTAACTCTCTCAAAAATAAAACATCTTTTAAATTGTTTGAAATTTAATGTTTTTTAGAAATGATTTTTAAATTTTTTTGTGTTCTTCAAGGATGATTGGTATTGTATTTTATTACAATGCCAAGTCTTATTTAAATTTTACATTTCGTACTATTTTGTAAATGCTAATATCTTAAGAGTGAATTTTGAACAAAAAATTTAAAAATATTGATCTCTTTCAAATTGCACATTTAAAAAATAGATATTTTGCAGAATTTTGAATTTACTTACTAAAACAATTATTGCATAAGTTTGATTTTTGTAGTTTTCAATGATTTGAATGCAAGATTTTTACAATATCTCATATCACTTATTCTAAAGTTAAAATGTTTGCAAGATGCAAAATTTTAAAATAATTAAATAATTGTTATTTTGATTTAAAATTTAAAATTTAGGTGAGGGCTTCTAAAAAATTGGTCTCTCCGCCATTTTTTGTTTCAATTTTTTTTTTTTGCATTTTGTGAGCAATTAAAACAATCATTTGATTATTCATTCATTTTTGCAAACACACAAACATATACAAACATTGTGTTCTTAACATCAACATATTATCAAATCATAATTTTTGTAAATATATAGAAGTTATATATTTTTTGTTTCAAAAAATTAACCATAGATTAGTGACTTTATATAAAGTACAAATTGTAGGGTCATAGATATAGTATAAGCCACCTTCCGCCTAGGGTTAGATCCACAAGGATAGGTCTTTAACTATGATTAGTTGCTTATTCTACTTGCTTTTCCAACCAAAAACTAGCACTAACTACCAACTAACACTAATTACACATACCAATAATAGAGGTGAAAGAGAGGAAAGAGAGAGAGGTTAGAGGGAGGGAGCTCATTAGCTCTTGTTTTAATCTAATGGAGAAACATTAATAAACATAAATCAATAAATCAACAAAGCATAGAAAACTTGAGCATTAGACACAAAGCAAAGCTCACGAGGATGCTTGGTTCCACAAAATAGTAGAATTTTCTCCGCTCTATTAGCATGTAAAATGGAGTACAAGAGGTGCCTTTTTTTTTCTTGGGGAGGACCTTGCCATTTTTCTTCTATTGGCTACTTCAAGAAAGAGAGGATTGAAATCCTAACCCTTCAAAAGAAACACATCTAAATCTAGGGTGCACAAAGAAGCACACCCCACCTACCACTTCTTTGACTTTGACTAGTACTTGGGACTTAAGCAAAACTTAATCAACTTAGACCTTAGGCCTTTTACATTATTTTATTTTACAAGGCCCAAGTCTATCTTATTCCAAAAAATAATATTTTCACGTGCTCATTGGGCTATGGGCTTACGCACGTAGGATGCCATGGCCCTCGCACCTAATTTATTTATGTACAAGAATCACTCTCATTAGGGCCTCCGACTTGAAGCAGTGCTGGTCCCTTAGCACTATGGTGCTAGTATGGGCCGCGTGTTTCTCGATGATGCCTTATTAGAAAAACTGTGACCTGTTCCATAAACTCAACACATCGTGAAGATAAATGAGACTGGTCACTCTTGAAGGAGACATTTATCAAACGCTTCAAGCCATTTCACTTGATCGAAAGTCCTTTTGTCAAGCTTAGTAACATCAAAATGACAAAAGACGAGAAAGTACGTGACTATATTGAACGATTTAAAAGATTAAAAAGTCAGGTACAAGAGCAACCCACTGAGTCTATGCTCATAATCTGGTTCTTCGTTGGACTCCCACGATAGATACGACGTGAGCTTCGATCCAATGATGAATACACATCACTGAAACAAGCCATGTCTGATGCCATTCGGGAAGAAGACGAGGGTTCAGATGTTGATGAGCCACGTGAACGGAGAACACATCGTGCTATCCAAGAAGCTCGACCAAACGAGGAAACACGAGAACAATTGTGGAAAACACAGATGGAGTTGCTTAACCAGCAACACCAACAACAAATGGAGAAACTCACGGAAGAGTTCAAAACACTCTTAAGTCTATCCAGAGTTCGATGCCAGGTCAGTTACCCATTGGCCAAATCCACTATAGACGAGAGAACATATGGTGCCCTCATTGTCGAGGTGCACACACTGGCAATGAGTGTCCTTCATACCAACCGGTCCCAAATACTTCATTGATCAAATGTGACATTTACGACTTTATGGGTCATACATCCCTCTATTGCTATTATTATCCGAGGAACCAGCCTCACAACTAGTCAGGGGGACATTATCAACCTCCTCGACAACCGTTTGTTTTACAGAACCAATATATGCACTACCAACCACGAAACAACCAAGTCCATATACAAGAGTTGCCCAGACAACCTCGACATGAACCTCAACCACAGCTGGCGCTCTTAGGACCACCTCCAAGAGGACAACCTGATCTAGGAGCACAAAAACATAGGCACCCTCGAGAGTCTGCACAAGCACATCTGATAGAAAACTCCTACGATCACTCATATCATCACGATGCAACACTTCCATTACCTAGTTCTCACCTATATCCAACCGACAACTCATGCTCGTGCAAACGAGATGAGTATTCCACACTACCAGAAAATCCGGCACAACTAGCCATCCAAGATGGTTATGCTATCGCCACATGACCAATGAGCAACCGTTGCTTTATTTGTGGTGAACCGAGACACTTCATGCCAGTTAAGGATTCCCTTTCATATAAAATGGATATTACTACTAAGCTTTTACCATAAATTTTATTAGAAAATTATTTTCTACCTTCCCTCCTCTGCACCTATAAAGCCCACAAGGGTCCATTTAGATGGATTACCAATGCTCACGATTGTTGTTTTACCAAACTTGCCAAATTTCTCACAGGAGCTCTTGGTCTGTAAAGTTAAAAAACAATACCATGCGGAATGTCTAGACTGTGTTCGCAAACACAGTTTCAAAGACTGCTCTAAACAACCTAACAGGATCCTTCCAACACATCATATATCATCCGAATCTGTTAGAGTTCTCACTAGAGCACAATGCCAACAACAAGAACAACAACAAAACAATAAAAATCAGCTTTCCTTTAGAAAACAACGCTAAGCCTGTTAGGGCTAAACCTTACAGAAGTAATCTTGTCTATCGAGAACGAATCGATGAATATATTAAGAAATTGCTGGATGCTGGCTTCATTTATGAAGTTCATCATACTGATTGGGTATCACCCATTGTGGTTGTCCCCAAGAAAGACGACAAACTTCGTATCTGTGTCGATCTCAAGAACCTTAATGAGGTTACGAAGAAAGACCATTTTCCCTTACCTTTAACGACCCAAATCTTAGAGGAAATGACAGGAGCTGAAGCTTTCAGCTTCTTGGATGGATTCAGCGATTATTTCCTTGTTCAAATAGCTCCTGAAGATAAACATAGAATGGCCTTTGCCACAGAGAACGAGGTTTACGCTTATAACGTCATGTCTTTTGGCTTATGCAACGCCCCTTCAACTTTCCAGAGGGTCATGCAACTGGCCTTGGCAAGACTTGTTACATCGGATTGCGGAGATTTATCTCGACGATCTAGGTGTACATTCCTCAGCAGCTACGCACCTTGACGCACTGGAGAAAATCTTCATTCCTGCCGTAGATTTGGAATCTTACTAAACCCTAATAAATGCCAAATATGGGTCACCCATGGGGTGGGGTTGTACTCGGGCATATAATTTCAAAGGACGGTATTTCTACCGGCCTGTCAAAAATCAAGGTTACAGTTGAAATGCCCTTACCTACAACAGTGAAGGAAGTTTACGTCTTCCTCGGTCATACAAATTATTATCACATCTTTATAATCGACTATGCCAGCAAGACACGCCTCATTTATTTAGTTGTGGTAGATCCTTGCTGGACCGAAGAACGCATTAAAGCCTTTGAGGAGTTGAAAACAACCCTTACCACGGCACCCATACTCCGCTCGCCAGATTATACGAAAGAGTTTCATGTGCATACTGACGCCAGTAAGTATGCCATTGGAGGTATTCTTGCACAACCGGGTGTATATGGCAAAGACTTCCCAATACGTTTCTTGAGTAGGCAACTGGTGCTTGCTGAAGTAAACTATACAACCACGGAGAGAGAAGCATTGGCGATGGTCTATGCTGTACAACAACTAAGACATTATTTACTAGGCCAGACCTTTGCATTCTACATCAACCATCAAGCCCTATAATATATTGTTAATAAATCCTGTAAAACGGGATGTATAGCTCGATGGCTGTTAATATTAGAGAAATTTAATTTCCACGTAGTCGTCCGGAAAGGGACCCAACATTTCATGGCGGATCACCTTTCCCGACTACCGAATGCTGAAAAAGCAACTGCACCAGTCAACGATGATCTTCTTGATGCATGTCTTTTTTAGATTGATGCTACACCCTTGTGGGCTAAGGAGATAACTCAGTTCCTAACAACAGGCAAACTTCAAGAAGGCCTGAATACAACGGCAAAACGAAAATTTTTGCTTAAAGTAGCGCCCTTTCAGTTAATAGCGGGACAACTTTACAAAAGGGGCATTGACAGTATAATTCAACGATGTGCTTATGAATCTGAGATACGACCTATCATATCTCAGGCTCATGAGGGAATTGGCGGTGGCCACTTTTCTGCTGAAGCAACCGCTAAGATTATCCTTCGAGCAAGACTGTGGTGGCCATCTTTATTTAAGGACACATTTGCTGTCGTTAAAACGTGTGATGTCTGTCAACGAGCCAAGAAAAATACAAAAGCAGACTTCACACCACTCCCATTATAGAAGGCGAAGTCTTCCACAAGTGGGAAATTGACTTTGTTGGACCAATCAGTCCAGCAGCGAAACATACCTAAGCTCGTTACATCCTCATAGCAATAGATTACGCCACTAAGTGAGTTGAGGCTCAAGCAAGGAAGGATGCCAACGCAAAAGCTGTCTCACGTTTTCTTTATGAAAACATTATTACACGTTTTGGCTGCCCTATAGAGCTAGTCAGTGATCGCAGCATGCATTTTTTAAATGCTGTCATTGATAATTTACTGCGCCATTACCTTTTCGTTCACAGAAAGAGTACACCGTACTATCCTAGATGTAATGACAGGTTGAATCAACTAACAAGACAATATGTAAAATTTTGACAAAGATAGTTGAAACCAGTCGTTCTGATTGGGAAACAAAACTTTTTTCAGCTATCTGGGCTTACCGCACCACCCCAAAGAAAACCACTGGGTGGGTTACCCCTTTCCACTTAGTATATGGTCAAGAGACAGTAATGTCCGTAGAATTCTTAGTCCCTTCGCTAAGAGTCATGGAAGCTTTTTCTAAAGATCTATGTGAAAAAGCTACAATTGAGCAACAAGTCAAAACTAGGCTATTTACGTTAGCCCAGTTATGCGAGACAAGACTTATATCTTACCACGCACAATTGGTTAACAAACGATGCCAAAAGGCCTGGCATGACCGTCACTTACAAAATAAAGATCTACACTTAGGTGACTAGGTGCTTCTTTATACATCAAAGAAGCACCCCGACAAATTGAAATTCCGAAATGAGGGACCGTATTTTATTAATAAAATCTTTCCTAATGGTGCAGTCCAGTTGCAAACACTTGACGGAATACTCCTAGACACTGTTGTCAACGGTGGTCGTCTAGGGCAGTATTATGAAGAGTTGTTTTTTGTTGACCTAATTTAACACCTTTTCTCTAGTATATATTTTACATTTTTTATTCTTTTTATTTTCTTTTATTTTCTTCTCTGCATTTTTTTTTTCCTGTAAATACCCATTTGTCATGAATATTCTAGGTCAACAAATGATAGGCTACACCATATGCAAAAGATTCTAACACTTTTTGCCCACCTCATTTATGTCTGTCTGGTATCTCAATATTCTCAATTAAGCATACAAACATTCATTGAGATACACCTTTCCCATAAGAACTTCTACTTTGAGCCACAATCATATTTCCCCCCTTGAAGTTCTTCACTTGCATAAAACAGCTCACATTCCAACCGAGACCACATTGAACCATAGTGACTGCCTTGAACCATAGCCACTGCATTGAATCCCAATACACCGCATTCAAACCACACCACTCATTGAACGTCATGACCGCACTCAACTGCAAACACACCACATTCAAACCAACTCAACTATTGAACGTATTCAACTGCACCACAACCACATAAGCTGTTCCACCGTAGCGACCGCACTCAACCACAAACAGATCGCATTCCCACCACATCCCCTGTTTTCCAACCGCCCTTGCACCACAGTCTGACCTTGCACTACATTCCACTACAATAGAATTGAAACACACAGCATTCAACCGCAACCCATCGCATTCGACCGCAAGCAACCGCACCTCAACTGAATTCACCTTTCAATCGCAACAGGTCGTATCCAACCGCAACCCACCGCAAACAAACAGCACCCCAACCGCATTCGTCCTTGAATTGCAACCCACCGCATTCGAAAGCAAACAATCGCACACCGACTGCCTCCACCCTTCACCATGGAGAACGTATCCAACCGCAACAGACCGCATACACCCGTAATATACCGCATTGACCCTTTCCAACCGCATTCAATCGCAAATTGGTCGCATTCCAATCGCTCTCGCCGTGGAACCGTACCACATTTCGAACAACGATTTCCAATGAGTTAAGTTACCAAAGAGTCCAAGAGGTCGATACCTCCAAGGCCCAGTTGCCAGACACAAGGCAACAAAGAATACAAAGAAAGCTTCAGGCTAGGAGGACATCACCAGCTGGAACAACATCAGATGGTTCAGCTTCCGATGATGGAAGCTCAACTACAGCCTCGCAACAACACTCATCACTCTCACACACCATCGACGGGGGTGATGGAGCAACTAAGTCTACAACAACACCAGACACGACCACATCACAAGTCGTGGTTCAACCAGACAAAGTCACCACCCCACCCACATTGGTTACCACACCAACGCCACCAACGTCACCACATGCAACCTTTTTTTTTGGGGGGGGGGGTGGGGTGTGGGGGGGAGGAGGAGGAGTGGGGAGTTCCAGTCCCCAAATACGGAAGCAGCCCAGCAGCCACAAGGTCAACAGCCAAGGGCCTAGCAAGTCCACACCTTGGACACTTCGCAATATTTTGATGCTGCGGACCTGATGGAAATAAGCGATGATGAACCAGAGAAGGTAGATCAGTCAGTCTGACGCCCCCCAATAACCACCACCACCACCACCACAACAACCACCATTGCCACTAACATCATTCCTCCACTCCCTCCACCTCCATCTTCAGTTCTGACACAACACCTATTTTTTGGATTAGCTTCACCAGCCCACACCACTGACCAGTACCCAACCCTCACTAACTCCGAGAAGCTCTCCGAAGCAGCCAAACGCTCAATGATCGGCCTATCCGAAGCAAGCTACCATATGCATTGCTTCGTAAGCTAGAATCAAATGCTCGAAAACAAGGTCCAGTACCAGGACTAGGAAATTGCGCAACAACAGAAGCTGATTAAAGAAAAAAAAAAAGAGACAGAGGAAATCAGATTCGTGATGGCCGGACAAAAGACCACTTTGGAAGAGGTCCAGCAGCAACTCAAGCACCAGATGGTCCAGATCGACCAAATACGAGACACATCGTCTGGTGCAATGACAGTTGATGCCCCTCTAGTTAAGCCCGAGGACATACAAATCCAGGCCCCACATGCCTCAGCCATCCAGATGGAGAAATATGTGCGGCTGATCCAAGAACGGGAAGCCGAGAAAAAGAATTTCGAAAACATTGTGGCCAAGCAGGAAAAGATCATCCTGGAGTCCCAAAAGCAGCTAGAAGACACAACGAAGGCCCTGCATCAAGTCTTGGACAAGGTGAATCAGTTGTGGGACAGGGCGTGTAAGGCCCAAGCAGGTGCTCATTCGTAGAAACCACGGGACGATGAAGGAGATGATGGAGCAGGAAATCAGAGCGGGCAAACCCGACCATCAGATGGTAGCTCGGGATCGGGTAGCCAGAGAGCCAGAGTTGCTTCCAGAGCTTTTTTCCCTCCCCCTCTCACTTTTAACCCCTCTTATTCCGCTTTTAATTTCTCCGAAACATTCATTCCAACTTACCCTATTTTTTCATCTTCCCTCTCTTCACCACCTCCTAGCAAAATAATGGGCCCATCAAAAGGTCCAGCTAACACATACAAAGCCCGACGGGATGAGTTCCTTCAACAACTCCACTCCCCCGGTGCGGCGTATAATTTGTTAAATCCACCACCTCCCCAACCTGTCATCCCTGCACCTCTCTCTCCAGATCACTCCATCCTTGACCTTCCAGAAACTAACCCTGACATTGGGGGTAATGACGACTTCCTGGCAGATCCACCAGAAACAAGAAGATTCTCGCCCAGGCAAGACACGGGCGCAGCTGAGCCATCAACGAGCGAGCGAGCCAAAGACAAGGATACGGGCACCAAGGCCCTGGATGATTACCTGGCAAGGCCACCACAACCACGTAGGACAGCTTCTCCTACCAGGCCCAGGAGCAAGATGGCTGATACAAAGGAATCAGAGAAGTTCGAAAGGAATTACCCTCCCAACATGAGGGGAGGCAAAGACGAGATAGATAAAAGCCAATACTCCATCCAGGGCCGAGATCATTGCGGCATTACAACCGCAACCGGAATGGAGTAATAAGATCCTAAAGGATAGCAGGCGACTCCAACAGTACCTGAAGGCACCAACATGGAAGCGTATAGATCCATTCTACATGCCGCTCAAATGCAGAAATCCATGGCCGGCAGAAAAGCCAGGGGTCGAGTAGGTGAACTAACCAGTGATTCCGGGAATTTCAAAGAGAATCTCCCCAGATGATCTGAGATTGCAGTTACTTGATTTCGGGCACAGATACAAGACAAGTGCCGATCTATGCGTGCAAGAAAGTGCCGAATACTGCCGATCTATGGCCTTTTTGATGCAGCAATATTGTTTCTGGGATCGTGATTTAGATCCAATCAAGATCAATCCCAAGGTAGCTCTCAAGTCAGAGGAAGACCATGAGATGATGGCCTGGCTATACTATAGAGCGGCCTTCATGTCGTCACGACATGTGACCATGGTGGAAGACTGGCAAGAGATGGGCTTTATTGAAAAGATAAGAGAATACCTGGGGCCACTAAACTTCGGAAGTAAGCTCCGCTTCCAAGTATTTGACGCCCTGGGGCGAAAGATGAGCGAGCGAAAACAAACAGCAAGACGGCGAGGCGAGCATGACTCGCAAGAGGTTCTCAAGAGGGCTGGAATGTAGCGGCCATTGAGAGACCTTCATTTTTGAGAAACAGTTTTGCGGATAATAAGCACTTGGTTTTACGGAAGCGAACGAAGATCCACGCTTTTCCAAGTGCCGAGCGGAATGACATCGCCTGTGTTGCAGTGGGTCATGCAACAGATTAGGGGTGGATAATGTTAGCGGATTTCAGAGAATCCCCAGATGCCGAGCCAAGCTGAAGACACAGAGTATCTCTTCCCGATGACCGAGGAGGTCTTAGAAGGAGGAGAGCAGAAGAAGCTGAGAGCTGAGAAATTACTAGCTAGGATGGCAGCGAATTATCTATGTGAATTATCTATGTGAGCCTACATGGTGTATCCCAGAGAAGGAACGACCATGTAGGAGCTGGTAATATTTCCTAGGCTTTGTAAATAAATGTATTTGTTTATCTACTTACTAATATACCTTATCGTTTATCAATTTTCACACGGGGCAAATTTCCAACATATGTTTTGTAATTATTGTATTTTTAGGTGACTTGGTAGTTACATAATGATTTCATGATTATATCATGTGCATAATTTTTCCACTTGCTTTCAAATTTGATTCTTGAAAACATTGTCAAGTGGCACTACTATGCGAAAAGAAAAAAACGATATTGCCTTCCAAGTCAGCCTAGTTTTGATTAGCGGAGTTGTCTAAAAAATTTGGCCTGAATATGCCATGCGAAGAGAAAATGATGAAATTTTAGCTAAGTCCCGAGCTTGTGTGGCAAAACACCACATTTCTCTTGTTGTGATTTGCAACAGAACTGCTGCCGATGGGTCTAATGATGCTTTTACGAGCTCTTTAACTAAGCCTCAGGGGTTTTGATAAAAATGCTCGAAATATTGTCGTGCTCAACACTTGAGAGCTTCATGAAACCTTAGCTTCCCAAAAAAAATTAAATTGGGTGTCTTTAGGATAGAATTTAAAGTATTCAACTTCTTGTAAATGCAAGCTACTTCAAAAAAGCCCATCATCCTATAAGAGAATCAAATGAGTGAGAGATCCAACATTAGGAGATCTTTTCAAAGGGTCTAATGACGCTTTTACGAGCTCTTTAATTTTGCTTCTAAAGGCCTCACGGGTTTTGATGGAAAATGCTCGGACTATTGTAGTGCTCAACACTTGAGAGCTTCATGAAACCTTAGCTTCCCCTACAACAAATTAAATTAGGTGTCTTTATGATAGAATTTAAAATATTCTAGTTCTTGTAAATGCAAGCTACTTCAAAGAAGCCCATCATCCATCCTATAAGCGAAGCAAATGAGTGAGAGATCCAACATTAGGAGATCTTTTCAAAGAACCACCAATTATATCGATCAAAGAACCCAAAGCAACTATGTGTGATTCAAAAAATAAAAAATGTTATCTCAAAAGATGTAAGATCTTAGGACATTATCAAAGACTTGGAATCCTTGGTGCCAGCTAGTAGTAATTGGCACAACCATGGCTATTCGTAAATGTACAGATTCCATTAAGCAATCTGACATCTGAATCAGTTTTGGATAAGGTAAAGTTTTAGTACCCATTTCTACCTTCAGGTAGAGCTTCTCTTGGTCTTGTTGATTTATTGATGGCAAGAGAGTTTTTGTCAAATTTTATGATACCTGGCTTGCATTTTTCAGGATTTTGTTGTGCTTTAAAACTGGAAGGCAAGGGTATGTTGTTTTGAGCATCATCAAAAGTAGGCCTTCGGTTTTCATTAGTTAATGGGCGTTTCCTTTCCTGACCTAAGTTTGCTGCTGCCGAGTAGCTGGACTTCATGATATGCTCATTTGAAATGGATGATTTCAGTTTTCTTCCAGCTTTCAGTCTAAAAGACAAACATGCTACATCCTCATGAAATTCTGCCAATCTGTTAGAATTATAAAAATGAGTGCTTTGTTCGTGAAACCCATAAGTGCATCTCATGCTTAAGTTGCGATTTGATCTGATTATGTGTGATCTGGGTATAGGTACTGGCGAGCTCTCTGAGGATATTTGAGAATATGATCGCCTATGTCGCTGATCCTCCCCAGATTGATGCCTCTTGCTGCCAGTTGTCCATCTTCTCAAACTGTTGTCGTTCTTGCTGCTGATCTCAAAAGAACTTTTCCATGGATCATTTTTTGCACGAAGATCCTTACAACGATTTTCCCAAGGCCGAGCAGCCATCCAACGTTCTAGCCAACTCAAGCTAGATTGAGCCTTCTCTGGTCCATTCTTAATGCCCACACTTGGCTTCCACTGCACTAAAGAAGCCATTTCGCAGCTGATAAATATATGAAGTCGATTTATATAGCTACAAGAAAACAAATTCTCTACTACCTTATACACTACCCGGTAATGTCAGTAGCAAAGTGTAGCTATACAATCAATTTTGGTTTGAACACATTTGAAAAGAAAATGCACAACATATAAGAAAAAGTCCATTCCAAATTTCACGTTACTCACGGAGACACGCACATGACTAACCAAGTTCATAATTCAGATCCTATTGTCTCAAAGCTTCATGTGAGAAGAAGAAACTAATGAGCAAAGTACTTTGAATAGTGATGGGAATAAACCAGTATTGCCATCGGATCTCTCACACAAAGAACGTCTGATGCATTTGTTGTCAGGAAAATGGAAAATTTTCAGGAATCCGAGGAAGTGATGCAGCCTTACAAAGGCGGATGCAACAATCACAGTGGCTGTAGTCAATGAAAATTGAAAGCATGCGCAGTAAATTAAAAGTTAGATTACCCAGAGAGAGAGAGAGAGAGAGAGAGAGAGAGAGAGAGAGAGAGAGAGAGAGAGAGAGAGAGAGAGAGAGAGATGTGCACACTTGGATCCAAAAAGCATATGCCATTGCTCGTTCACGTCTAATGGCAGCATCTTGCCTCTCTCGTAGCTTTGCTTGAGTTTCTTCTGCTGTCCAGCGACTCGAACACCACCCACGCTGCATTCATATCTCTGGCACTTAAAAGATCTTGACAGTTGAGAGTACAGTCTCATAATGCATTGAATTTGAGCGGAAACTTTTTCTGATACTTCAAGACATGTTAGCTAAGTTGAGCCTATGCCATAGCTTCTTGGCCAAGAAGGCTTTTTTTTTGCTGGTTATATACGAGGTTTCCTCTTGGGTGTGTGTGTCGAATGTTCTGCTTTTGGCTTCCTTCAATGAGCTCACAGCTCAATATTGTCACTTACTTGAAGTGAAAAATGTTTAGGATTGTTATTTGTAGTTATTTTTTTGATAAGCTCTTTGTAGCAGCCAAATTGCTGCCTTTACTTCACCCAGCAGCAGAATTGAATTTGGAGCTAGTTGTCTTCGGCTGACTACAAATTTTAGGAACTGATATTGCAATTTAACTGTGTTAATATGTTATGCCAGAGGTGGAGCAGAAGAAATTTGAAAAATAAACAAGGATCGAGAATCTAAAGCCCAATTCTGCTACGTTTCTAAGTGCTTATAAATTTAGTCACATTAATAATAAACTGAGAGCAACTCGCAAACTAAAACTATTCAGTTTCAACTTATAAAGGTCATCTGCATGTCACAGCTCTGAAACCATGCTTTTTAGTCTGAACGGGACTAAGCGTTCAGGCATTCTCTTATTATTTATAAAAGAGCGTGCCTGAGAGAAGTTCAAACTTCAAATCACATCACAAGCCAGACCGGTACCTTAGACACCGAGGATTTTTCAGCGTCGTTTATTTGCTGAGGCATCTGCGGGGCTCCTTCACCATTTCTTGGTTTCTTTGCTCGTCGAGCTGCATGGGCGGGTGCGTCCATTTTCAGCAGAGGGTGCAAATAAGCTGAACTGCGGGCAGGTAAGTTTTTACGAACTGCATGACCCCGGACTAGGGCTTGAAGCTTCACCAGGCCTCTCAAGGCACCACGTGCTCGCCTTGCCTTCAACAATATAGACCAGCGCAGAGCAAGCAATAACTCTCAGCATGCGTTTTGGCCTTCAATGTTATCAGAATGAGCTGCTTTAAAATTCCTTGCTACTTAGTTCTAGCATCTAGCTGGAAGCTATAGATCGTCCCAGATATTACAATTTTTCCTATACTTTTCTGCACTTTCATGCTTCAAGAAGTATAGTATCGCCCCAGATTAGCTTATAAAGGATTGCTTCTCGTTGAATGCTATTACATATACGGTTATACCTACATTTCGTGCTATTGGCAGAAATAAACAACCAGCATTTCTTTAGCTAAACAAACCTTTGAAATGCATTGCTGTAATAACATGGAAAATAATTGATCAAAAGAAAAGCCAGAGAACCAGATAAAAAGTCCCGTATTCTCAGACAACGAGGTAATCGATGCAGTAACTTATAAAACTACATTATGGTTTACAATTAAAATGCAATCTAGATGCAAGATAGAGATAAATTACAGGGGAAAAAATAATCATGCAGCACAGGAACGAGCAGTTTTCACCAGAAATCCACGGAAGGCACTTTGAATACGAATTGCTGCCAACTCCGCCACGGCCTTACCATGAGCATAAAAATCCAAGGATTCCGTACTTGTGCAAACACTTGGAGCACTGATATTTACCATAGAAGCCACGGTTACTGCAGAATCTACCAGAAGATCATCCTCACTTTTAATCCCTGTCAATTGATCCGTTGAATCCACAACGCTTTGTTTCTCTGAGTCAGAAGAACGCTCCAGCAGGCCAGTTGCCTGTCCATGGTACTCTTTGCTGGACTTATTCTCATTTGCATAAAGTGTTTTTCAGCATTCTTTAAAACTACCATCAAGCTCTCAAAATAACAATGATGCCGCTTACATCCAAAATGAAAAATCCTTCTCAACGTTACTTTCTGTTGTATAAATCAACTAAAGCGTTGAGAAAGCATTATCGGTAAATGCTCGCAAGACTAAGTGAGCAACAAAACCAAACTGCATTATTCCGGTTCACGTTGTCAATCCTGAACGGCATTGTGTAGATGAAACTTCATTTGAGGAGTTCAATAAATACTGAAAATAAGTTAAAGATTGTCTGTGATATCGTCAACTTACTTGGAATTGCAACTTATCAGCTGAAGTTTTTCCGAATCTTTTAAAACAAGCAAGCATGTTCCGCCACTTAATGCCAGCACCCATATCATGAATGTAATTTCTGAAGAACATAGTTCTGTAAGCAGAAGATCGTCATTTTCACCTTTGCAGTGATTGGAAAAGTCACATATAGAGTAACAAACTAATGCTTGAAATCTGGTCTCAAAACGCATGTAACACTACAAGAAAGTTTAGTCAAAATTGCTGATCATCTTACATTGCCGTTTCAAAGGATAGATCAAGATTCGATATTATATTATCGTCCAGCTCCAAAAGTTTTTACCTGAATCAATCTCCTATGTTCAGAGAGAGCATCTCACTGGTGGAAAGGTATATGCAGGACTGATTCTTAAGTCGGCGATTTCAGGCTTTTCAGCCTTAATCAGACTAAACTCTTCATGCTCCAACAACATGGTTTGTTAATATCAAGTTCATGATTGATTAAATCCAAGCGGACGTTATAATGTCTTAGCTGGACCACGAAAATATCAAGAACATGAGAGAAATTTAAACAGTTTACAATCTACATTGTCATGTTTTACGGCTTTACAAAACTTTCAGACAGAACACATCTATATAGACAGTGCAGTCTTTAGTCTGGACAAACCCGTGTTATACGTCTACAATTTATGTCCCGCAGATGCATTGAGTGAGTAAGTTTGCTATACTAGCAGTCTGCAACTTACTACATCCGAGCTGAATTTTGAAAGAT
Organism: Diphasiastrum complanatum; assembly: GCA_029204225.1. NCBI lineage: Eukaryota > Viridiplantae > Streptophyta > Lycopodiopsida > Lycopodiales > Lycopodiaceae > Diphasiastrum > Diphasiastrum complanatum. Next base: position 46,212,154 of record CM055110.1, on the reverse strand, counting down.
GTCTCACGAACTTTATGCTTTACCCAGATAATTTGAAGACACAGACAGTAATATCGCAAACGTAGCACAGAAATTAGATCCAGAGAAGCAATAGCATAAACGAGTTGACAAAATAGAACACAGCTTCTATACACGCTAATTCACACATTCTTATCTCTATGTTCAATAAGTGCATACATGTAAGCACTGAGCAGGAAGCCGATTTTTGGCCGCCTGTGGACGTGACTGCTATGCGGAGATTAAATGCCACGTTGTTTATTTAAGCGCACTTCATCCTATACTGCCCGTGTCGCAATTTATTATATAGTGCTAAATATTATGCCATTCAACATTGTCATGGCAGGATGGCAGTAACTTTACAAAACGCTAGAAACTCACTATGTTATAGATATGAATCTATGATATAAACAACAAATTCAAAAGCTGCGATGACCCCCACCTAAACAGCGATAATCTAATGTAAGACATATGAATAATGATATCAAGTGAAGTCAGCGCCATCAAATTAAAGTAGCAACTAACTTCTGCTGTACCAGGTACACTGTAAAGTATCCCCTTCCTTTAGAATTCATATCCCTGATCAGTACTCACATTGAATCCTGAAAGTCTTTCAACCAACCGACTTCTAATTTTAAAATTTATTGATTAATCTTGAAACAATCAGGAAAGAAAAATAAAGTCTAGTATCAGGAACTTACTTCTTTGATGCTAAAATAGGGGAGAAATTTTTAGAATACTTTAACATAATTCATCGAATCACTTTCCGTTTAGCTTAAAGTAATTTAAATGTGTTTCTTACTGAGGATTGTAGACTATCTAATTTCTTTACTAAGTTTTCAGTTGCACACGATTGATTTCTTCTTAAAAGAATTTCAATAAACAATTTGCAAATGCACTTTTGAACGTGGAATTAAAATCGACCAACTTTCACCAAAGTAAATGGAGGTAAAAACAGAAGCAGACAAAACGTGTACGCCAGTGTTCAGGAAAGTCAACAAAGTTTAAAAATCAAATCGACAACTTTTATCAAAAATCGGCATCATGAAAATTTTGACAAGCAAATGAACGGTTTTATGAGTAATAGTCCTTAAAGAACTGACAAGCGTCACAAAATGCAAGGTTTTTTTGTTTTGGTAATTCAAAAAAGTTTTCCTCACACTGGTGTAATCAGCTGAAGCTGCATGCTCTGTGTAATGAAACTAAAGTACACGAGGTGACATGATGGGCCGGCTACTCATGGAAAAGGAAGGCTGGTGCCACACGAACCAGACGATCTTCTTACAAAAAACAGATGAACTAAAAAAGCAGCAGCAGGAGCAGCACGGGGGCAGTCTGCACTTTTATGCAGGCAGGAAAAGCACATGATGATGGAAAACAGAAAGCAAGCAGGCAGCCAGGCAGCAGCCAGACAGCCAGCAATCAAGCAGGAAGGAAGGAATTAAAAAGGAGAAAAGGAAATGCATGCGATCCATACAAAGCATAGCAATTACTTGTGTTGATACTGGCAGTGGCATCCATCGCTGCTTCCTTCAAATTTTCAGGCTGGTCACGCTCTTGGCAACTCGTCCTTCCTCCTGCACATTCTTATTATTATGCCTGTCCAGTGCAGCCCACACAGGTGCATTGTATGATATGATCTTCTCATAGTATAGGCAAAGGAGCAATTGTTGTTGCGGGACTCTTGTCAACAAGCCACTCAGAGGCTGTGTGTGCGCCTGCCTGCATGAAGGTGCCTGAGGGTTGTTCTCCTCGTTGTTGTCCCATAACTAAATGCTTGCTTTGAACTCTCCCATATATAAATTGGGGCTTTTCTGTACACTTTATCCCCTAGTACAAGCCCTGAGTTAGACTGATGGCTGGTGGCTAGGCAAATGTTTGGGGGTGGGATCCCAGGACGCGCCTCCGCATGGGTATGTGTGTGTGTGTGTGTGTGCGTGGCCCTGTGGCCCACATTCTTAACAGGGTATCTCAGAGCCAATGGGAGGTTCCTTTGCTTATGCTTGCTTGAGGGGGGGTGTTGCAGGACAAGCACAGACAAGCTAAGTATAGAGTATAGCCAAGGCTTGAAATCTATCGCATTACCAAAAAGAGCAACAATGCATAGCAATAGAATAACACGGAAGCTTCATAGTAATTTGAAACCTTCACAAAAGCAAAAGTAAACAGTGTAAGCATAGCAACCACAACTATCGCTCCACTTTAATGAAAATGAAAATCTTATAGCTACTTTAATTTCTACTCAACTTGCTATGCTAAATGCGCATCCTCATAATCAAATCAGTTTCACAAAAAGGCTTGTAGTATACTCAAAATCAATTGCATTTGAAATATCTTCTCAAATTTTAAATGGAATGGAATGCACTTGGATTCACATCCTGGATGGAGTGCTATTTTTTCAAGGGAAAATTGGGTTTGGATTCACTAATTCTTGTTTTGAGCATGCTTTTCAAACTTGGTGGTAAAGTGCTCTTCTCCTTGTTTGATTTTGTTAGAGATGCTGTGAATTAGTGTGGAATTCATTTTTATTTTCTGAAGCCTTGAAAAATTTTCGTTTGAAGTAGAATGATTTGCTTGAATAGATCCACTTTCTTGTTCAAATCTATTTCTTTTAAGATGAATGATTTGCATGAGTCCATAATGTTTTGGACAATTTTGATTCAGATTTAGTAGCAGGCTATTTGTTGATAGATTGATAAGGAATCAACTTAAGCTCTCTGTTGCTGGAAGCATGCAAACTGTGAATATGAAAACTGAAAACATTGATTGGAAAATGTAAATTGGTAATTCTCTAAACTGTGACAAATTTAGACTTTGGATTCTGGATGCATGCTAGATTAATTGTGGATGCAACTGAGTTCTTGGAACTCTTGTGATCCTATTGCTTGTTGACTCCAGGAGGTTTTGAATGACAAATCTATTTACTCTCAGTAGTTGTAAAATCCGATTTGGTGAGGTTTGAAACCTCTGTTCAAAGTAAAGCAAGGGTAGAGAGGTCGCAGTAATGCTTGTTGGCCTAGTGCAGAAGATAAGTAACCTTGTCGTGTAATTCTAAAAGCAAACTATGCCTATTTAGAACCCTTCTGCTTGCTCCTCACCCAGGGATTTGTACTTCCATTTGGGTAATGAGGGGAACGCTGTCTTTGTGAAGGCCTACTATGTTTGAAGCCATTTTTAATCTTGGTGTCTGCCCTTCTATTGAATCTTGAATACTGAGATAAATAGATTCATTGCACCTCCATACGGGTTGTGGAACACCAACTGTTCTGAACCATTCCTTCTTTGTAAATGGATCAGCATGAGGGTGTTGTATAGATAGCTGGTTGCGAGTTAGAACGGATCAGTGTAGCGCTGGGGATGGATGCAGAGAGGGGAGCTGCAAACCTGAGATCCAACCTCCTGACCTGCTAGAACAAGCCAGCCTCTCTCTTTCTCTCTCTCGCTTCGGGAAGCCTCCCATTCCTGGATGATGGCAGCTGGAGCAGGGGAGTACCTAAATTTTTGATGTTTAGGTTTTTGAGAGGCCTTTTGGGGTTTTCTTTTTGAATATGTTTTTCAATTTTAAAGTTGAGGTAGGACCACAATTTTTGGAATTGCATGGGTGTGCATGCTGGTTGAACGGGGGTTTTAAGGCTTGACAAGTAGTGATTTTAAAGATGGTTCCCGAAAGTGATTTTGGGAACTCATGGAATTTGAATTACTAGCCTCCAGTGAGAGGAATTTCGATTCCTTTGGACTTGTGGGTCAAAGCTGTAAACTCGATTTCGGTGTTTTCCAGTAAGAGGTAGAAAGAATTTGGTTTTTTCTTCTCTGTGGACAATATGCATGTATGAAGTCCTTATCGACTTGACAATTACCTATAAGCCTAGCATTTTGAGAACTTAATACTGTTGTTTTTTGTGTCAAGTTGTAATACTCGGTCTAAATTTTATTAAATCGATCTTGACAAAATAATGGTAGTGGTTTGGTTCTCCAGGCAAGTACCCAGTTAGTGGGGATTTTGGGTCCCTGGTACTGTGCTTTTTATCGATTTAACTTTGGAGTAAGATTACTCCCAGTAATTTGAGTTAGATGGTATTTTTAAGGTTCTTCCTTCTCGACTTCGGTGTTGCACCGATAGGTTATCTTAAATGATTTTGATCTTTAGGATTGAGGAAACTTTAGGATTGAGGAAACTAAAGCTTTTCAGATACTTGTTAAAGTGAATAAATGGAATAAGGTTGTAATTTTTGGGAGGTAGCTCTATATTCGATTTAAAAACAAGTGTATCGAATATAGTAAAGAGTATCTAGAACCAAATTTTTATTGATTTTCCATTGATTCAGACAACTTTACCGAAGTAATGAAAATAAACTGGTGTGGTAAAAAAGGAAGTAGCCTAGCATTTACTTGTGTCAATGGAGCTTTCAGGGCCTTCGCTAGAAGAATTTTTGGGTGACCGAAAGATCTAAGAGAGGAAGAAAATGAGACACATGTGTAGGTAAATGTGACAATGTTGTGTAATTTGGATTGGTTAATAATTCCTTTTTGGAAATTGCATAGCACCGGTTTTTCAAATGGATACTATCAACTCGAATAAAGCTCTTGCAACAATTGATTGTACAGTAGGATATATGTGTCAACAAGATAATCAATCAGATTTGAGTGAGATTTCATTATTAGATCGAACTTTGGATACACCGATCACGTTTCCATTGAATGTGCTGAATGTAGCCTGGATATCAACGAAACCTATACCAGATCCGATTGAAGATGACCTCAAACTTGTGAGTCATGCCTTGACTTATGATGACAATGCAGAACCTATGGATGAGCAGATTCTCAATCATATAGATCCGACCAGATTTGGAGTGTGTAATGTTCCTGATGAACCAACAATAATACTGCCCAAAGCAGTTATATTTAAGGAAGATAGGATCACATGATCAATGACAAAGAAACGAGCCAAGCAACATTATAATACGGTCCTAAAATGGAGAAATCCTCCTCAAAGGATTGATTCAAAGAATGTGCCACCCTTACTGGATAAAGACAAAGGGAAAGTCAAGGATGATTCTACAAGTCAAAAATCTAGCAAGACATCATCGTCTAGGAAGTCTTCACCTTCAAAGAAGAGTTTATCTTCTCGGAAGTCATCACCTCCACAGTCAATTCCTACTAAGAAGCCTAAGCGAAGATCCAAGACAAGTCCTTTCGAAAAGGAACAAGCAGATGTTGTCAAACATGATATGCCCAAGCATTTTAAACATTATACACTGGATGATGTGGTTATCATATTGCCTAAAGCGCATCGTGAACCCAAAAAACATGTGCCAGAATCGAAAGATGTTTATGATGGTCCATCTAGGACACAACCAATGAATCTTGCTGAACCAAGAGAACCGGAAAAGATTGTGCAAGTTGGATCACAACTTAATCCTGAACAGTACCAAGCATTCCACATGTTACTTATTAAGTATCAAGATTGCTTTGCATGGACTAATCAAGATATGAAGGGTATTCCGACAAGAGAACTGTCTTCTGAGAGTTCGGGGTTTACGACGGGTTGAAGACGGAAGGAGAAGCACTGGTGCAGAGAGTTTAGCACACAGAAGCTTGGTGAGCTTGAGACCGTGTGGCGATTCAAAGACAAGAGTTGTCGGCTGAATCAAAACCTCAGCAAACGGAATTTTGAAATTTTGAAGTAGGCTATTTGGTGTTTGTAGTCAATAGGGCACCAATCAAAGAGCTGTAAATTGCACTGGAGAGCTTGAGGTAGGGCGACCTCAGACTAACAGAGAGCTGCAAGAAGAAATCTCAGAAAGAGATTTACAAATGCCCAAGAATCTCCATATCTCCTCAGCTAGGGTTTACAGCCTTGGAAGCGGTTGATCTCTCCTTGTATACAATGGATTTTTGATCTATAAAATCATAGACAGGGGCGCCCAGGTACAATGAGGCCTGGTGTAGGAGGCCGTGACCAGCCGTGAAGCATTAAGTGCGCTGGAGTGGCAACAACCATAGCTACAAAACCCTGGGAGAAAAGCTTGAAAGGAAGCTTGCAGGAGGAGAAGAGAGGAGGAGGTAGCGCGGACAGTCGCGCGCGGCAAGCGTGACTAGTCCCATTGCGTCTGGAAGGACCCAGAGGCCCATGGAAATTGATTCGGCACGCAAAGTTGCATGACATTTTAGGATCTACCTAAGGCTCAATTAATGGTATAGATCATGCTTCCGATAAGCAGTGTGGACCATTGGATTTAATTGACCGTTGGATGACAGCTTAAAGAGCCCATAAAAGGTTGAAGGGTCTTGAAGTGTATTTTGGCCTTCAACTTCAATAAAAATTTTTGCATTGAAAGTTGAGTTGGGTCCCTTCACAAGTGAAGAGTGAAGTTTCTTCAAGGTGAAGAAACAGTTCAAAAACAAGGAAAATCCCTATTTTTGGGTCCTTTGTCCGTTTTGACCCAAACGAGAGGCTATAACCTCAAACGAAGGGCACCAGACTGTACCTGCAAGTACGGTACATCAAAACACAATGATTGCAGTTGAGAAAGTGTTTGGAGTGTGCCAAAAATGATTTCACCATTCCACTGGGCACGTAGTTGGGAGTTGACGACTGAGTGCATTCCGGAAGGCGACGTCGATTTGGCTTACAAATTGGTGGAAAAGCGACGAGTGGCCTGGTAAAGGAAAAAGTGCAGGTCATTATTTTCAATTTCTGACATCACAGTTGGCCTTGACATACTGTTTTTTTGCCTACGGCAGAAGTTTCAAGCAGTTTTGCGATAACAAACATGGGAGAGTCCATTTTGAGTGAAAGTAGCAAATTGGACGGGATTTCCAACTATGCAGTGTTAATTCAAAATGAAAAACATACTGATGGAGAAAGATGTGTGGGAAGTCGTCACAGGTGATGAGAGAAGGCCACCAAATGAAGCGAATATCAAAGTGTTCGACAAAAAGATGAGGAAAGCTTTGACCTTCATTAATTTGTCAGTGAAAGATCACATCATTACTCACATTCGTGATGCTGTAACACCTAGACAGGCATGGGATGTGCTAAAGGAGCAATTCAAGACATCAAATCCATCAAGAATCATGTTTTAGAAGTCAAAGCTGAATAGTGCCCGAATGGAACAATGAGAGCACATTCAGACGTACATGACCAGAATCAAGACAATGAGGGATGAACTGCATTCTATTGGTGAGCGCATACGTGATGTGGAGCTGGTGCACAATGCATTGTGCGGCTTTGCAGAACCCTATCAGATGTTTGTGAGCGGAAGAGCATCAAGAGAAAGATTGCCAACCTTTGACGAGCTCACATGAATCTTGATGCAAGAAGAGCAATGGCGAGAAATGGTGAAAGCTAGACGTCAGAATATTGACAATCAGACACTTGCGACACGCCAAAAACAAGGCAAGGGCAAGGGCAAGAAGAAGTCTAAACAGCAATTTGCCAATCGGATCTAATAAATTCGACCCTTTGTAAAATTTCGACCCAGTGTATAAATTTTGACCCTTTGTAAAATTCTGACCCAATGTAAAATTCCAACCCTTTGTAAAATTCTGACCCCTTGTACTATCAAATCCAACCCACGTCACGACAATCCGCCTACTTCTGTACATAACTCTTTGACAAAAATGATGGCTGTTTCCAATACTAAGAGGTTAAATAAGATCCATTTGTTGACTAATTTCTTTTTTATCCAAATCATACCAAAATTTATGTTCATTCTCATGGTCATATATGATATCTCATATGAATTCACCTAAATGAATTCTCGTTAAGCATATTCATTATGGAATTACTCCATAACTGGTATTATGCAAATCTTCAAAGATTCCAAAGAAATCCAGATTACAAAACACAAACTCATTTACTAACTCAGATGTCCATTTCTCTTCCTCCCTTAGATTTTTCGATATCCCAAAAACTTTATCAGCTAAGGTACTAGACATATAGAAAATGATAAATCGTTTTTTTCCTTTGATTTCAGTAGTTTTAGTATTACTCCGTTAGAATAGATTAATGCAACTAATAAGTATATGTAAATGGAAAATCCACAAAATTTGGATTCGGTACTTTTTATGTATTCAACAAAAACTTAAGGGTCGAATAAAGAATTACCTTTAATTAGTTCAGCTTAACTCCACTTTTAACAAGTATCTTACTCAAAGCTTTTGCTTGCCAACGTAATGACAGAAATCATTTAGAATGCAACAACAAACCACTTGTCGAAAAGAAAAAATACATATGGATGTGAAAATCCATGAGCACCATTTAACTCAATTCATTGGGAGTAACCTTACTGTAGAGTTAAAAATATTAATATAGTGATACCTGGAACTCAAAATAACCGTTACTAGGTACATGCCTGAGAATTATTCCGTGAAGAATTGTTAATTTGTCGTTAATTCCAAATTTATGAACCTAGTTCGTAAAATCTCAGTTAGGATTTACACCCAGGCAAAATATTCTTCAATCAATTCCAACTGAGAAATTGATAATCTCATCTCAATGTCGATTTAGGTAGATTTCCCCAGAATCACCCTTTTGAAACCCACTACAACCCGACCATAGTCATAACTGTACTAAGGTTCTCTGAACCCTGAGTAAATGGGGCATAAATAGACAACACTTCTCTTGTGGATAGACATGCAATTACAAGAATTGCAGATTCCCACCACATGCGTCGATTCAATCTAACAAGGAAAACCCACCCAAAATGGAAAAAAGACATACATCCACAAAGGCCTCTTATGCCCTTATACAAACCCCTTCAAACCCTAATAGGTTCTTTTTAAAAGGAGGGAAAGCTCATTCACGAGTGCCGCAACAGCCTGCTTTACTACATGCATATCCTTCTCTCACAACGGCCATCGTTGCAGGAAAACAAACCGTCCCCTGCTGCTAAACTCTCAATGGATCATCAAACTGGTTCCATCACTGTAAACTTGAAGAATGCCATCGTTGGACCATATCGCACTTTCATCTCCTAACTAGGAAGCTTCAGGCGCCCACAACAAAAGTGAAGATGGCATTCTTGGAAAGAACACTAAAAAATTGCTTGCAAATGTGATCTACAACAGCAGGGCACTCTCAGCATCTCTTGAAGAGCCAATCGAAGGGAGAGACCAGCTGCAGATCAAGCATAATTTTTTATCTTTTATTTTGCCAAGACTTCCAACACCTATTCCCTTAGTCGATTTCTATTTGCAATCACTCACATGCAGATTGATCTCTGAAAAGTGACTTCAACCATGCTCAGGCTGTGAAATGGCCCATGGTCTTTTAGACTATTCTGAGTTTCAGGAACTCATGAAGAGAAGGATCATATGCTTGTTTTATGGTTCATAAAGTAGGGTTACATCTCTCTTGCAACTACTTACAGTTTCATGCATGCACTTTCTATTCTAATCATTCAAAGCAATCGTTTCTTCCCATAATTTTACAGCTTAACTAGACAGAAAAAAGAAATATCAATGACCAGGGAATAGTAATTCTAGAAAAATGAATAAGCCAACAAGTAGTTATGCTTTCATTTCTGCTCAATATAAAGAGAATAATCATAACAATATTCTCCAATCCATGCTCTATCTTCATTCATGTTCCCTCAGAGGATAAGCTTTAAAGAAAGTCTTATGTCCTCAACATGCAATCATGTGGTTTATGAGTCCTAGCTACAAAGAGGTTATTTTCTCATCAGCACTCCAACTGGGATTTGCACATCAAAGTGCTTTGATCTCCTACTCGATGTAGAGCTTATCTCCACTCCCATCCAAGACCACGTCTTAGCCATGCTCTGATACCAATGTAATGACCACTAGTAAAAGTCCCTACGATGAGGATAGGAGAACACAATAGGAGACATATAGGAGCAAAACCTCCCAACCAATCCTAGATCTAGCCCCCGAGCCATGCCATGTGAATGCTTGAGGAGAAGAGAGCATCTGGTAAACTGAACAGAAAGTGTCGATGGGCGAGTTTCTACTCCAATATATAGAGAGTAGAATCATGTGCATGAACTCATGCAATCCAACTATAAATAGGTCATCAATCACACGTACATGCACTACTCCATATGTCTCAATGAGAGTGTCTGGGTCCTCTCAAGGTCAATAGTCACAAATTGGCCTTGACATGGAATTAAATCGAGGCATAACCAACAATCTCGAATCCCGAAGGTCTGTTCTACCATATTAGGACTATTCCATGTCCTTAGCTGTAAATGGTTGTAACAAAAACACTAAGAAATCACCCACTTGGAAGCTTGTTCTCCACCTGGAAGAGAAATCTAATCGATCCACTAGGCTAAGATCCGATGAAAAGCCTCGGAGCTCCAAGTTCTCCAATCTTCGTAAGCCTTGCTCTGATACCACTGTAAGGGAAAGCTCCTCAAGATCCTGCTTATAAGAAAAACACACAGAGAACATGGTGGAGCAAAACCACCCCACCAATGAGAAGCCATTGACCGATCTCCAATAGCATCACCCTTGAGCCACGGGATTGGATGCAGGTGTAGAGAGAGAAAACTAATAATGAAAACAAGCAACTAGAATGGTAGGAGGGCGAGTTCCTACTAGGATGTATGGACCCAAGCTTCACTTGTGCATGTGCCCATGCAAGCCATGAATATCCTAAAAGCGCTTTTCATTATTATCGATACTTTACACATGCATATAAGTTTTTCTAGATGACCGCATAAAGTTTATGTTGTTAAGAATGGGTGTTAAAATGGTCTTTAATTATTTGGTTAATTGTAGAATTTGGAACTCATAATTTGGTTAAGAATCGGGTTGGAAGAATAATCTTGAAATTCAATAATTTTTCTTGGTGGAATAATGTAAAAGAGAAACTATCATGTATGGAAGGATTAAACACAACTATTAGAAAATAAAACACTCCAATTAGACATCCATACCTGGGGGACTTGAATTTTATATGCCCAACACAAGCTAGAAGTACCGCTCTTCTGGAACTTCTCCTTATGGTGCTTTCCCATCACACAACCTTCACACATTGAATGTTGCTAATCCCGCAAGCTTGGTAATAAATCCTTCACCATCTTCAACTTGCTCATCAAACATAGGTTACCAGAGCTCAAATGGCCCATCCTATGATGCCCCAATTCAAATTGAGATGCAATTGACGATGTTAAATCATACTCTCTATATAAAGTCCTCACAGCAGGATTATAGTCTAAGCATACCATACAAAGCAACAACACAAGGGAATAGGTGGTGGATAAACCAACCCAACCAAACCTAGATCGAACGGATCCAGCCCCCAAGTTATGGATCAATCAGAGTCATGGAAAGAGGAGTCACTTTAGCAGCATGTAGCTACCAATCACAAAATCAAGCATACACTAGTGAGAGCCCAACAGGTATACTTATACCTTCCAAGGCCCATGCACCACTAGTAGTGTACTGTGACACCTCACTAGACACTTCTGCAGCCTATCTTGTTCATTTAAAAAATCACATGTAGCCAAAAAAATCAGGAGATTTGCCTACAAAGCATATTGTTTACTCTTTTCAATATTTTTTGAATAGGCAATCTTTTTTCAACATACAACCCTGCACATGAAGAGGAAGCCAAGAGGCCATTTGTATTGGTGCCAAGAAGGCCTACAAGCTCCACCATCTACAAGCGAGTCATATCCAAAAAGCGAACACGTGTTTGATACCCGAAGATTGCTAGGGCTGTATGTGACCAATGTGGAGTGTATAACCTCCTTGTTGGAGGTATGAACACCACCACATGCAAGAATGGCAGTGCATTTGTGACCAAACAGGTAGAAATAAGCAAGGGGGCACACAAAATTGAAAATGGCAATGAAACTTGTCAGGAAAATATCTCGGGAGCTACGGGGGATGAAAAAATGAGAGAAGCTATTGACCCAAAATCTGTTGATGTGGAGATGATGCACAACACTACTTCAACGTCAAGAGTGGAATTCCGAAATCTAAACACCCCTGTTGTTGTCACAATCACCACACTAGAAAGCTCACATGGTGAGGATGAGGCCCATCTAAGACAAGCTATTCTTGAAGAGAACATGGTGGAAGTGAAGACAACTCCTGTGTGTAGTGTTCCTGATTTGAATGAGAGCATATCAATTCCAAATCTAAATGAAGAAACAACGATGCCATGTGGATGGAGGTTAGAAGGCAATACCAAGTCCGAACGAAGGGTCATGACTACAACATTTACTTATTCCAGCAAATAGAAGCGATGGGAAACAATTTCCAATTCTCAATTCAAGACTCTACTTACAAAATAGACATCCACACACATTGTTGTGTGATGCTAAAAAACGGGACAGCCCACATTACTGAATCCATAGTTGACGCGGGTTTAAGCTATTGGCAAGTGAAAATTTTGGGTAGCCGTAAAGACATGGTGTGTGTGATGTCAAATTAGTTTTGCAATTTGTCGAAGCAGGGAGTACACAAGAGTAAAGAAGTGTATTAATCAAGATATTTTGAGGAAAAAGGTTGCAATTCTTCCGTATTGTTTTGTTCGAAGTAAGTAATGCATGAGCTGCCCGGCGCCACCCGCGCTCGGCCTGCGGCTGGATGCCCGGGACCAGCCTGAAAATCTGAAGGAAGCAGCGATGGCTGCCTCTGCCAGGATCAACACACACAAACTATGCGTTGCATGGATCGCATGCATTTCATTTTCTCCTTTTTTTCCTTCCTTCCTTGCTTGATTGCTTGCTTGCTGGCTGCTGCCTGGCTGCCTGCTTGCTTTCTGTTTTCCATCATCATGTGCTTTTCCTGCCTGCATAAGAGTGCAGACTGCCCCCGTGCTGCTCCTGGGCTTTTTGTAAGTAGATCGCCTGGTTCGTGTGGCACCAGCCTTCCCTTTCCATGAGTAGGCGGCCCATCGTGTCACCTCGTGTACTTCGGTGTCAGTACACAGACATTGCAACTTTTAGCTGCTTCCACCAGTGTTTAAAGACCTTTTTTGAATTACTCTCAAAATAGCTTAAATTTTTTTGAGTCACTTTCAGTTTTTAAATAACTATTACTGGTCACATCTTTTATTTGCCTAAAATCATCAAAAAAGTTTATGATGCCCATTGCCGATTTTCGAAAAAAGATGTCCATTTCATTCTTATACTTTGCTGACTTGCCATAAGGCTGGCATACACGTTTTGTCTGCTTCTTTTTGTCCTCCATTTACTTTGAATTTTGTACCTCCATTTACTTTGGTGTCTGTCATGTGCCATCCCTCCAGGCTCTAATAAGTTTTGATTCCCGAATCTGAAAGTTTCCAGGTTGTACTGATACTAATGAATGTTGCAACAGCTGAGCAGTTTTTTGAAAGGTTTACCGCCAACTCGACCAAGTACAAATCAACCCCGATCCGATGTGCATCTGGGACGGTACAGCTCAGACTCTCTTTTTTCTGCAGGCCCCAGGGGCCCAGGGGGTCAATGGTTTTCCTTTTCGAGCCTCCAGCCTCCATGTTCGGACAACTTTCAAAGTTCGTCGGTTTGTTATTTCAAGTTTAAAAGTGCAATTGCAAATTGTTTATTGAATTCCTTTAATAAGAAGAAATCAATCGTGTGCAACTAAAAACTTGGAAAAAAAATATAGTCTACAACCCTCAATACGAAACACACGTTTAAATTACTTTAACCTAAGTTCGCGAGATGTTACTTATTGTAGCATGGATTTAATATAGAACAAAAGTGATTCAATGAATCATGTCGAAGTATTTTGAATCTCTCTTATTTTTACATCAACGAAGTAAGTTCCTGATACTAACATTTCTATCCATTTTTAGACTTCTGCTTTCCTGGTTGTTTCAAAGATCAATGGATAAATTTTAAAATTAGTCGGTTGGTTGCAAGACTTTGCCGATTCTCTGTGAGCACTGATCTGAGATATAATTTCTAAAGGCGGGTGTCAGAAGGGGATACTTTACAGTGTCCCGGTAGATCAGAAGTTATTTGCTTCTTTGATGGCGCTGACTTTACTTGATATCATTATTCATATGTTTTACATTAAATTATCGTAGTTTAATTGATCGTGGGTCATCGCAGCTTTTGAATCATTCATAGGTAAACGTAGTGAGGTTCTAGCGTTTTCTAAGGTTGCTGCCATCCTGATCACAACAACATGAAAATAGCATAATATTTAGCAATATATAAAACTTAGAGACACTGGCAGTATAGGATGAATTACGCTCAACTAAACAACTTGGCATCTTATAATCTCCGCACAGCAGTCATGTCGACAAGCCAAAAGATGGCTTCCTGTTTAAATGTATGCACATTGCACTTATTGAACATATAGATAAGAATGTATGTATTAGCCAGTGTTCTATTTTGTCAGCTCGATTATGTTATTGCTTCTCTGGATCTTATTCTGTGTTACATTTGACTAAAGACTGCACTTTCTATATACATGTCTTTAAAGTTGAAGCTGTCTGAAAGTTTTGTAAAGCCATTCGAAAATGTAAAACGTGACAATGTAGATTGTAAACTGCTTAAACTTCTCTCATGTTCTTGATATTTTTCGTGGTCCAGTCAAGACACAATAACGTCCCCTTGGACTTAATTAATCAATCATGAACTTGATATTAGCAAACCATGTTGTTGGAGCATGAAGTGTTTAGTTTGATTAAGGCTGAAACGCCTGAAATCATCGACTCAAGTATCAGTCCTGCATATACCTTTCCACCAGCGATATGCTCACTACGAACATAGGAGATTGATTCTCTTGTCAATGCAGGTAAAAACTTTTGGAGCTGGACGATAATTTAATATCGAGTCTCGATCTATCCTTTGTAGTGGCAATGTAAGATGATCAACAATTTTGCTAACTTTCTTGTAATGTTATATATGCGCTTTGAGATCAGATCTCAAGTGTTAGTTTGTGTTACAGCTTACTCTATATGTGACTTTTCCAATCACTGCAAAGGTGAAAATGATGATGTTCTAGATTTTAGTTTTTTAAGTCTTGTCAGCTGGGGCATCACGGTGATCACTCAGTGACGTGGGAATACATCCTGAAAACATATGTGTGGATTCTTGCATTCTCACATAACAAGTAACAGTAGCTTGTAACTTGTAATCTCAAAGTTATAACCATTGCCAATCCTTGAGTGAAGGATCTCAGGTTGCTACATGACATAAGAAGAGGCAAGGAGAGGCTAAAAGCTTATTGGGTCTTTAAATCAAGAGACCTCTAAGGAAGAATAGCACATACACATACAGGAAGAAGATGAGAAACCACTCGATCATGAGGATGGTTCCAACAACAACAATGACGATGCCGATGATGAGGGGGAGCCTATGGCTATATGAGAGCTTTTGAGGAGGGCTAGGAGGATATTGTATGTAGGATCATGGATGATAGATGTAGAACTAGATTCTAGACAATGTATTTCATAATTTTATCCTACATCTCTAGATTCATTCCAAATTCTAGCATTAAAGTCATGACTTTTAACATTTATGTGGCCCTACTAGAGACTAGCATTGAGCACTCGAGGAGCACTTGAGCATTGAGAGCTTGATGTTGTACATGTCATTGTTATTGCAATTAAATTGTCAAACTACATTGTATAGTGTTCATTGTTAAAATTTAGCATTTATAGAGGTTGTGGTATCAAACTATTGTTCTTAAATTTATATTTGAGTTTGAATTTTCAATTTTGGCATTATACAATTTATATCAATAATTGTTTAGTGCACAATATGGAATGATTGAAATCTAGAATCTAGAATTTGAATGATGAATCATGGCATAGAAATGGTATATGTAAAAGTGGACATAGAATGAATGTCTAGAAAGTGGGCATGCATACTCTGCTTCAATTTAGCGAAGGGCACATGTGTCCTCAAAGATTTTGGTCTGAATAAATAAATGCTTCTTTGTGGTAGAAAGCTCGAATAGGCAGGGAGAGGCTACAAGCTTACTGGGTCATCAAATATTTTCTCTAAGTCACCTAAATCCCATTTTGAATCTGCCTCCATTCATGCTGCATATTTGCTTGCGTTGTCGCGCAGTCTGCATATTCACATCAAATTCTCACAGGCGATGAAAAGACGAAAAGCAAAGGCTGATGTCACACCCTTTTCATGCTCATGCAGTTGTGCTAACAAACTGGACGACGACTGCAGCCACCCACGATCTCCTACAGACAGCACATCCACCCTGTACTTTCTTCATCTGCACACCTGTAACATTATGTATATATTGAATACCATTTGCGTATTCATTAAGAACAAGAAGAAGTTAGTAAGCGAGAGAGAACGAAGAAGAGAAGCTTATCAGAGATAGACAAAAGTAGAGCTCTGTGCATTGATTCTTTAATTTGTCAGCAATAAGGTTTCATTCCTTTACAGTTTGAATAAGCTTCGTAGGGCACGCGGTTTCGTCAGCTACTGTCTTGTGCTCTATCACATTATTGACATGTATACTTGATATACTTAATATGATACGGTTCTTTGTTCTGCATTCAGATTTGTGTTAATATTGCTATGCTTATTATTCATTCTGTTTGATCTTTCTAGTTGCTCTTTTTGGTAAGTGCATAAGATTTCCATTGATTTGAAGTTGGGGTGGCTCAACCTCTTATGCCAAAGTTCCACTTGTGTAAGCTCTTCCTTAGCCATGTTCACACTTCCAAGAAACACATTAGCATCAAGCTTGAATAGCCTCCCTTGCTTGAATCCCTTTACCATGCAAGTGTCATTCATCATAATAGAGCAAACACCTTCCTTAAAATGGACATCTAAACCACTATCCAAGTCCAACACTTAGCAAGCTCCTAGTTAGGAACATAGAGTACATTTTCTAGATCCAATCTTTTAGAAGATCCAAGACTTAAAGAGATTGTTCCCACTCCATATATTCTACATTCTTGATCACTTGTTGTTAGAATAGAATTATTATAACCTACCAAAGGTAAAAAAGTTGAGAAGAATTTCTTTTGGAATGTCAGGTGGGAACAGTTAGAAATCAGGTTGTGATCTGATTCATTAGTATAAGCTCCAAATGTGATGATGTAATTAGTGTACAGTTTATTTGGTTTACTGTATAACGGTTGTGATCGGGACGTGACCTGTTAGGATATATTGATCGGGCACTGATCCCGTAGACGGCTACTTGGGTTAGCCGAGTAGCCACAAGTGGCAAGAAACTAGCTTCTATAGTGTATTTTTGAGTTCATTGTGCTATACTCAGGGGCATGTCCTGTGTTTGTTAGTATATGTGGCCATATTGGGCCTAACTCTAGTTTGGCAGGTGGTAGGCCAGTTTAGTGACACCTGTTGAGCCCATGCAGTTTGTGGCTTTGTTATATGTATAGTTAATCGAAGTCAAATCACTATCTTATTCGTGATACATTTTTTGCTATTCAACTTATAAGAATTTTATTTGAGGACTAAACATATTGAATTCAAATGCCATCTTGTAGTTGAGAAGCTGCAAAGGCTCTGCAGTAACATTGACATTCGTTGATGCAATAGTGCTGGATGTCGTAGTGATCTACCCTGCTGCATAAGGCAACATACTGATATTTGGCTCATCGTCTGAATCTTCATCCTCCTCCCGAATTGCATCATCCATATCATTTTGCAAAATTGAGTACTCATTATGGCATTTCAGCTCACGTTTGATCCTTTTAGGTAAACCTGACATGGGTAAAACGCCTCAGATCTGAGTGCGAAACTAAGTTGATTAACGAAAATGCCATGATTATGTGGTTTTTGCATCTGTTTCTACTGGTTCTTCCTGAGTTTCTTGAACGCATACAAATATGAAAATACTCAAATGCCTCCAAAACCAATATCTTGCTTCATTAATTGTTATGGCCAAATATGCCTCTATATATACATGAGAGGGATCTTGAGCTGTTGCTGAGTCTCCTGATCTGGCATGTGTGAGAGTTCCTAGTCATCAATGGATCTACCAATCATCATCAATATGGCACATGGTCCAAGATTTCCTAACTTATACCTCTTTGATTTTGGGCAATCTTCCTAATTTATAGGAACCTAGATAAAAATCTTCTACAAGTGGAAACTAGCAAGCTATTGATATACATACACGCGTGTGACCTGTACTACACACGTGGGAAGTCACTCCTAACTTCATGTTGTAGCATTTTCTACCACTAAAATGGTGCCAAGTGGCATAATACTACTAAACTACTTTTTGGCCATTTTAGCCACTAGTGTCTAAATTAAATGAGATGTACAACCTATATGATCTATCTAAATGTTAATTTAGCCACTAGTGTCTAAATTAAATGAGATGTACAACTGTATGATCTATCTAAATGATAAGTGCATATATTTCACATGTGGGAACAGGCTCCACACATGTGTAATGACAATATGTACATAGATTTGTTCTAGATCAAGCAAGATTTTGACTATTTTCACACGTTCCAATATAGTTTTTCTAGATATGCCATAAATTGACTTACCAAACTGCGAAAGATATAGCAAGCCTAGTGACAGTCAAATAGATCAAGCTATCAATAAGCGAACAATAAGTAGTAACATTGAATTTGTCATTATCACGTCTTGACAATTTATGATTTGCTTTCAGTGTTGTTGCAATTGGTTTACAATCATGCATATTAAATTCTTAAGGTATAGTCAAGAAGTACTTTGCCTTCGTCATTACTTTGGAAGTGGTTTTTGTTCAAATTTCCAAACCTAGAAAATATTGTAGTGAAGCTAAATCTTGCATAGCAAATTCTTATGAAATAAAGTCTTCCATTTCATCCATAAGTATCATATTTGATAATGTAATAAGAAGATCATCACCATGGAAATGAATGGAAATAACATATTTGCCTTGCCATTACATACAATGTAGTATCTAAAGTACTTTTGAAGGCCTTTTGAAATAAAATACTCACTAATTCTTCTAATCCATGCTCTTGGCACTTAAGTCAAAACAACGTCTTCTTCAATTTGCATATATATGACAACAATATCAGGTGGTTGCTAACATGAATATTCTCTTAAGATACATGTGACACCCACATGACAAATATTCCATCCAAACTGTGTAGACAAAACAATGAACATACGAATAGAACTCATCCTTGCAATTGGTGAAAATGTTTTTCCATATCAATTTGAAAAAATCCTTTTGCAGCCAAACATATTTTATGTCCCTTTATCTGAATTATACTTTGTTTCAAATATTCATTTAACCATCCCTAATGTCATTCTTATCCTCAGGCAATCAATATCCCACTTTGGGTAACATTCATAAGACGCACCAACTATGTCAAGTTTCTCCACTAGGTTTTGAAATCTTTAAAGACCGCTTGGGAGTGTTGCTTGAATAACTAATAATGATATTTTATGTTGTGTGTTGTTGAAAAACCACTTGAAATTCTATGACATTGATGTTGATTGTGTCTCTTAATCAATAAGAGTAGATCCAACTTTATTATGTTTTGTAAATGCACCAACTCTATAAGCATCAAAGTCATTTCCCCCTGATTCACTAGAAATAATGTCTCTAAAAACAACTACTTCAATATAGGGATGTATTTTTAAATATTAAGCCATTTTGTACTACTTGTAGATGGCAATCTCAATCCATGCAATTGCCTTGACAAGTATCAACACATTTTGAGACCATGACTATTCGATATTCACATCCACATTTATGCACTAAAATCGATTTGATGCTCATAGTTACTTGACATTGAATCTACCAAAAGTTATTCACAATCCCTACAACTACCTAAAGGTTCTCTTTTTGTTATGGCATATTTTAGTGTCCAATGTTGTTCACATGGTGTTTCTTTGTACAAAACATTGACATTAATTAGTGCAACATACATGTTCATGTTCTATGTCGCAGTAGTACATTCTATAATACCTATCAATAATCGGCAATCAATCTACCTTACCTTGCTAACGTGTTTGTTTTATATCGATTCTATTAGTTGATTTCTATGGTATTGTTGTATTGTGGGGTGGTCGTTCTTTAACAGATCCACTTATGCTTTTTTTTGGCATTATTTATGTCCATGATATTTGCTTGAATTTTTTGGTCCATACAACTAGCATTATGCACACTTGGTCAAAATAGCGTTGTTATCCAACTTTTTATTATGATGTTCAGCATGATGCCTTCTCTCTATTTAGCTTGGCAAAGTTTTCATAACAATATTCCAACAACTACTTCCAATTATGCACTTCCATAGCCATGTTACAAATTATGCAATATGTGATGCTCTATGTGCAATCATATTTAGATGCATCTAATCTTTCTAGGTACTACAAAAGTAATTTAAGATACTTCACTCAATCACCAAGATCTAGAATCAATGTTTAACTTAATTATTATGACAGATCAAAATTGGCCATACGTCATAATATTTATCAATCAAATAATGATTGTGAATACTAGATTTACTTCTAAAATTTTTAGTGCACTAGAAACAAAGAATGAAAGGGATCGTCATACCCTTGTCATTCGAAGAGCTCCGTGTTGGCACAATCATATCAAATACATGTTATTTAAAAATAAAATTATATATCTTACGCGTTTTGTTGCTAAGCAAATAATCAAGACAATAAGAGTCCACTCCAGTGGTTTACAAAATGCCATCCATCAATATATTTAAAAGGTATAAGACTGGGCTTGTATTGAATAGTGATAACTTTTTACATAGTTATACAACCATGACAATGATTGGAACACGTCCAAAATTCTAATAGAGTCTATTGTATCTCTCGATAAAGATCAAATGCCATATAATGATAGAAATGTTAGTTGATAAAGGGCAAGCTTTACAACATGGTGACATAATAGAACAAGAAATAATGCGTTATTGAGGCACACCTAACAATAGGGTTATATTGAGCACCCAATATTTTGCTTCATTCAAAAGTCTAGCCTACATTTCCACAAGGGCCTAGTTATTTAAAAAAGGAAACGTCATTAATCTCATCAATCATAAATCACTATTGTATACTTGAACGAGTAGGCTCCATAATTACCTTCACAAAATACTTGTGCTTCTAATTACACATTCTTGATTTGTTTTTGCATGTTCATGGACCTTGAACAAGTAGAGCAATCAAATTTTCCTTTACCATCACAATGGCCACATTTCTCATATGAATTTGCTTGACTTTTACGAAAGGAAGCTGACAAGGGCAAGACATCTAACTTCAACTCCCCACGCCCTTTGCATTTAAGACAAGGGATCTTTGTCAATCCTCCACACTTTTCACAAAGTTTGAGTGATCTGCATCAAGTTTTGATATGAGATGCAAGTCAAACTTACAAGACACAAGTAAGCATTTTGAGAAAGTCCAATAGTATTCCCGACATAATTTCCTCAAGTCAAAAATTCAATTGGCAAGTACTAAATCTAGACAACTTCAACTTGAAATGAGAACCTTGACACTTCATAAAAGCAATGCATTATAAACATTCACGTTGCCACTTTGACTTGAGTACACCCAATAAGCATTGTTACAATGGTTCAGCTATAAACAAGGTCAATCAATCATACACTTCTGACTATTCACGATGGGGCTATCAAAACCTAAGTCTGAAATGAGAGGTCAAAAATATCAAAGTTGGAGCCTTATTATATGGGTCTATATATGTTGATGTCATGGTTGATGATAGCATCCAATGTAACAAAAGAGACATGCAACATTAGAGGAATTCTTGACTCTGTAAAGACCCTTTTTGTGAATATATTTTTTGTACTTTTCAACTATTCCATGTCTACATGGCCCAATAGTGTGATTCCATGTGTGTTTGTTACGTAACGTGGCACAAACCCCATAATGTGAACATAAACTCTAGTTGCTAGTTGGGCCGGTCTAGAACTATCCAAAAACTAAAGTGAATAAACTAATGTGCACAAATTCCCTTAACGTGAACATAGATTGTAGTTACCCACAACTAAATTCGGGCAGCGTTGAGTATCTCTCTCTAAAAACTCTCTCCTAGATGGCACTCATCTAATGTCAACAACCTTATGAAGTCTACCCACAGTGTCTTATATCAACAGCTCCATCATGCATAGCACAAACCAAATGCTCAATCTTTACACACATCGTCAATGCGAAAGAAAAAATGGATGTCACCTACAGCAACATTAGCTTTCATATATTTGCACAAAGATCAACAAATTGAACTATCACTTCCCCAAGGATGAAAGGCGGACTCACTCATGATGAAGCCTACTATATAAAAGCAAAGACAAACGGCAATGCCCGAGAGTACATCCACATTGGCTTGTGTGCATAAGGACAAAGACTAAGCAGTGATCTTCTATCACTATTTTGAAGGTAAAGAGCAGGCTCAATCATGATGAAGAGTGGCATGAAAGACCAAAGCTAATCATATGAAGCCCCAATTCTTCGTAGAAGAATAAAAAAACATTTGAATTCCATCACCTCAACTTTTTGAAACCTAGGATGGAATCCCGCGGTTACTACTTAGTGATATGAGGTAGCAGGTCAAATGCCCAATAATTCAATGTCTACTTATCTAAGATGGTTTCAATATGACTAAAATCAAGACATTTCACTCATCTCCCAACCTAAGCACAATCCATGCTCATCATCTATTTACATTTTCTAACAACACAGGCTTGTGTGAGCCATTTCAATATTTACAATTTACAAGTCCAACATGCTCACATTGAGGCAGGAATATAAGTACATGACAATGGATCTACTACAAGCATATCTCAAATCCTATGCAGGTAGAGAGACAACCTATTTTCCTCCCCTAACCATCTATTTGAAAACTAATGTTTGTTTCATGATCTCTATTTGAACTGATATAAGCAAGCGTTTTTTGAACTGTCCACACAATTCATGGTTCACAATATGTTGGAAAGTAATCACATTAATCAGCATTTGAACTGTAATGTCTACAACGCAAAAAGAAGTTCATGCATCTCTTGCTCTCTAATCATCATCACTTACTCATATTGCCTTCATTGAATTACCAAGTACTGACTCGACTTGACTCTTTTGGAAGCAAAGAGAAAGAGAGATAACATTGAGGTCAAGAAGGGCCCAAGAAACGGTAGAGTCTTTTTTTATTGTTATTTCTCATTTCAAGTAATGTGACGCTTGACTTCTTGTTTTAATGACACTAGAATAGTTTCAATGGTTCATTTGATTCATTGCTTTTATTATGCTATCTCTAAGACCATATCAATGGTTGTCCTTACTAATACCCTGATAAGCATTATTCTTCGCCATATTCATTCTTTTCTGATAAAGTTTATAAATGTACTTTTGTCACTTTTCTTGCTGAATTGTATAATTCCTATACACAAATGACTATCATATATTGATATTCATGCCTCAGTGTGAAAATGTCAAACTTGTAAATCGTAAAATTGTAAATATTAAAATGGCTCACACCAGCATGTGGTGTTTTGTAAGAAAATGTAAATAGCAAATTTTTGGTAACTTTTTGGCCTGCTTATATTTGGTACAAGATATTGGGTCTTAAGTTGTAGAGTTGACCGGTCAACAAGACATGTCATATGCTCATTGGGACACTTGATCCAGTGCATGAGTGACACGGGTCGGACTTGCCAATGTGTCAGGAGGGTACTACCAAGTGGCAAGTGTTGATTGTGCATGGGGCTCGCCATGTCGACGTTAAGTGAGTTCTTGGGGTCTATGCTATGGTAGCTAGGAAGACATTAGGTTCACCATTCTGGAATCTGAATCATGAATCATGATTCATCATTCATGATTCATGTCACATGAGACATCTGACAGTTGGAACTTGGAAGTTGGAGCTATGGCAAATGCATTATGCCTTTAGGATTTGCCACATTACCTAGTTAGTAGTAGTTACTCGTTACTAGAAACTAGCAATGTGATTGAGTAATTGTGCAGTAAAATGTAAAGTTTAAACTGTAATGGTCAGTTTATTACCCTCTCTCAAAAACTCCAAGGTCTCACGCCTGAAAATCTGGAGCTCATCCAGCAGGTTAGCTTGCTCACGTCATCAAGATAAACTCGGGAGATATAGACATTCCAGCCATCCCTGAGCTCCCTATCAGTGTACTGCTGCTTACTCCTCCAAAGTGGATGGAGTATGTGGGCCATGGCATGCAGGGGCTTATGAAACCACTCCCACCTGCTCTGCCGAAGGAGCCGGACCTCCTCAAGCTTGCAAGACACATTAATAATTATAGTACATACTACATTTGAAATTTGAATCTTGAATCTTGAATCATGAATGTCGAATGATTTAATGATGATTCATCAATGATTCAATTGAAAATTCAAATTTCAGATTTCAAAGTTCAAACATTAGTTACAACTTAGAGGTTAGTACCAACTAGTAACTAGTAAGGCAGCAAGGCTTAAGTAATAATCGGCAATATAACTCTCTGGGATAATGGGATGAATGATCATTTGAAAATTGACAATCATGATTCATGATTAAACATAAACAGTTATTAATAAGTAATAAGTATGAAATGCCACCACAATGTATGAAAACTTAATGTACAATGTACATGATACTACATATCAATGATCATAGAGTCTTTACAGTTTAGAGTGCATAAAGTTAAAAGGATAGTAGTACATACTGGGCCCATGCCTTTGTGAGAGGCTCTAGCTTGTGGTCACAACAGAAGCCCGCTCATCAAGAAGTCCCTTCTTCCTCAAATGCTCACAAGATGGCCCCGGCCACACCTGCCCAATAGCACTCACTGCACTCATTGCCCTCCTCCATGTCGGGGTCCTAGCCAGATGAAATGGCAGATGGCAAGTGTAGAACAACTGTTGAACTGCAACCTCTGCCTCTGCCATGGCTCTGGGAGCGAAGGTGGACACATAGAAGTCCCTACCCCCCATCTATGTAGTGCGGCCCCGTCTACCTCTCCCTCTTTGGATGATGTGGTGCTGGTGTGGTCACGGTGGCTGGAGGTTGTATCAAGGATCCCGCACCAAAAGGCGAGTCAGGCCAGGTACCAGGCCCTGCCTCATCTACAACTCTATTCTCTAAGCCATGGGAAGCGAGGGGTGAGTAGATGGCAACTGGGAGGCGTGATGTGGTGGCGGCCTACGGCTGTGTCACTGTAACTGCATCTCGATCTGCCAAAAAAGACAAATTACAGTACAATTTAGAAATTAGATGATCAATGATCATTCAGCGTTGAACTTGAAACTTGATGTGAGTTAAAACTTGATCAATGTTTGAAGTGTAAGAGTTGAATATTTACCTCTCTGTTTGGGCCCCATCCTCGAAGGGCCAACCTCCTACGATGCAACAGGAGTGAGTATCGTGTCAGGAGCATGCATGCAAGGGGCAATCTCGTACCCCCTGAAACGTAACAAATGTGCCCTGATGCATGTGGGCCCTCCAGTGTAAGACTAGTGACAATATCTAAAGTCCATCTCTCCGTGCCCGATGTGCCATAGGTGCGGCTAATGGTGACGTGATCCCACAAGGGATCCCTATCCCTCAGCATGGTGGCTCTCTCTCTCTCTCTCTCTCTCTCTCTCGTGATGAGTCTCTAATATCTACGTCCTAATCTAGTTTCTAACCCTAATCGCTAACTTTTAACTCCTATCTCCTAGCTCCTAACTAAGTAGTAAGTACCCAGGTCCCACACCCCTCTCAAAATGCCCAGGTCCCACACTCAACCCCCCATCAACCAAGATCTCTCTCTCTCTCTCTCTCTCTCTCTCTCTCTCTCTCACACACACACACACACACAATGTCACACACAATCACTCACTCACTCTCTCTCTCTCTCTCTCTCTCTCTCTCTCTCTCTCTCTCTCTCTCTCACACACACACACACACACACACACACACACACACACACACACACAATCTCACACACACACTCAAACACAGTCTATTATCTTGCGAATAGTCCTCTGTGGCAGTTCACCTTGGGTTTAACTTGAGTTAAAACCTAGTCACATAGGTTGCACTTGAACCTAGTATATTAAATGAATAAAGAATTAAATTAATTACTTGTAAAAAGATAGATTTATTTTTGAATTTGTGAAGGTTAAAATTTTTTTCACACTTCATAGGTCTTTTTTTCAGCTTTATTTTGGTAAGAAAATATGTTGCAATTCTTTTTATTTTTCATTTTGAAATGTACAAGAAACGGTACAAGGGGGGGAGAGGTCCCTCCTTTGTACTAAGAAAAAAAAGGGTGGTAGTACCCCCCCCGCCTCCTGCACGGCCGCCGCTTCCCTGCTGGCGCACATTCCGGGCTGCTGGCCCAGCTCGATGCTTCAGCCAGTACTCACGACCAGGGCGCTACTCCGGGCCAACACACTCCGGGCCGCTAGCCCGGGCTCGATGCCCAGCTGCCCAGATTCAGCCACATGGTCGACTTCAGTCAGTACTCGCGACCTGGGCGCTGGGCATCGAGCCGGGCTAGCGGCCCTGAGTGTGCTAGCCCGGGGTGTGTGTGCGCCAGCAGGGAAGCGGCGACCGTGCAGGGTGGAGCTGGGGGGGGGTACCACCCCCCTTACATTTTCCATTTTTTTTTTCATACGTACAAAGAGGGGGACCTTTCCCTACTTGTACCGTTTTTTGTACATTTCAAAATGAAAAATAAAAAAATTTGCAACATATTTTGTCACCAAAATAATGCTAAAAAGAGACCTATAAAGTGTGAAAAAAATTTCAACCTTCACAAATTCAAAATTTGAATTTAGGCCTTGCTTATGAGTGTCACAATGTCATTATAAGGGGCTAGGGGAGTATAGTTAGAGTGTGGTTAGTGGGTGAGTTAGATTTTGGTAATTTCATCTAGGCCATTGAATGTGCCATGTCATATGGACCATTCCATCTCACTTGTCACTCTTTTATTGGGACACATGTCGTCATTAACACTAATTATAATTAGTGAAGAGGCCCTTTTTGAGTCCAAAAAGGGCCCTAATGTAGGGCACCCCCAAAAGTCAAGATAGGGCCCCTAAACAAAATTAGACCCCTAAGGACCCACGAGTCACTACATGACCAAAATTGGGTCCAACTAAAGTTAAGACAAACTAAACATGGCCTAAATAACTAAATACCCATGGTTACACAAATCTCGACCTTTTGGGTCAAAGTAACCTATGGAATAACTTTAGCATAGTCATTTATTTCTAGCAACCTCCTTAAATGACAATGCATAAAATGAAATTTTCACTATCTAACAAAGCCACCAAGCGGTCTTAAATCTAAAGCTTTGCATAAAGCTTCAAAATTCTCTCTAGGCAATGCCTTAGTGAAGAGGTCCACAATATTATCCTCTATAGGACAATACTCAAGTATTCTCCATCATAAAGTATCTCCCGAACAAAGTGATAATGGATCTCGATGTGCATCGTCCTCGCATGAAAAACAAGATTCCGTGCAATGGCAATAGCACTTTGACTATCACTAAAGATAAGAGTGGCTGAGGGCTTGCCAAACTTCACGTCAACAAGTAGTCTTCTCAGCCATAAACACTCTGTTGTGGTTGAAAATATCGCTCTATATTCTGCCTCACTAGAAGAAGTAGCAACAGTGCGCTGCTTTTAACTTGACCAAGAAATTGCAGAATTTCCATAGAAAAAGCAATGTCCACTTGTAGAGCGTCTAGTGTCTTTATCTCCACCCCAATCCGAGTCACTAAAACCAACCAAACATGCATCATCACAAGCAGGAAAAACCAGTCCATGACTTCTTGTTCCTTGAAGATATCAAAAGATCATCTTCAACACTTTCCAATGTGATGTCATTGGGGCATGCATGAATTGACTCATGAGTGAGACACCATAAGAAATGTCCGGTCTTGAATTACATAGGTAAATGAGACAGCCAATAGCTTGATAATATAAAGTAGTATCAAATAATTCACCAACACCTTGACTACTTAATTTCAGGCTTGTCTCCATAGGTGTAGCAACTGGCTTGCAATCTTCCATCTTGAACCGCTTCAAAATCTGCCCAATATAGCGTTCTTGAGAGATGAAAATTCCAGCCCCTTCTTGTACAAATTCAAGACCAAGATAAAAGTGCAATAGGCCTAAATCTGAGGTTTCAAAAACCGTACCAAGATCAAGTATTAAGGCATCAATTTGCTGCTCATTACTTCCCGTAACAATAATATCATCAACATAAAGCAAAATTATGATGATAAAATCTGAAGTATGCTTGACGTAAAGAGTAGATTCGCTAGGACTTTTAGTAAACCCACAATCACAAAAGTAGACATGTATCTTTTGATACCACATCTTTGGGGCTTGCTTCAGTCCATAAAGTGCCTTCTTGAGAAGACAAATTTTATTTTCTTGGCCTTCAACCAAAAAACCAGCAGATTGTTGAAGGTACACTTCCTCATTGAGATCACCATTAAGGAATGTTGTCTTTATGTCAAGTTGCCGCAAACGCCAACCAAAATGGGCAGCCAAAGAGGTTACTACCCTCATGGTAGTCATCCGAGCGATAGGAGCAAAAGTCTCCTCATAATCAATACCCTTTTGTTGAGCATAGCCTTTGGCAACAAGCCTTGCCTTGTACCTTTCAACGGTACCATCTGCCTTGTACTTGATTTTGTATACCCATTTAGAACCAAGTGCCTTCTTCCCATGAGGAAGATCAACAAGAACCTAAATCTGGTTCTTCATGAGTGAATCACACTCATCTTGCATCGCATCCTCCCAACATTTTACTCCCTTGGCCTGCTCATAAAAATCAGGTTCTTCCGCAACATCTCCATGAGATGTAAGAGCAAAAATTGAAAAATCAACATAGTCCACTAATTTTTGTAGAGGAAAGTGTCTTTTCATGATAAAACGAACTTACTTTGTTATCCCACAAAGTAGTCAACAACCATCGTGAGACTGTTTTGGGCTGTCCAATAGCCATGTCTCTTCTTGCAATTTGTTGTCCAAGATTTTCCGAAATGATCTTTCGACACTACTCTTGGCCGATCTTCCAAAAACTGGAAAGTGACCATACTTCTTGCAATAATGGCACTTCCCTTTCTTCTTTTGAGTGTTGACATATTGACCTCCAATGAGCTTTTGCTCATCCTTGGAAGGAGGCTTCCCCTTTCCTTTTGACTTGCCTTTGCCCTTGTCTTTCGTGAAGAAAGCTTGATCTTGTTGAGTGTCACCCGCAAAGTTCTGCCTCATTTGCTCATCTTGAAAAAGGAACCCAACAAGTTCATCAAAGGAGAGTTGATGTCCCCTCAGAGAGATACTCAAAGATGAAACAAATAGAAGATAAGAGGAAGGTAATGAGTTGAGAGTAATGGAAACAAATTGAGCATCCTCAATTATCTAATCAATATTGAGAAGCTCCTCACGAAGATCTTTGATCTTCGTCAAGTGATTGGTCACTAGATCCCCTTCTTGCATCTTCAACATCGAAAGTTGATTTCGGAAATACACCACTCTTGCTGTTTTTTGATCCTATACATCGTATTAAGTGTTTCCCACATGCACTTTTAGATGTCTTACAAGATCTAATATGGGGTAAGATAGATCTTTTCACCGCAAGAGCAACCATATAATGTACTTGTGCATCCCTTCTATCCCACTTTTTTTGTTCTTCCGAAGATGTAGAAGATGATGGATGATGATCCACGAGGTGTAGTAGGTGCCAAAGAAGGAGGCCTTTCCTCATCACCATTGACCCAATCCCATAGCCCTTTCGCAATGAAAAGATTCTTCATCATGTAACTCCACAAAGAGTAGTCTGTGCCATCCAACCGATCTTCACTAAACAAAGAACCGATAGCTTCCGATACTTTAGCCATTACCTCCAACAGAATTTCAGCTTGTAGTAGATAGGAAAGAGAGTCTTTCCAAAGCCAAATCTACTCAAAAATTTGCAGCAAACAATGAGCTGAAAATAGGAGCACAAAATGTCCTCCAATCTGCAACCAAAGTGCCCAAAAGATGATGGATAGATGGCTGTTTTTCTGCACAAAAAAAACAGCTTCTTGAAAATTAGGTTAGCTTCGATTGAAGCCTACACCGAAACCCAATTAGGAAACCAAATAGTGTGATCAACACGCACTTCAATAGGGCTGTTGAAAGCGCCCTACTGCTTGCTAAAAATCTGCGATTTTCCAGCCACAAATTTGCCCTAACCCAAAATAGGGTTTGCTGAATATTTGGGCACCCTCCAAGAAACATGCAAAGCTGAAAAAATCAGCCAATGATTGGTTGATTCAAGAATATGATGATCGTAGGGCACTTACTGAATGTAGGGCACCCCCAAAAGTCAAGATAGGGCCCCTAAACAAGATTAGACCCCTAAGGACCCACGAGTCACTACATGACCAAAATTGGGTCCAACTGAAGTTAAGACAAACTTAACATGGCCTAAAATAATTAAATACCCATGGTTACACAAATCTCGACCTTCTGAGTCAAAGTAACCTATGGATTAACTTTAGCATAGTCATTTATTTTTAACAACACACACACAATCCCACACACAAACTCACACAATCTCACACACACACACAACACACAATCTCTCTCTCTCTCTCTCTCTCTCTCTCTCTCTCTCTCTCTCTCTCTCTCTCTCTCTCTCTCTCTCTCTCTGTTCTCGAATCTGGGCACGAACATCCCGAGAATCGGACATTTTTCATCAGGCCGGTTCGAACCTGCCCCGTTCAATTTGATGGTTCGAACCGCAGTTCGATGCAACCTTGCTATACAGTTCTCTTAGGAATTCAAGGTAGTCCCTATGTGTAGCTTGTTTGGGGTGAAAAAAACTTATTTGTGCTAAGTGCTTTAGTTGCTATTTTTTTGCACAATTTCACAATTTGCTTTGTGTTTCCTGGCTAGTTTTTGCTATGGCATCTTCTAGTAATACTACATATGATTCTCAGAGCATCGATGCACTTTCTGCCAAAGTTGATGGCATGGAGCTAATGTTAGAACAATTGAAGTTTGGCCATGCACCTGAAAGAGTCAGTGGTACAAGAATTTCGGGTGGGGGCAGTGAGCCTAGTTCAACTAAAAGAGATGCAAATTTTGGCAGGAAGCGCAAGTTGTCATCCATTAAGGACTTGAAACCTCCAAAGTTTACAGGTGCAGTAGCTATAAGAACCAGAGATGTAGTGGAAAACTGGCTCGATAGAGGCCTTTGGCATGTGTGGAATTACCGATGAGTCAAACATGATTGCTAGAGCTATCTATCGGTTATAGGAATCGGCGGAGGAAAGTTGAAAATGATGGCCTTGTACGAGATTTTTGAGAGGCATTTCGACAGATGTTTGTATAAAACTGGGTTACACAATAGTGGACAGAGCTCAAGCAAGGAGATTGGTTGATTCAAGAATACGATGATCGATATAGAGAGGCATTGGTGAGAATCCTTGAGGAAGGGCTATTTACTATGAAGATGGGAAGAAGTCCCATGAACCTCAAGTGGTCAAGCCCAAGGGAGCCAAATGCCTTGGGATAAGCGCAAATTCAAGAAGTTCAAAGGCCAATGGAAAGGGCAAGCTCCATGTGGCCAAAAGAATAGAGGGATTGGTGCTCCGAAAGGTAAAGGTTTGAACGGGCGGCTTACTGCCCAAGGGGGGCAACGTTCTATGTTGTCGCCACAAGACCAAGAGAGGGCAAAAAGAGAAAATCTATGCTTTGGATGCTTGGGACAACATCGGTGAAAAGCATGTCCAGGTAACTAGATGAGAATTACTTATAATCTTCAAGTAGAGTAGCAACATCAACCAATTGAAGTGGAAGAGATCTCACAAGAAGCTAATCCTAATGTCCTTCGTTTGATGAATGTTAGTGTGGTGCGGAAGGTGGACAAGGCTCCTCCAGTGACACTATCGAAAGCGGCGCATCATGAGTGTTAATTTCCACATTTCCTTGATAGCTACATGTGGACAGCTTTGTGGTAGAAGTATTTTAGTTCTACTTGACATTGGGTCCTCGCATAATGTCATTAATTCAACTCTTGTTAAGAAGTTAAAAGTGAGCACACAATCGTCCAAGTACCAATACACAGTCAAGATGGCTGATGGAAAGGGTACAAAGATTTGGGACACAAGGGTTGTGATTATGACTTTAAATATTCAGAGTTATTCTGAGGAGATGGATTTTGAGATAACTCGTTTGGCGCACTGTGATGTCGTTCTGGGGATGTGTTGGCACGCAATGCGGAAGCCTTACATAGCCTGGGAAACTCATGTGTATGAGTTACAACATGGTGGTAAGCTTCATTCCATCCGTGGTGAGCAGAATGTGCCTCCAGGACAATTGGTCTCAGCTACGCAGTTGCATAAGGTAAGCTGTGAAGGTATGTATGTTTGTTTTCTGCTGGATATGACTACTAGTACTAGTGAGAGTAGCATGTGGCAGGTCCAAGACAATACTTCAGCTAACCTAGACCGTGAAATTAGGAGTGAGTTTGCAAATGTATTTACTGATGGTTTTCCATCTGCATTACTAGCCTAATAGAAATGTTGAGCATAAGATTGAGCTTATTCTTGGATCCTGTCCTATAAATAGACCACCTTACAGAATGAGTTTGAGAGAGAAAGAGGAGGTGAGGAAGATGCTAGGGGATTATCCTACACATGGCCAGATTAGACCAAGCTTCTCACCTTTTGCCTCGCCAATCATTCTAGTAAAGAAGAAGGTCGTATGTGTGTGGATTATCGAGGCCTTAATAAGATTACTATTAAGCATCGATAACCTATGCCACATATTGATGATTTGTTAGATGCCCTTCATGGTGCTACGATGTTTAGTAAGATAGACATGAACATTATCATGTTAGAATTCGTGAAGAGGATGTTCCTTTGGTCACTATGAGTATGTTGTGATGCCCTTTGGTTTAACTAATGCCCCAGCTACATTCATGATGTTGATGAATGATGTGCTCAGACCGTATATGGGTAAGTTTGTTGCAAACTTTATTGACGATATTTTGACTTACAGTGCAGGTGAGGCCAAGCATGTAACCCACCTTAGGACTGTGTTGTCTACCTTGAGGGAAAACAAAAAGGAGCGAACTTTTAAAAAGGAAATTGAGTATCTAGGTCATATTGTGACTGCTGATGGAATAAGACAGGATCCTAAGAAAGTTGTTGTGATCGTTGCATGGCCTGTGCCAACTGATTTCACAACATTGAAGTCCTTTCTAGGATTGGCAGTGTTTTATAGAAAATATGTTAAAGATTACTCCCGTATCGCAGCACCTTTGACAAATTTAACTCAAAAGAACAAGTTTGGTGAGTGGACTGAATTGCAACAAGCAAGCTTTGACCAGTTAAAACAAGCTATCGCTGAGTGCATCACTCTAAAAAATTTTGAACCTCTAAAACCCTATATCCTTGATATGGATGCGAGTGACATTGATGTGGGGGCAGTGCTGATGCAGGAGGGAAGGCATGTAGCCTTTGAGAGCAAGCAGC
The DNA here is from genome assembly GCA_029204225.1 of Diphasiastrum complanatum. Lineage (NCBI taxonomy): Eukaryota > Viridiplantae > Streptophyta > Lycopodiopsida > Lycopodiales > Lycopodiaceae > Diphasiastrum > Diphasiastrum complanatum. Next base: position 46,178,778 of record CM055110.1, on the reverse strand, counting down.
TCACCTCAACACTGCGAAATTATCCAACTCATGAGAAAGAGTTGTTTGCCATAGTCCATGCGTTAAAGGTATGGAGGCATTATATGTACGGATCTGAGTTTTATGCGTACACTGATCATGATACCTTGAGGTATTTCTGCAAATAGCCCGATCTTACAAGGCGACATGCGAGATGGTCTGAACTTATGCAAGAATTTCAAATGGAAATTCGGTATAAGAAAGGGGCAAAAAATAGAGTAGTTGATGCATTGTCTCGAATAGTGTATCAAATGTCACATTTTTTGTGGTCATTGAAAATGACCTGTTGGTTGAGATAAAGAAGGCTCAACTAGAGGATCCTTAGTGTAAGAGAGTGGGGCTTGAGGTGAGTCATGGCCATGCAGAGCCTCAAGAAGAGAGCTCTATTCCTTTGCTCGCACTTATCTTAAGTATATCATAGAAGATGGTCTTGTTAAGAGGAATGGCAAATTTCTCAAATCATAGACGGCCTAAGATTAATAAAGATGTCCATAGTTATGTGACACATTGTTTTAAGTGTCAAGGTATAAAAGTCAAAAGGATTAAAGTTCATGGATCGTTACATCCTTTGCCTATTCCAGAGGAAAGATGGGAGAGTGTATCGAGGGACTTTATTACACACTTGCCTCGTACGCAGCTTCAATATAATGCCATAATGGTTGTGGCTGACAGACTCAGAATAATGGCTCATTTCATACCAACCCATAATAAGATAGATGCCCCTGGGGTAGCTGAGCTATTCATACATCATGTATTCAGACTTCATGAGTTACCATCATCCATAGTGTCTGATAGAGATACACGAGTTGCGGGTCATTTTTGGACTGTCGTGACAGATAAGCTTGAGGTGCGATTGAGAATGAGCAATACTGATCACCCTGAAACAGACGGTCAAACAAAGATATAACCAAACCATGGAGGACATGCTTAGGGCGTACGTAAGTGTTAAGCAAATGCAATGGGAGAAATATTTGCCATTGTTGGAGTTTGCTTACAATGATACTTCTACTAAGATGAGCCCTTTGGAGTTGAACTATGGTTTTAGGCCAGCTAGTCCAATTACTGTACAAATGTCTTATTAAGTGCCTAGTGTTGTAGACTTTCTAACTCACATGGTACAGATGCTTGAGTTAGCCAAGAAAAATGTAAAACAAGCGACAGATCGTGCAAAGACATTTGCTGATAGGGATCGCCCACCCAGCGAGTGTAGAAAATAGAAGCCTAAGGATCCAGGATCTTAACTATTCAATCACACAAAGCATTCTCAAAAGAAAGAGAGAGATGGCTAGAAACTGTAGGAAATCAAAGTGCCAAGATCCTTCTAACATTCAATCTCCATATACAAGAAGAAGAAGAAGAGGGAGACAGTTAGGTGCCCTCAAGGAGAGAGAAAGTAGTAGCAATGCTTGAAAGGGAATGAATTACAAATGAACAATGAGTACATATAAATAGGCCTTCCAAGGCCTAAACTCTTTCAAACTCTAAGTTCTAGAACCTTCCAAACCCACTACTAATTATAGGGCACTCCCAAAAGTCAAGATAGGGTCCCTTAACATAATTAGACTTTACTTGGACCCACGAGTTATCACTAGACCAAAATTGGGTCCAACTTAACTAAAACTATCTTAACATGGTCTAAATAATAAACCTACCCCATGGTTACACAAGTCTCAACCTTTTGGGTCAAAGTAACCTATGGGAAACTAACATTATCATTTATTATTTCTAACACCCTCCTTAAATGATAATGTAAAAAACATCACATGACATGAAGTAGAATGAAAAAATTACAACAAAATGTAAAATGTTGCTTGCAGTCCAAAACTTCATGTAGCCAAAAAAACTCCAACTCGAAGTAGTCGAAGTAGCTGAAATCTCAGCCTCAATCATGCCCAATGTAGAAGAGATGTAAATACGAAGTGCGGTAGCATCAAGTCAAAGAGTGAAGACAAGCAAGCTTCATCCAAAGTAGGTAACCAAAAAACCAGCCACAAGCCGAAATATGGATTTGCAATCCATCAAAGGTTCCCACACGATTCCATAAGTCTTTTCACCACAAGAAACATAAAGAAGAGTATGATACTCTTTTACCATCACATCCTCCCGAATCTTACTATCAATGATCTGCTCACTAACACTAGGTAAGGCAACACTGTCATCATAAGAAGTAAGCATCAAAACAGGAAAATCAGCATAAGGTACTGATTTTGGTGAGGCATGTGTGTTTCCTCCAAGGTAAAAAAATGCTTTGTTATCCCGCAAAGACTCGGACAGCCAACAAGAGGCTACAGCAGACTGTCCAACAACCACAAAATCACCAACACTTTGTTGTCCAAAGTGTTCCAAATGTGGACCTTGCTGTCCAAAAACCTTCCACAGGCCGTTCCCGATGCATAATAGGATGCTCACGATGTAACATAGGCTGAAAATGATCAATAAACCATGGCTGAATCTGTTGTCCACCATCTTCAAGGAAAAAACCAGCAACTTGCCACTTTGAACACCCAAAAAATCTAGCAACACGCCACTTTGAACCAATGTACTAATTGACATGATTTTTTCCCCTCCTCCATTAGTACAAAATGGCTTCAAAAAATGCTGGATTTCAGCCGTTTTCAAAACATTAACTTGAGAAGCTTGCTCATAAAGTTCTTCACTAATGCATCCATCATTTGCAACAAATGGCTCAAAAAAAGAAAAATGCTCTACAATACCAACATTCCGATACAGACTTGTTCTTGTAGAAAGACAATGATCAAACCAATGAAAGAGCTTGATCATCACGTCAATGCCAAACCTCAGCTTGCAACTCCATGAAGAATAGTTGGTGCCATCCAACATATCTTTGCCCGAACAAGTACGGATTGCTCCCAAATCTCTTGCCATAAGAACCAGCCAAGAAGATAAACTTTTTCAAACCCTAAATGTGCCCTAAAAGACACCAAAACTAGCAAGTATCAAATCTGAAAAATCAGCACCAGAATGTGTCGAGAAACCACAAATTAAATGGATGTAAGAACTCGCCCTCCTACAAGCCTTGTGTGCTGAAAATTTCAGCTTGAAATTGCATTACAAACTCAAAAAAACCAGCAAGCAAAGAATTAGGTTAGCCCCCAACAAAGCTTTTTCCGGAACCCTTCTTTCTTGCCAAAAAGTGTGAAGAATACACACACAGATGGGGCTGTTACAAACACCTTACAAATGGTAATATGCTGTCCAATTTTCAGCCTCGAAATGTGATCTGATCATCACAAAAAATTAGCGCCTTCTTCCACACCTGGAAACAAGCAAAAGGAAGCGCATCTTCACTTTGTAAAATCAGCAAGGGTGCTGATTTTTTAGCCAAATTAGAAGATAAAAATTGCTTGTAGATGGGCGCCCTCCTGCAAAGAAGCAAATCTAAAAAATAGGGCAGTAGCGGACCAACGGAAGTAGGATGAACCTACACGGATGTGGGCGACCTAAAAGCAGCCCCGAAGAAGATAATTAATGGCATCTTCCTGCAACCTGAAAAATCAACAAACAACAACCTACTTTTTGGGCGCCCAAAATCTTATTATCTTCTTTGATGTGTAGTGCCCTCCTGCAAAACGGAAAAGAGTCAAAATTGAATGGATCTTCACTCCAAAAAATCAGCAAAGGTGCTGAGTTTTTGTGATCCCTAATTGAAGACAATCTCTTTTGGTAGGGCGCCCTAAATCAAGCATAGAAGATCCGTGGCTCTAATATCATGTAGGAAATCAAAGTGCCAAGATCCTTCTAACATTCAATCTCCATATACAAGAAGAAGAAGAAGAAGAAGGAGAGGGTTAGGCACCCTCAAGGAGAGAGAAAGTAGTAGCAATGCTTGAAAGGGAATGAAGTACAAATGAACAAAGAGTACATATAAATAGGCCTTGCAAGGGCCTAGACTCTTCCAAACTCTGAGTTCTAGAACCTTCCAAACCCACTACTAATTATAGGGCACTCCCAAAAGTCAAGATAGGGTCTCTTAACATAATTAGACTTTACTTGGACCCACGAGTTACCACTAGACCAAAATTGGGTCCAACTTAACTAAAACTATCTTAACATGGTCTAAATAATAAACCTACCCCATGGTTACACAAGTCTCAACCTTTTAAGTCAAAGTAACCTATGGGAAACTAACATTATCATTTATTATTTCTAACATAAACCCTCTTCTAGAAACTCGTGGACAGCCAAGGAGAATAGTCACTATTGCTTACAAAAGTATATCATACAAATGGGATGTACACATATACATAGTCCAAGATGACTATCTAACTTCGTGACTATTGGCTATCCAACTACTTGACTATTGACTATCCAACTTTCTATAAGTTACATATAAAGAATAAGGTACCTCCAATATATCAAGTTGGGGTACTTAATGTCACTATTAGGCCTAGTGGACCCACGAGTCCCTACCAAGTTAATTTCATACTAACTTAGCTAACTCTAAGTTTAGTAGGCCTAATATAATAAATGACAATGGTTACACAACTCTTGACCTTTTGGGTCAAAGTAACCTATGGTAATATAAGCAATTCCATTTACATTCCAACAGAGAGTTCGAGGAAGGAAACATGGTGTTTCTCATGATTCCAAAGGACTCAACTTCTGTTAAGACAGGAAAGTGTTACAAGTTATCTCCGCATTATTGTGGACCCTAGAAAATAGTTAAAAAGCTTAATGATATCGCTTATAAACTAGCGTTACCTCAGAATTGTAAAGTTCATCTTGTTTTCCATGTTTCACGCTTAAAGAGGGTTTTACATGAGGGTGATAACTTGCTAACTGATGGACTTGTTTTGTTTCAGGAGCATGGAGAGGTGATGCACGAACCTTTGGACAAGGAAATAGTAAGATAAGGACATATGAAGCAATTGAGGCTATGATAGGCATTTTGGAGCCTTTTGTTTATTAAGAGAAAACCTTGCATGCCAAGTGACTCTCCATTAGGACAAGGTCACTTGCTTTAAAGTAGATGGACTAGCTAAGGTGCATGCACTGAGAAACCTAGACAGAATGAATTTTCAATCAAACTTTTCAAAAAATTCAATCACATTATAGAAATTCAATGAAGGCAAGATAAAAATTTGCTTTTCTCAAACTAGTGGGATCCATTTCTAGCATCAAGGGCAAGAGTTATTGACATAATCATTCTCATGGTCAATCAAATTTAAATGACTAAAGAGGCAAAAGGTAAAAAAAGACCATAATCATTGATGTCACATCTCGCCTTTATTTCTCAAGCTATTAATGACAACCCAAGTACAAGTAATCTTCTTGACCAAATTCATTGTTTCACGAATCGGCGATTGGAACAAGGAATCGCAGTTCGAATCGGCCAATTCGAATTGGAAACATGTTCGAATCGGTGCCCGAGCAAAAAAAATTCAAATTGGCCCGAGAAATGAAAATTGTTCGAATCGGCCGATTAACGATAAGCTACCTGAGGTGACAGTCTTGTTATACGAGACAGGATGCTGTGACTGCTTCTTAGTACTAAATTCTTAATACAATACAGTTAACTTTGTCCATGAACCCAATGCATCTAGCTTTTTTACCAAGAAAGCAACTTAAGACTCACTTATGTGTGTCTTCAATTATATCAACCAGATTAAAAGCCTTTCCACACAGGATTGCTATAATTCAAACGAAGGCCTGAATTTCAGCCAAGCTTTCTGACTCAAATGACCCCAAGGATCTGGGGCATGGGGCATGGGACAGCATACCAGCCATGTAGTTTCCTGTAGGGCAAGGATGCAAGAAGGGCTGACGGTGAAGGAGAATACAAAGTGAGTACTCAAAGTTGTTGCATTCAGATCTATGTAGGGTTAGATAGACTTATTATGAACTAATAAAATTATTTTTGTCTTCCTTTCTTACAATGTACATAACCTTACTGCTGTGTGGCTTTAGGAAGGTTCTGCTCGATATTTTTCTTTGGCTCATTAGATGCAATACAATGAAAGCCAAATCAGACGTCATTTTCTACTGAACTTGTAGGTTATTTAACTACCTAGAAGATACTGCATTGGTACTAGAGACTTGCAAACCCTTGAAGGAAAAACTCTACCAAAATAAGTTTGAGCCAAACGAAGCTTTTTCTTTGCAGAAGAACAATGTCCTTACACTACGTTACAACTCGGCAAAAATAGATTATTGATCTATATCAATAAGATTGGCCGAAATCCTCCAGAAAGCTATGAAAATATCAACTATATCTAAATGCTATGGCAAGTTGAAGGATAATGAGATGCCTAATTCAAAAATGTGTTTCTCATACACACCACCTTGATGCAGAATAAACATTGACCAATAGAAGCAGGAAATATAAAGCCATTAGTGCTCCACAAACTCATCAGCTCATTAGAAACACTCGTACCACTAATGATGCCATACTCCAAACAGTAGAACCTGAGCATCCCAATCCAAATTAAAAAGATGCAGGGGGTGAAAGACACAAAGCGTAGCACACACCTGCGTTGAGAGCGAGCGATGAAGGAGTCCACCTTTGGAGCAGCTAGAGTCGATGCAAGCAGGAGAGCACCCACCACCATGCCAGCTACCTCGCTGCTCGTTATGCTCTCCATCGTCACGCTACTCTCCCCTAGTGTGTCTCTCTTAGCTCAGCCACATGTTGTAGCTACCAAAGCATAATCCTCTCATGTTCTTCCTACCTCATGCCTTGGAGGGTTAAGCTCATGATTGGAGTAGAGGCATGGAGGTTGAATATTCTAGCTTGCCTCCCAACCCATCCTCAAAACAATTTCCAACAATAAAAAAAACTAGATAAAGGACTTTTTGGCCACCTGCACCCACGGCTTTTTTGTTGTTTGACGCTAAAATGCTTGGGCCCTCTTTTGCTCCTACGTGTTCTTGCACACCTACAAGAACAGAATTTTTCTTGAACCCAATGCCCTTGCTCAGCCTTGAATACGACACTCGTGCACCTTGCATATCAGTCTTGGAATTAGCACCCCTCACATTTGGAATTCCACTTGCATGGTGTTTGATTGCTGTAATGTAAGAATAGGAGGTCAATTGTTATTTCAGGTTGCATGGGGATCCTAAGAAAAATATTCTCTCCTCATGGGAGAAAATATATACTAGTTGAAACTCGCTCATCTACCTATTGAATTTTTTGATCCTTGTAGCCAGGAGCCCCTCCTCTCTTGCATTCATTCACCATGGCATGGGGGTGAAGTGGTTAAGGTATTGACTAGCCATTTCCTGTTGGTTGGGTGGTTTTGTTCCATAGGTGTCCTTTTGGTTGTTTGCAACAGAATCTAGTCGGATTTTCATTAGGCGATCCTTACACTTCCTCGATGCTTCATCGAAGTTGCACTTGACTAGTTGCATAGGGTTTCACAAGGTATGGTCTAGATCAGAAGTTTGTGGCACAAAAGGTGACCAGTTCGCAAAAAGAAAAGTTTTATTCCTTATAGAAATGCCATTTGTTATGTCCATGACTAGCACATAGGATTCAGTATACTCCTAGTCTTGAATACATGGTACTTCAGTGAAACAAGCTGTTAGGACATGGCATAACTAGCAGCTTGTTTCACTGGAGTACGGTGGTGTATCCAAGACTAGGAGTATACTAAATCTAATTTGCTGGTCATGGACATAACAAATGGCATTTCTATAAAAAATAAAACTTTTCTTTTATGGAAAAACACACCTATAATCATTACCTTTCCCATTACAAACTACAAAAACATCTCTTGTAATTGTCACATCATCCCTAGAAAAATGATTAGATCTCCAGTTATCATAGGGGGACAGAAAAATCTATTAAGATGAATGATTGTTATTTTCTTGCATTTGATGCTAGAAACAGGGGCATTTAACTCATGAGAGTATCTAGGATACTCAAAGTTGAGTTTTAATCAGTTTATATCTTAATGATTCTCCTAGAGATTTTAGTTGAATGAATTATTATATTCTAGAATTATGGATTCTAAGGATATTTGTACCTGGAAGCTTTATGAATTGTCTGCCAGAGTTTGTGGATAATTTCAAACTGTAATTATTTTTTCTTTAACTTTAATCTCTTAAGTTAGGTAATATTTCACGACCCGAAAGTAACTAATATCCTTGTGAGGCCAAGAACACACTAAATGGAGTTAGTACAAGGTTTGGGACCATATGTGCACATGTAGAGTTACCAATAGCAATTCTATGAATAGCGCTTTGGTGAATATGTCTGCAACCATTCTGTTGTCACACGGAGCAGTATTGAAGAGTCCTTGCCCTGAGAAAACCTTTTTCCAAATGAAATGATACTGGATTTCGATGTGCTTAGACTTGCCATAAAATCTGGGATTCATTGACAGTGAAATACAGCTCAAAATGCCACACAGAATGGTAGTAGCATTGAACTGAGTGTGATGTAAGTCGAGAAGTAATAACCTGATCTATACAGCTTCTTTTGAAGCTTGACATGTTGCGATGTACTCTGTTACAAACAACCGTCTCATTACAGTTAATGCATGTACAAAGTGGGTGGACTGTCAACGCGAAGTTGTTGGGTCGGATTTTAGACTGATAGTTTGGTTGTTATCGGGACGTGACCCACTATTGTCATATCAGTCGGGCACTAATCCCGTAGTCAGCTACTTGGGTTAGCCGAGTAGCCACACATAGGAAGAATTAGCCTGTACAGAGTTATTTACAATACTTGCTATACTTGGGGGCATGTCCCAAGTTTGTTGGTTGAATTTGGCCATATTGGGCATGACCTTAATTTGATAGGTGGTAGGCCAATTTTAGGACACATGCCTTTTCATGCAGTTTGTGAATACTCTACAGTGTTTCTTTGTAATCTGTTAACTTTTGTTATGCCATCTTTGAGAGCTTGTGAGGAGTGTCTATGGTGATTGACTATGTGGTCTGCATATTGCACTAGATCCTAACATGACTTTGACATGGTACTTTAGTCATGTGCCACATAGTAAAAAAAGCACCCAACCATAATAGAAGCAATTTACCTTAGACTCTCAAGTTTAGATATTGGCCAGTAGTCATATGCCACATAGTAAAAAAAAGCACCCAACCATAAGAAGCCCATTTCGTTTATACTTTGTCTTTTGAGCCTATTTTTTAAGAAGCGAGCTTGAGAGTTTCCTATAAGCTCTCTATTTGGCCTCATTAAGGTCTTATAGGAGCAATTTTTGGTGGGATGGTAGGAATAGGGGAATCCATGCTTGGAGAAGCCAGCAAATAGGATGGGGTGTCCAATTATAGCATTTGAAAATTTAAAATGCAGAGTATTTTGATGGACAAGGGTGGAGCAACGCCCAAATACAACTCCACCAACATTTGTTCATTTGAAAAAAAGGCACAAAAGGCCTTATCATTAATCAATTTGGCCGTGAAGGACCATGTCATTGCTCATATTAGTGAAGCTGTGACTGTAAGAGGCACTTGGGAGGCACTAAAAACACAATTTCAAATGGCGAATCCCGTGTGAATGATGTTTTTGTGGACCAAACTCCTAGGTGTTCCCATGTAGGAAAATGAGGGGATAGGGTCCTATTTCATGCAAATTAAGGAGTTGTGGGGCCAATTGACTACAATTGGTGAACCGATAAGAACTAGTTCACAGAGGATCAGTGACAGCGCACTATTTATAGCCATGTTATTGCCCGAGCAGTCAGACCTCATGTGAGGAGACATCCGTTAGAGGCTACCAGAGCTCCCCCATGCTACAGCTCGCATCACATCCTTTAATAGCATCAGCACCAGCAGGACCTGATGATAGTGTTATCCTTTACTATGCTCCTACATATCTCACCGCACTTATTTCAGTTTCATAGTAGATGTTCCTTTATTTACTATTTCGGAGACATTTCATAAGCTCCCTGTTAAAATTGAAAAACAATCCATATTGATTTCTTGACTTGCTACAAATGTTGTACCATGCAAGTATGTAGCTTATTTATGCAAAATGCCAAGTTTGGCCTACATAGAACTCGAGCTACATGGTTATGTATTATCTAGTTTGATAAATGCAACTTGCATATAGTTTGTAGACATAGAATTAGCATGATTATGCTTGTAGAAACTCGTGGCAACTCACATGCATTAATTGTAAGTGATCCACAGTGACATGCAAGGCATGCACAAAGTTTAATGGACACATGCATGATGATTTGGACATTTCTAGTTAGAACTAGTACACTTGTAAAAAGTTGGTAGAATTTCATGCATGACAAGTGACAAATGTCACATAGACTCTAGATGTCACTTTAGATGTCATTTTGGAGTGGATAGATATGGTTCTATCTCGAGCTACCTCAAACTCCATAAATATGTGTAGCTCTCCACACAATCAATAATGAAGAACCAAAGTTTTGTAGCTATCTCATGCCATTTTGGATCTGAACAAATATTGCTTGTTATCTCTCTAGCTCTCTCTCTCTAACTCGTGTTGAGGCTAATGCTCATACATTGAAATCTTGTATTTTTATTCATTCTTTGATTCATTACTACTATATTATGTTGATTAGCATGCTAGATTGTGGATTAGCCATTTCTTCTGAACTAGATTTTGTTGATCAATCTAGAATCAGGTTATAGTGCCAATCACATAGCTTAATTGAGATCAGTCACTCTTGTGGACATTTCCCACATGTGTGAATTCTGGAAATTTTGTCATCCCACGGTTACCACATATTTGACATGTACTTTTACTAGTCTTATATGCCTTTTGACATGGAAAAGACATTAATAAAGCTTTTTTTCTTTCTTCTCTAAGTCCTAGTTGTTCTGAACTTGATCCATAGTTATCTGCCTTGGATCCAAAACTACTAAATTCACTAACTCCAGTAGAAAAAACATCAAATAATTAGAGGAGAGATAGATAGACAGACAGACACACCAATGAGGAGGTAAATAAAGAGAGGCTATCTCCAGGAGGTGTGGAAATTATAATTTTTAAGTCAAAGTGCTCTAATTCTTGAAGCCCAATCTCATCCCTTAATATTTCACCTAATCAAAAAATGACCGCGAAATTAAAAGATGCATTCCAAATTATCCTGCAATTGAGCAAGGTGGACTTTTTCTGGCTTTCAGAAGGGAAAACTAGAGTGATGCTTTAGAGTTCGGCTTGTCTAGCAGGATGGTGACCAGGATCGGAGACATCAGGTGAGCATAGTATGTGGATGACGAGTCCATTGGGGTGGCATTCAGGGAGATGCTACAGTTGCTCAGATATGATATGTCATTTGATGTAAGGACGATGTTCTTCAGCTGGTGCATCATGTGGTGACCTAAGGACGGGTCATGCCTACTTGGAGGTAGGTGGCATGGAGTGTACCTGGAGGTGGTACATATTTTGAGGGCATGGAGTGCATTATAAGGTGATGTGGATCTAGCATGCCCATGGTTGTGAGCCAGCAGAGATGGAGATGGTTGCTCAGAGAGTGACAGCTGATACTTTGGCGAGTGATCAGGTGAGCTGCATGGTTATATGCACAGTAGTCTCCAGGTTAGTGTCACATGTTGTGTCTATCCATCATTATTTGGTAAGTAGGATGCAGCTTTTGGTTAGATCCAGTTGGAGCTACAGGTGGACAGATTCTTGGGGAGCTATCAGTGCTGATCTTCTGGCAGCCTTTGAGCATTTTCTGCTATGCGGCTTGATTATTCTCTTCGCTTTTGTGATAATCTAGCCCACATAGGATTTGTAAATCTGTTTGTAACTTCTTCAATACTCAGTATTTTTCAGATCTGTCAGTTGCAATAAGTTTCTTGTAGTAGGTCGCTATTAGGGTAGGGCTTTTTGCCTTCTGATTCGGTGATCATCCATAGTTTTTTGCCAATTGTCAGTTTGAAACCCTAGTTTGCTGATTTTTGGAGAAGAAGAGTCTATGTGTAGTTAGAACTTGGCTGTAGGAGATCTATTGTATCCAGTTCTTCTAGGAATTCAGGATAACCTATCTGTGTAGTGATTTGAGGTGCTGAGAGCCTGGTTTTGCTTTGTTTCTACTACCTATTTTTCTGTTATGGCATCCGCAAGCAACACCATTCAAGATTCACAGAGATTAGATGCTATATGTTCCAAGGTGGATACTATCGAAGCTACTCTTAAGCTGATTTTGGAGCAACTCAAAGGTAAAGGAATTAATGTTCCTGAGAGAGTCAATGGTATAGCTATGGAAGCAGAAAGAACATTGTCAATGGGCCATGAAGCTGAGTTGGGGTTTTGAAAGAGAAAGCTACCTACTATCAAAGATTTAAAACCTCCGAAGTTCACTGGAACAATATCTATGAGAACTATTGATGCCGTGGAGAATTGGTTGCAAAAATGGGAGAAAGCATTCCAGATGTGTGGCATAAACGTGAAACTGAGATGATTGCTGAAGCCACATATCATTTTCAAGAGTCAGCACAAAGGTGGTGGAGGAAGGTGGAAAAGGATGACCTAGTCCCAACCACATGGCCCTCTGGCAAATGTTTGCGCAAAATTGGGTGCCCTACAGAGCCATGCAACAATGATCTTATTTGAAACAGGGTAACTTGAGTGTGCAGGATTATGCAGACAAGTACCGAGAGGCTTTGTTACACATTCCTCTAGAAGTTCCTATGTACATGCAAATATTTCACTTTGTGGAGGGACTTCGAGAGAGTATTCGCCCTTTCGTGCGAAAGGAGCAATCTCATAATTTGCGGGGAGCCATCCAGATGGCTTTGTATTATGAAGATAGAAAAAAAGGCCCGGATCCTGTTGCGATAGCTGATATAGGTGGTCAGCAACCTTGGGGATGCAAGGACAAATGGAACAAAAAGAGAAAGTTTGAAGGTCAAACCAATCAGTGGCAAGCTCGGGGTGACCAAAGGAAGAAGGGTGCAGGGGCTCCAAAAGGCAAAGGGTTGTATGGGCAGCCCAATGCCCAAAAGGGTCAGTGTCCTTCAATGTTGCCGCCACAGGACCAAGAACGTGCAAAGAGAGAGAACCTCTGTTTTGGATGTTTGGGACAACATAGGTGGAAGGAATGTCCACGGAACTTGATGCAGACCACATATAATCTTCAGGTGGACCATATGAACCAGGGTGATGACCCTATGACAATGGAAGAGATCGAGCAGGAAGCCAATCCAGATGTTCCACATCTCATGAATGTTTCGGTGGCCAGGAGAGTGGACACGGCTCCACCAGCGCTTTTATCAAAATCGGCTCGCCAAGGGTATCAATTTCCTAACACTTCTCTTATTGTTATGTGAGGACAGTGTGTGGTAGAGATGTTCAGGTTCTATTTGACACTGGGTCCTCTCATAATGTGTTGAATTCAACTTTGGTTTGGAAGTTAGGTGTGAATACTCAACCATCCCAGTACTAGTACACAATGGAAATGGCCGATGGAAAGGGTACAAAGATTTGGGATAAGAGGGTTGTGGGCATTCCACTAATTGTACAAAGTTACACAAAAGAGTTGGATTTTGAGATAACACGGCTTGCGCAGTTTGATGTGGTGTTGGACATTTGTTGGCACACAATGTGGAAGCCACACATAGCCTGAGATACTCATGTGTATGAGTTCCAGTTTGATGGTGTGATGCATTCCCTTCGTGGTGAGCGGGATGTGCCTCCTGGACCACTTGTTTCAGCAACGCAGTTGTGTAGGATCCATTGTGCGTACATGTGTGTTTGCTTTCTACTTGATATGTCTACTAATACTAGTCAGAGTAGCATGAAATGTGTGCAAACCAGTACTATTGCCAATTTGGATCAAGAGATTAGGAGAGAGTTTTCAGTGCGTTCATAGATGATCTTCCATCTGTTTTACCTCCTAAGAGGAATGTTGAACATAAGATTGAATTAATACCCAAATCATGTCCTGTCAATAGACATCCTTACATAATAAGTCTTAAGGAGGAAGAGGAAGTGAGATGGATGGTCGATGATTATCTGGCCAAGGGGCAGATACGACCTAGTTATTCCCCTTTTGCCTCTCCGATCATTCTTGTAATAAAGAAGGATGGATCATGGCGTATGTGTGTGAATTATCGAGGTTTGAACAAGATAACGGTTAAACATCGATATCCTATGCCACGTATAGATGATTTGCTTGATGCCTTGTCATGTGCCACTGTGTTCAGTAAAATAGACCTAAAGAGTGAATATCATCAGGTTAGAGTTCGTGAAGAGGATGTACACAAGACTGCCTTCAGAACTAGGTTCGGTCACTATGAGTATCTTGTGATGCCATTTGGATTGACTAATGCCCCAGCTACATTCATGATGATGATGAATGATGTGCTCAGACCGTATATGGGTAAATTTGTCGTAAACTTTGTTGATGACATTTTGACTTACAGTGCAGGTGAGGTCAAGCATATGGCTCACCTTAGGACTGTGTTGTCTACTTTGAGGGAGAACACTTTGTTTGCCAATAGTAAAAAAAGTGAATTGTTTAAAAAAGAGATTGAGTATCTTGGTCATGTAGTGTCTGCTGATGGAGTAAGGCCAGATTCTAAGAAGGTTGTTGTTATCGTTGCGTGGCTTGTGCCAGCTGATTTGACAACACTCCGTTCTTTTCTTGGATTGGCAGTATTCTATAGAAAATATGTTAAGAAATACTCCTATATTGCAGCACCTTTGACTGATTTGACTCAAAATAATAGATTTGGTGAGTGGACTGAACTGCAGCAAGCAAGCTTTGATCAGTTGAAACAAGCTATTGCTGAGTGCATCACTCTAAAGATAGTAGACCCTCAAAAGCCCTATGTTATAGATATGGATGCGAGTGACATTGTTGTGGGAGCTATTCTGATGCAAGAGGGTAGGCCTGTGGCCTTTGAGAGCAAGAAGCTCAACCCTGCTCAGAAAAATTATCCAACTCATGAAAAGGAGTTATATGCCATAATTCATGCATTAAAGGCATGGAGGCATTATTTGTATGGATCGAAATTTGAGGTATTCACTGATCATGATACCTTGAGATACTTTTGTAAGCAGCCAGACCTTAGAGGTCGGCAAGCCAGATGGTCTGAGCTCATGCATGAATTTCTAATGGAGATTCGGTACAAGAAAGGTGTTGAGAATCGTGTGGCAAATGCACTATCTCGTGTGGTGTATCAGATGTCATTTGTAGTTATTGAAAATGACTTACTGTTTGAGATAAGAAAGGCTCAACAGGAAGATCCTCATTGTAAGAAAGTGGAACAGGAGGCGAGTCATGGCCATGCAGAGTTTCAAGAGGAGAGCTCTTCTACCTTGGTTCGCACTTATCTTAAGTATTCCATAGAAGATGGAATAGTGATGAGAAATGGCAAGGCTCTTATTCCAGCTTGTGAGGTGCTGCGAAAAAGGATCTTGCATCTCTGTCACGATAGCCCTAGTGCTGGTCATCATGGTGTGGATAGGACCTATCAGTTGATTATACGACATAACTTTTGGTGGTCGAGACTTAAGAAAGAAGTAAACCATTATGTGACACATTGTTTTAAGTGTCAAGTTGATAAGGCTGAAAGGATTAAAGTGCCTGGATTATTATGCCCGTTACCTATACCAGAAGGGATATGAGAGAGTATTTCCATGGACTTTATTACATGTTTACCGCATACGCAGCAGCAACATAATGCTATCCTAGTTGTGGTTGACAGACTCACAAAAATGGCTCATTTTATCCCAACTAGTAATAAGATTGATGCACCTGGTACGGCTGATTTGTTTATACAACATGTATTCAGACTTCATGGATTACCTAGATCCATTGTGTCTGACAGAGATTCTCGTTTTACTGGCAATTTTTGGACTGCAGTATTTGAGAAGTTAGAGGTGCAGTTGGGAATGAGTAGTTCTGATCATCCTGAAACAGATGGGCAGACTAAGAGAGTTAAATAGACTTTGGAAGACATGCTCAGGGGTATGTGAGTGAAAGGCAAACGCAATGGGAACATTACCTACCATTGTTGGAGTTTATAATGATAAAAAGAATGCATCTATGAAGATGAGTCCTTTCGAGCTAAATTATGGTTCTAGACCAGCTAGTCCAGTTACTATAGGTATGCCTCATAAGACACCTAGTGCTATGGAGTTTCTACCTCACATGCAACAGATGTTGGAGTTAGCAAAGGAAAATATAAAAGCGGCGATGGATCGGACAAAGACATATGCTGATCTCAATCGTACGCCAAGAGAGTTCGAGGAAAGAGATATGGTATTTCTTAGGATTCCAAAGGACCTGAGAACCCTAAAAACAGGGAAGTATTTTAAGTTGTCACCTAGATATTGTGGACCATGAAAAATTGTTAAAAAGATAATAGCGTTGCTTATGAATTGGATTTGCCTGTTGGTTGTAAGGTTCATCCTGTTTTTTATGTTTCATGCTTAAAGAAGGTTTTACATGATGGTGATAACTTGTTGGCTGATAGCCTTGTATTGTTTCAGGAGCATGGGGAAGTGATGCATGGACTAGCAAGAGTATTGAACCGGAGGCATAGACGGTTGTGGAATCGTTTGCTCCATGAGTACTTGGTTGCATGGCATGGACGACCTCTCAATGCTGCTACCTGGGAGACCGCGCATGGGTTGCATACACAACATCCAGACTTTGCCATCGAGGACAATGTCATGTGAGGAGGGAAGGGATGTCACATGTACTTAGAATCCCTTGCCCAATGTATGGTAAATTGTAATTATTAAATTGTAAATGTCTAAGTCACCGGCCTGTGGAGACAATTGTAAATTGCAATGTAAATATCTTATAGTGACTAAATCCGAGATGGCCAAGGGGGTACTGGGTCTCATTAGAGTCTGCTGGATTGACCTCCTAGAACGTAGGAAGGGTTGACTGATCAACGTGACACATGTCATATGCTCACTGGGACACTTGGTCCCCTAGTGCATGAGTGACACTTGGTCCCCCAATGCATGAGTGACACTTGTCAGACGATCAATGGACAGGTCAACAGGACATGTGTCATATGCTCATTGGGACACTTGGTCCAATGTATGAGTGACATGTGTCAGATTGTCCACTACTAGCTTGCCTATGTGTCAGGGTACTGCCAAGTGGCAAGTGTCGGCTGTGCATGGAATTTGCCATGTATTGACGTTGGGATGTGTCAGGGTTAAGGGGTGCTTGAGGGGATATAGTGTGAGCCTGGTCAGACATTCCTCATTATGGTATTCCTATGCAGCTATGGTTGGGAGGAGACTTGCAGCAGAGCTCTCATGTTTGCTTGTTGATCTATCTACATTTGCTTGGAATCAATAAAGTGACGGATTTGTTGGGTAATTCTGTGTATAATCGCCGAGTTGTTGGATGATGGTTGGGATACAAAATAAAATCAGCAAGTTGAGTGCAAAGTATGTTACTCATCCATGACATTTAGATATCACATCGAAAAAACAAATGCTCACTTTGCTGCTATATTATATAAGATGAATTAAATGCAAAAATGGATGATGGTTGGGATACAAAACAAAATCAGCAAGTTGAGTGCAGAGTATGTTACTCATCCATGACATTTAGATATCACATCAAAAAACAAATGCTCACTTTGCTGATGTATTATAAAAGATGGATTAAATGCAAAAATGTTTGGAAGCCACTTGATCAAGATTTTGGTATAAACCCTCAAGAGCAACTTCAGATAACAGTGAAAAGAAATGACAACATTCTTGCAATTGTTGAGGTCGAGGAAGATTGGTGTCTCAATCACATCTGATCAGAACTAGACATGTTGCAATTCGATCTGCCTTAGTACTATCAATTTCGATTGATTGGTGTAAAGGTACGTTATGCCATATAAAATTTTTTCTTTTTTCTATTTCTAAATGAATCAGTTTCATAAAATATATTAACTAAAACAATTTCTCTTGTGCAGGTAAGAGTAAGGTAGGAAGAGCATATAAAATGCAAAGACATTGGAACATCCATTGAAATTGAAGATCCATAGATTATGGACTATGGAATTTTGTATTACGTAATACAATTTTTTGTATACATCATTTTTGAAAATATATAAACCACTTTTTCTATGAGGCTCTTCCATTTCTATGATCTCCATTTCCATGGTGCAAAACACAATGTAATTGCAACTGGATAATATGAGTTTTCGATAACAAGATTCATTGTGTCCTGCAAAAAATGCACTATCTCCATTGGGGAGATCTTCAGTCACTTGAACTTCAGTGACCACTACAATTGACGCTTGCCCTTGTTGATATCTCGTATATATCGGTTGTATTTTTTGTCTTCATTGCCTTGGTCTGTATTGTCCTTGTCTTGGCATATTTGGATATGTTCAGAAGATGAACTGATGAAAGCTTTGTTGCAACAAATCTAAGTTTGTCGCATGTTTAAATTGGTTGTGGCAAAGGTTCGATCAAATCATCTTTCTGAACTTATCCAAAAAAAAACCATGGTAAAGGCAAGGCAGACCAAAGGTATGAAAGACAACCATGTCGAAAAACCATAGAAATTGATGATGAATGAATCATAACCTGAATTAATAACAGGAAAAAAAACAAGTAAGAACAACCATAGAAAAACTGTAAATATATTTCTATTAAAATCTTCTATACATGTGTCTCATCCACATCAAGTGAGATGAATATTTAATCAGTATCAACTATCTATGATCTCTAAATCCATTTCTCCAGTTGAAGTAGCTTGGGTGGAGAACACTTGGCCACTGCAACTGGATATGAATTTTCGATCACAAGCTTTATGGTCTCTTGTCTGAAGTGCATTATCTCCATTGGGGAGACCTTCGGGCATTTAAACTAAAAAAAAACATAAACATAGTTAAATGTAATTAATCAAAGATCATTTGATATTAATTTGAATCAGAAAAAAACAAAAACACAATAAAAAGTTATTAATCGAAGATTATCTCTTCCAGATTTGGAAGTCCATCTTGTAGTGCAAGCCAATCAAAAAAGTATTTGGCATTGCATACAGTATACCAACCACAGCTGACAGAATTAACCTGCTGGGAGGACTGGAGAATCCAAATTTTAACATTATGAGATATCGGATCAACGCGCAGGATGTTATAATTAAATCTACAACGGAAACAAGGGCGTGTCGAACCGATATCAAAAACATATTTTTTGAATATTGGATCAGCGCGCACATTATGAAAAGAAACCAACCAATAAGTACAAGGGCACGTCGAACCGATATTGATAAATTTTACCTCTGCATCAACAATTTTTAGCTTTGTATATGCTTTTGCATTTGGTACTGGAAAGAGTTCCAGTATTTTTTGCATATGGCTCCTGGCAATTTGTGTGTGTGTGTGTGTGTGTGTGTGTGTGTGTGTGTGTGTGTGTGTGTGTGTGTGTAATAGAGTTCATCTTTAAACAAACTGAATTACACACATCCTCATCATTGACGTATAAGGACAACGAATATAAGCTCCAATGATCACTGCAATGAGAAAACGATAAATTAATGAGAATCAAGGTGAAATCAAAATTCATATAAAAAATTCAACATAATAAAATCTGAAAAAAGACACTTACTTTGTTATGTATGGCAACACAAGAATTGGAGTCCCTAGTCTGACGTATTGGAGCAAACTCCATCCAATACTGAATGGCCCCCCCACCTCCTACATTGTCACCTAGCATTTTATCCCTACTTTCTAATTCACCTATATCTAAACTAGAAAGGGAGAGACCAACATTGGTCTTTGGCATCCTAAAACTGTATCGAGGACCTAAACCTTTAAGATACGTGCCTAACAATTGGTCATATTGTACATATTGAGGAGTATTTACAAAGGCAAGTGTAGGGGGTGACGAAAGTAATACAGATAAACCAGAAAAAGAATTGTCATTTCTACCTTTACATTAACAAAATCATCTAAATCATTTCCTAGAACAGGTGAAGGGGAACTAATTTATGGGGGTAGGAGAAGGAGATTTATTAGGAGAGGAAGATTTAGCAGGAGAAGTTAAAGATTGAGTTCTGGGAGGAGAAGAAAGAGACTTAGGAGGAGATTGGGAGGAGAATGCCTAGAAGAAAGAATCTCATCCAAAGGAGATGGCTTGGAAAAATCTCTCGCTTTATCTGGAGGGTCAAGAGATCTCCTCTTCTTTGAAACACTCCCACTCTGTAGCCGGGATGGTTGAGATTGTTTTTGTTTTCTCCTCTCTGAATCTTGTTTTGGAGGAGAGGAGGGAGCAGGTCTAAAGTATCTTGCAAATTTGCCATATGTGTCCCGAAGCCTGAATACAATGTTGAAATCCTTGGGCATGATGGTCAACCTCTTGGCATGGATAGCTGCAACAACAGTATCAGAAAAAAAAATTCACCTGAAAATCCTCATATGCAGTGTGCAGTGTCTCAATTGCCATTACCGTCCATCTCACATCTGCAGATAGACTTCTTGTAACCTACCTGATGGATCTCTATATGTGAGCTTTCGGAATCAGAAGATTATTTGTCTTCTGTAGCTTCTGAATACCCTTGAGCCAGGGTGAGTCTCTTCTTCTGCCCCTTGGCCTAGGAGGAGGTGGTGCTGGACGAGGTGGTGGTTGTGGACTTTCCTGTCCCGCTCCTGATATTGTATTCCACTAGGGTGGCATCGTGCAATTTGCTTGGTCCGCGCTATTAATGACCAGTATCAGATCAGCGCACGAAGAAGGTGAACCCAGGATCAAAAGTCAGGTAGAGTCGTCGAACCGATACCTGAGCTCTACAAAATCGATAGCTGGTAGCGGATGGGCGCACGCGACTAATTACGATTCGTAAGAAGTTTGTCTCGAGCGCGTTGTATCGCTATCGCATGGATGTACATAACTATAAGAACTTTAAGCAAAAATATTTCAGCGTCGTCTATCAGTATATATAGACAAAATTTGAAATGATTGAAAACATCGTGGGTTGGATGTCCGAGGTTCGAATTATGATGATGATTTCTCCGAGGCTTGTCAATCAAATCAAACTAAATATCCATCTATCATCAAAATGATTAGTCGATATCTAATAAGACAGAATTAATTCCAACTAATGGATGGTCACATCTACAATTAAAGCTACAAAGGTATAGTCACATCTACAATTTATTGCTGAAATTGACAATGTTAAGTTATAAATATCTGACTTTTTTTGTATCCAATCATTATAATTTTGTAAAATTTCAGCCGCCAATATTTCAATCAATAGCAAATCGACGCGCATATACAGCATGTGAAAACCAGAGATTCTATTCCCATGCGCTGAACCGATATTGGAAAATAATATGAATGATCAAAGCTTGATTTGATATATTCTCCTTAGCTTTGGACAGAATGAAGAGTCTACTGAATCAAGCTTTGATCATGCAAAATACACTCCAATAATTTTGAAAATTTTCGAAAACTTTTTCAATAACGATTCGACATGCACTTTCCAAGTGAAACATCAATGCCTTCTCCAAAGGCGCGCTCATCTGATATCCAGTATTTCATCCGATAGCTAATCGATGCGCATATACAGCATTTGAAAATCAATGGTACTATTCTCGTGCGCTGAACGGATATTGGACGGAATATGAATGATCAAAACCCGACTCGATAAATTCTGCGTAATCTTGGATAGTATGAAGGGTTTACAGAATCAAGCTTTGAGCAGCATAATGGGGTCCAATAGTTTCCAGAATTTCAAAAAAAAATTTGTTTCTACAATAGCGATTCGACGCGCGCAATCCATATGGAGAATAACCATCTTCCGCCAGGCGTGCTGATCCGATATCTGATACGCAGAAGAATTATATTGGGACATCTTATAAACGACTAATGAAAATGTTCTGAATGAACACTATCTCAAAAGAAAAAATCTCGTCTTTACTCTGCTTAAATAGGGTGAGAGATTGTAATAATTCTCCTCGTACACATTTTTCAATGATATCCATATATCATTTGTTTATTATTTGTTTAATAATTATTAAAGGAGGCTACTGATTATATATCTAATGTATTCCGGCGCAGATACTGATTCTAGGGTCAGGGCTAGTGATGATTTGTTGAATCTAGTGATAGACTAGTTAATGTATTTCGACGTAGGTCTCGCTCTGATTGGTGGATAAATATAGGCTTTTTTTTTCAATTCGTTACTTGACAAATGTATGACTGTGATTTGCAAGAATTGGCTATAAATATGGGCACCACTTGCCATATTTCAATTCCGTGATCTTTTAATCTGAACTCACTAGTCTTTTTGTTTTTTTTTCTATCTCACGATATCGAATTGACGTGCGCCTTCCCAAATATTGCATGGTCGGATTCATTCAGGCATGCTGAATCGATATCACCCACTTCTGACGTGTTCTCGCGGAATATTTCAATCTCGTTTTAGTGATATCGGATCAACATGCGCACCCTTGTTCATTCATCTACCGATATCATTCTATCACGTTGAACCGATATCAGATTCAATATGGCTAGTTCCTCCATGTCCTCAAATAACAAAATTTTGGATTTTTTTAATGTCAGTGACATTCCGTCTGAGAAATTAGAGTACTTTGCTAGTTTTTTTTTTTTGCTCCCTTTGATATCAATAAGCTAGTTTATGAGAATCATTATAATATAATTTCTTATCTTGATAATTTTTCTCAGATTATTAGTACTCCTGTTCAGAAAATAGATAGTTTTTATTTCGTTCAATTTCAGGACCTTGTGCATTCCCAACCATCCTCTAAGCATAGACACAATAGAAAGTACTCTAACATGCATGAACATTTCAAAAGAAATATATATTGTGATATTCACAAAAGAATATGTCGCCTTCTTATCAAAGGAATGGCATTTGTCTTTTACATATCTGCTGAAATTCCAGATGATGAGTCTGTTGAATCTTCAACTATTCCATTAATCGAAGCATCTGCACCTGCTCCAGTTGATGTAGATGAACCAAATACTGATATAGGGGTCGAAGTTGAAGCATCTATGGCTTCAGATTATCAAAAAACTCTCCCTCGTTCTATAATTCTCTCCGATTCTCTTCCATCTGCAACTCTTGTTAATCAATTAACTCTACTCGATGTTCTCTTATATTTTATAAATAATGAAAGTTATATTTCATTTAATGATATAGAAGATGTTTTTTATTTTAGAGAGGATGAAATCCTCTCAATTTTTGCTCAAAATTTATCTGAATTTTCTAACATTGTTGATTACTCATTTGATGACCTCGAAAGTGAGATAGATTATGATAAAGATGGCAATTGGAAATCTGGCAATGAGGCCTTGGAGGCCATGATTGAAAAATCTAAAGCCTATGAAAAAACTTTGCCTACAGAGGAGGAATTTTTGGAATTCCAAAAAAAATATCCCCCAAGGCCTAGATATATCCCCTCCGAAGATGTAGAGGCCATTGGAGGACATGACATTAGTAGAGCAAACATCACTGATTACATAGATTATGATCTGGTACGTAGATATTATATTGGTATTGATATTGTTCAGTTTTCTTATTGAGTTTTCAGTGTTATGTATAATTCTAAATTTATTTTTTTTCTCGTTTATAGGATGCTATTGAATGCCTTTGGTATGAGACATGGAGGCGTCTGTGGTGTATCAGCCAGGAAAAAAAATGTGTCTCTATCTCATTATTTGAAACACTTTCAAAATAATGAGATTTGTATATATCATTCATCTTTTAATCCATATGCAACCACTGTCATTATGGCCATCAAATCATTATTAGTTTGTTTAGGAGGCCATAAGTACGCAAGAGAAACATATAATAATTTTTGTGAAAAGAGATTTGGCTATTAAGATATTGGGCTATACTCCCAATGAGACTACGAAAAGATAATTTGCAATGGCCTTTATTCGGGTTATATTGATATGAGCAAGAGAAAAAAAATTAGAATTTTTGGATCCATATGAAAGGTGATTATTCCTTCATGACAATACCATCCGCCTGAATCTTGAAGAGGATGATGATGATAATTAAATAATTTTCTGTAATAGATTTTTGATATATTACAAAGATTTCTCTTTTGTAATGAATTTGAATGCCTTTCAAAATATCGTAATACTTGGCGAGTTTTTAGCTTGATATCTAAATTGTGCTCTTCTATAAAACCATTGAAAAGTTGAACTAAATATTTATTTCTTGAATTGTGTCCTCCATGGTTTGCTCTATGAAATGCTCCCGTTGCTTGTCAATCAGATTTTTCCATGCCTTGTGATGACCAAATACTTAAGCTCTCATATTCCTTTGCAAAATAAGTTGCATGATGAAGAAGAGTGTGCTGCAAACAATAGTTTTAATTAGTTAAATTAGTAAAAAAAATATAAACCTGAATGAGAAAAGTACCAGATAATGATATGGATTAGCACCATGTAATGAGTAACGTTGTCTTTTCCCCAACAATCATATACAGATTTTACAAATGTGGTGCAATGATTTTGCAAAGTCCTCATATCTTTTGATGATAGGTTTTCTTTCCTGATAACACCTATGAGTTTGTCTAAGTTGGTCCACAATTGTCCTTTTTCTACTCGATTACTTCCTTCCAGTGTTCGTGTGGCCTAAATTTCTCTCCAAATTTCGTATCTGACACTTGATTCTTTGCATGTGTGATTGGATAAGAATCTTCTTGCTTTAGCACCTCCAATTGATGGCTTATTAGGAGCATTTCCTTTTTTACCGGAGAGTTTGTCATTTTTTTCAATCGTGGCATTCCTTTTATGTAGCATTTGACAGAACTATTTCCAACCTCCTAATTGCTGCTTTAGCCACAGACTCCGGTTTATGATTCCATGCTAGTAGAATATGCAGGTAAATAAGTTTTTCAATAATACGAACCTCAGCATGCAATGTGCATATGTGAACATGATTTAATGGAATTGGCAGAACACTTTTCATATTTGGATCATCAACTTCTCGTGTTGGGCTAGTGTTTGTTGATCGTCCCAAATTCATATTGTAGCAATCCTTCATGCAATAAAGACATTAATGCTTTGATGTAGCCCCACGAGAGACATTATACATACATTTTAATGTTTTCAAATCCCTTGCAAGGTGCCATTGAATTTGAAAACTTCCATGGTCTTCGACTGTAAATTTCTCACCCTCCAAATGTCTCCTTATAATCTCGCAATAATTTGTTCTTGAAAATATCCATGAAAGTATTTTATGGTCTTCTTTCAAGACTTGTAGAGAAACAAGTAATGCATGACATATCAATACAAACTGGCAAGGTATGAATTGTTAATATAGATATTCTAAACGAAATATTATCGTGTTTATGTACCCGAAACTGGCAAAATAAAAAGTTGTTCGAGATGTTAAATTTGATGAGATGAAATACATAGCAGACAGTGATCTAGTCGGCTATGAAATTCTCAAAAATTATTATGAGCTACCAACAAAAACAGAAGAAAAACAAATAGAAGATGAAAGAGAGCTACCAGATTCAGAGGGAGGTCAAGATCAAGTGCCTGATAGACTCGAATCACCAGCTCGAATTCCAGCAGAAAAGCTCGAATCAGACTCGAACTTGAAACCTGCAGAATCGAATTCGAAACCACATGTGAGAAGATCTAATAGACAACGAAAACCAGAAAGGTATGGTCAGGAGTTTTCCATCAAAGTGACACTCACTCGTTCCAACTTCTGACCCTTGATGATTTCATATTTATCCAATTTTATTACAATAATGATCTTGTCATTTACTTGATGTTCGTCTAGTTCATAGAATCGAATAATGTATTTTAGAACATTTTCAATATCAAGGAAAATATTATTGCAATCGTTGTAATTGAGCTCACCATATTCTTATTTGTATAATTCAGTTATATGAAGTGGTTGGCCAACTACTTTGAACATTTTGTCATTATAAACATTTCTAGCTAATCTTATCCGATATGGACGCGGAAGATGAAATTTCTTCACCATTACTTGGGAAAAAGCTTCTTTAACTATTCTAAAAAAAGTAGAATAAACATTTTTGCTAATTCCAGATACATCACATGCACCTTGTATCACGTTCGCATCCAAGTATGATTGAACCTTAATCAAAACAGTCTCTACAATTTCATTTTTCATTTTTTCAAACCGAACATTTTTTATCATTTTCTTTGCTGACTTTCTTGGTGAAACATGACTTAAAGATGATCCAATGCATGAACGATCTGTTAAATAGTTCTTTGTCACCAAACATGATCTGCAACAAACATATGAAACTCAAATTATGTTTAATAAATAAAAATCCATGTTATCAAGTGCAAATCAAACTTAAATGACATATACAAATCAAATAAACAGTTTATACGACAACATACTTGAATGCTCGAATTCTTTTTTTTTGATTGCTGCTATGTGTAGATAAGTCATCAATATTCTTCATAGGTACTCTCTTTATTTTCCTCTTCATCATTGCCTTATTGATAATTTTTATATCAATAGTAGATTTTAAACTCTCAGATCGCAACTTTTCCATGGATTCTACCATTTCTTGATTTGATCCTCGAAGAGTAGTGACAGTAGCATTCAACTCTAACATAGCATTCTTGAGTGCATTGTTTTCAGCACTAGTGTGTTGCACATAATAGAGCAATTGTTGATCTGCACTTTGCAAATTGTTGATTAGCAAAATGTAATGGTTGATTAAGACAAGATATGTTATGCATTCCAATATCATGCAAGCTTTGACAATATCCAAGTAATCCGCTATTTCCTTCACATACATATCTGAGAAGATGAGTTATGGACTTAGAATCTGGACACAAATTGGTAGCTGGATCATTAGGATAAATTGATCCATCCACCCACAAATCTATATTCATATGATTATTCATTCTCAATTCTCTAACTATTGCAATAGCATTCTCTACAACTTTCACATTTTTCTTAATAATTGGAGTGCATTCCATCGGAAGAGCAACATGCAAATGGAACATTGCCATTGTTAAAGCTACAATCATGTAAATGAATCAAACTACAGTAAATCAATATGAATAGATCTAGCATTCCTTACTTTTGTAATGTTTATGTCACATTGAAAAATCGTCTTGCCTCATATTTCACTATAAGCATACAGTGATTTCAAAAGTTCTACCTCTCCCGCTTCAGTTTTTGCATTGAGCACACCAAGATTTTCAGTCTTAAAGCTCTAGTCCTGAATTTTGGAATGAGCATGAAGAGAAGTTATTACATCTCATGCTTAACTAACTATTGTCTGAAGTTAACCATACTAGTTAAACGTCGGGCAAGGTCGAAAACTCAGAAAATGGCGACCAAAAGTTACCGGTTTTCATTCTCTCTCTACGTAACCTCTCTCTAAAGTGAAATTTCTTAAAGGGCCCATTTTGAGCCCATATTTTCTAATGGATATTGACATTGCTGAAGCGAAATCAATTTAATCGCAAATGAAGTGAATGAGATACACAAGCGATGGCGAACAATGATTCATTCAAAATCAAACTAAGATAAGAGTGATAATAGCTACAGTATCATCTATTGATCCTCTTGATTCTGAGCGTTGTATGACAGACCCGCATAGCGTGTTGGCATGAGAGAAGCAGTGCTCTCCCACAAGTAATGTCTCGTTTACTAGCAGACTTCTTGGATCTCTGTGGATCCTACTTACAAAACTTGTCTCACTCGCAGGCGGACTTCTATTCTATAGTCTGTATTTTGTGTATTTCTATATCCTACTGTGTGTATCTTATACATTCACAGTAGCACACCAGATTAGATAGACTAAACAATCTATACCTAATCACAGATTACAAGAGAGGTGAGTTAGGCACGTCCTAACACTCTTTCGCTAATGTCATCATATCAGATCAGGGGTTTTTGTGCTTTTTGGTACTTGCATGATCTTCCTGATCCTTTGGAACGTGAAGGTTGAAAAGTGTCGTGAAGATTTTCATGTCACTTCGAGTCGTTTGACTTTCGCGTCGTCTGACTTTCTCCTATTGTATCACGAAAAATTTTCTTTCGCAAATTTTTTGAGTTCGTGTCTCTTCGTTAGGATGTTTGCGAATATTTTCACTTCGTGTCTTTTCGTGATGTTCACGAACATTTTTGCTTTGTGTCTATTCAGTAACAATCTGAATCTGATGAAGGATACAAAATGCATGCTAGCCCATGAATACAAGATGACTGACATGGGTCCAGCCCACTATTGTCTCGAAATCCAAATCCAACGAGATCAACCCAACAGACTAATTTCTATCAGCTAGCAATGATATCTCAATAACGTGCTGGAAAAGTATGAAATGGCCAATTGCAAACCAAGTCACTTTCCAGTCGACCCTGGACTAAAGTTATCAAAGGAACAGTCTCCTCAAACTGAGGCAAAAAAGGAAGAGATGAAGCGCTACCCGTTTCAATCTATCATCGGCTCACTAATGTATGCAATGATCTGACGTGACCAGACCTTGCATATTCGATCAGTACACTTAGACAGTTCCTGTCAAATCTAAGCTTAACTCATTGGAAAGCACTAACAAAGGTCATGAAGTACATCCAAGCAACAAAAACTCTCAGCACCTGCTACGGAGGCAGCCACACTGCCAACATTTTTGAAGCCTACACAGATGCAGATTGGACAGAAGATCTCGACACCAGAAAATCAACTTCTAGATTTGTATTTTTATACAACCAAGGCCCAGTCTCATGGAATAGCCAGAAGCAGACCTCAGTTGCATTATCATCAATGGAATCTGAATACACAGTTACCAGAAATGCAACCAAAGAGGTGATCTGGCTGAGGCAACTGCTTGCAGACATCAACCTTGCACAAGCACTTCCTACAACAATCTATTGTGACAATCAAAACACAATAGCATTATCTCTCAATCCGAGATTTCACTCTTGAAGCAAACATACCGAAATTAGGTATCATTACCTTAGAGAGAAAGTGCATAGCAAGGAAGTAGCATTGATTTTCTACAGAACAAACTACATGGCAACAGATTACTTAAAAAAGGCACTATCAAAGGAGCAACATCCCAGATTTAATGATATGTTAGATCTGAAGATCAAGGGTTTTTAAGATCCACATTAATGGGGAGTGTTAGATTTCTTATGCTCAGCCTTAAACAAATTGTTCAAGTAATGAGCATCCTGAAAATCAAAGGCCGACTACATGTTTTGGACTTTCACATTTTTTTCCTTTGAGATTTTTTGTGAATTAAATGTTTTTAAGACACCTTCGTGAAAAATGTGACATAGTGGCCAATATGCCTTGGAATCCATTTCAGGACTACCTTCGCCTATTTTGTCTTTTTCGCACCTTCGCGAAAAATACAACACAATGGCCAGAATGCCTTGGAATACATTTCAGGACCACCTTCGCCTTTTTCATTTTTCCTGCCTTTGCTCTAGAGACACCTTCGCGATTTACATACCTTCAATCTAAGGGCACCTTTGGATTTTTTGAGTTTTTTCCAACAATGGTAGACCAACGTCGCCAACTTATCATCAACCTTAAAAACAGCTAGACCGCTAAATATCCCAAGGGTGGTTACCAACTTTGTACATATACAAAGACTGGCACACATAGCATTCAATGCTTGGAAGGTATTTTTTTGAAGACACTTGTAAATATATACTACTAGCTGAATCAAGCAATGTAAGTGTTTTTTTTCAATCAGACTTATCTGTAGCCAGCATTATCATGCTCAGCAAGCTGAAGTTATTACTTCAAGCCATTGTACTCACTGTTGATATTAATCAAAGTACAATTTTTGTCTCACTACTGTATTGTTTATTTGAACTTGTATGAATCATTTTTCTTGAATATTTCTACTGCTAATTGTTGTGTTTTCGTTCCTACATGCCTACGCTCAAAGCTTTGAGCTACTGTTGTCAGTGATCCCCACGTTTTAGGACATTTACTACATAAATGATTGGAGCTTATGACAAATATGCATACACATACTCGCCTTTGCCCATTTGTCATTAAATTGATTCGGTTGTGAAAACTCATGATACAATATATCAAGTATCTTGTCTTTGTCCCCATGGTTTTGTTGCTCCCAAGGGTTAAACAAATCATGACCAAAGTTTTTAAGAGTAAGGTCATGCAATCTATTGATGACAACATTATCCCTAATGTCCATCATGATGGAACCGTCCTCATCAAGGTCATAGAAAACATTCGTGGATTCTTCTGACAACATCTCTGTCGAAACGAATCCACGATCTTGTTGATCAGATTCTCCTTCGAAAAGACAAAGGGCTTTCATCCTTTGCCTTTCCTCGGGAGATAGCATAGTATAAATTTAGAATCTGATCTCGAGGCTTGTCCTCTTCCATCGGAAGAGGATCTTGGCCTCCTCCTTGATGCTTCGCTATTGCTAGTAGACATGACTATTGAGAGAAATACATTTGCTATTTGGGTACCGTAAGGGCAAGTTTTGGCAGTGAAACCTGCTTTGAAAAGACAAGCAATCACAGGTGAGAGGTAGGCATGGTATGCCAGTTACGGGTGAAAAATTATCGTGATCATGTTCAACTCTTGGGGTTAGAACCGACCAACGTCAGGTGACATTTTGGGAGAACGCTCTCACAGGCATGATCGGCAATGGTATTGTCGAGTCAGGTGATAGCTGCATTGACACATGCATTTATAGCTTGAAAATTTCTCTTTTCGAGGGAAATATAGGCTAGTTTGGAGGTACACACATATTGGCAGTCACCGGTGATGAAAGTGCGAGGTGGTGCCAGTTGAAAGCCATTGGGCAAGAAAGTGGATCCAAGGTTGGTAGCTCCTCCTTGATAGCATAGGATTGGACAAGATTCTCATATTCATCTTTCAAGCCATTGAGTATGACTTGGACTAGCTCACTTTGTTTGATGTAATCTCCAATGCAAGCAAGGTAGATGCTCAGATCTTCAAGATCGGTGATGGCATTGGAATAACTGATAGGGATGGACTGTAGGATGACATGGGATGATCATCAAGGGGCAACTATTTTTTGATGGACTTGAGTCATTGGACATGACTTACAGGTGGGATTCATGATGGAATCAGGAAGTTGCAAATACAAATGGGCAAAGAATGAAGCTTTGGGAGCCAGCTCTAGGTTGGAGAGCTGATGGAGATCGCATAGGGTATGACTAGAGGGCAAACACTATGGTGAGTATTTTGCTAGTGATCTACTGGAGGGGACACTGATGGCAAGGACTTCATGGTGTGCTATTTGGGAGTACAGGTTGGCATTACAGCAAGGGGTCAGTTTTGGACATTGGCATCGATGGGGAGACATCTACCATCATGGACGTGGATAATCTATATATAGCTTTCATGCAATTAGTTGTATTTGTAGGAGTCTAGGCTTGGCACAAGTGTTGGAATTACGGTGCAGATTCTCAGGTGGTGAGATCATGGGATAAGCCTAGAGGAAGTCACTCAGAGCCATATACCTCAGTACGATCAGGGAGGCAGTGTTCTCGGGATTCCATAAGCAACGACTCAAGGACAGGCTTGCATTGGCATGATGTCGGGTGGCACATAGCCAGGGAGAGCGAGCAAATTCAAGGAGCCAGCTGGGAGCAGGTGATGCTTTGGAGTTTGGCTTGTTTAGTAGGATGGTGAGAATCGGAGACATCAGGTGAGCATAGGATGTGGATGATGAGTCCATTGGGGTGGCACTCAGGGAGATGCTACAGTTGCGCAGGTATGATATGTCATTTGATGTATGGATGATGATTTTCAGTTGGTGCATCATGTGGTGACCTAGGAACGGGTCAAGCCTACTTGGAGGTAGGTGGCATGGAGTGTACCTAGGATGGTACATATCCTGAGGGCATGGAGTGCATTACGGGGTGATATGAATCCAGCATGCCCATGGTTGTGAGCCAATAGGGATGGAGATGATTGCTCAGAGAGTGAAAACTGATACTTTGGCAAGTGATCAAGTGAGCTGCATGGTTATATGCACAGTTGTCTCCAAGTCGGTGTCACATGTTGTGGTGGGATAGGCTCCTTGGTGGGAGGCCTATATACTGGTCAGATTAGATTTGGCAATGTCAAGCATGGAAAGTTGAACCTACATGGGATGTAGGATAGGTAGATCATCATCAGTATCTCTGGGAGATGGACGAGTTACTCAGGTATAGCCTATGGTGAGTTTTGCGTACATTCATTCGTTGAGTCCTTGGTAGACTCTTGTGCTTGGAGCATGGAGAATGGATGGGTATCAGCTTTCAGGACTTATTGGATGGTTGGATATGCTTGGACGTGAGGGCATCTTGTTACATGTGCAGGCCATGGTTGGAGACTTGATTTGATGACCGATGGTGTAGCAGCAGATCTACAAGTGGCACAGGTGTTGGTACGACAGTGGTGTAGCAGCAGATCTATAGGTGGCACAGGTGTTGGTACGACAGGATACCACTTATGGGCAAGCCTTGGTCATGTATTTGACGCTTTATCATTCGTGTTGGTTTGCATGAGTGTGTGTGGGCTTGCATGTTACCTTGTCACGAGGGTCTAGGTCTTAGTCAGAGTTGTATGTGGTTGTGCATTTGCTACGTTTGAAACAAAGTAGTCATTTTATGCTCATTGAATTGTCATTATGTCTACTAGCTGTCTATCTGGTGAGGGTACAGTCTTATGGTGGTAGTAAGATTTTCTCAGGTTGAGCCTCAATCACTCATTTATGTTAGCTTTATAGGTTTGTGCTTGTAAGTGCCTGATAAGATGTCAACCTAGCTAGATGGAGGATGTAAGTCTCATGGTGGCAATGAGATTTTCTCAGTTTGGGCCATGTCACTCATGTGGTCCACTTGTGTTCAAGTTGAATGTGGACGAGTCAGTTGGTCGAGAGTATGGTAGACTCTCTGTATGATACTTTGTGAGTCAAACCTGGTGGTTTGTTGGTGTGATTGAGTGTGAGCCAAGTACATGGTAGTTGTGATATGCATAACATCTTTTGGACATTCCAGAAACTGCTGCATTATATTTCTTTTTATCCCTATCACATTTGAGCATAAGGGAGAGAGTTAGAAATCAGGTTGTGATCTGATTCTATATGTAGAGTGTTTCTTCATAATAGACTTAACTTTTGCTGCCATCTATGAGAACTTGTGAGGAGTGACTATGGTGATTGCGTGATGTGATCTGCATATTGCACTAGATTCTATTGGAATTTCAACTGGAACTAGCCCCACTATTAATCCACCATGTGTCATTGGAGTAGCTCTTGCTTGTTGGTGTAGATGCCATCAAGGATGAATCAACTTCATCCTCATAATCCTCAAGGGTAAGGTTGCCTTGCTTGCTCTCATCTTATGCATTCTTCTATTTGTAGCACTCGGATGCAAAGTGCCCCTTCTTTCCACAAAAGAAGCAATTTTGTTTAGCTTTGTCTTTCTTCTTTCCTTTAGAACTTGATTCTTGATCATCATCACTCTTGCCATGCTTTGGATCTTCTTCTTAGTAGGTTCCTTGCTCTCAAACACTACAATAGATGGACTAGGTTGACATCTCTAATCTTCCTTATTACTTTTGCCTTTTATAAATTGTTAAGATGTGCTACACCTTTTGCACAATGATCCTCTAACCTTGAAGAAGGTTGATGAGTCCAGTCTACATCAAGGGTTCTAACCCTTAGGAGGAAAATTTTTCAATGTCTTCAAAATAAGGATGAAAGTGCTCACGATTTTGTTTTCAAAGTTAAAGCTTTGAATGGTGAATTAGCATGTATTGGAGGGAGCATTAAGGATGTTGAGCTTGTGTTCTATCACTTGAGATATCGCATGTTGGCCCTTATCGCTTGAGATTCTCCATTAAGTGATCAAGTTAGAGTAATTTCGAGTTTCTGACATTCATGTAACTTTGAATGCAGTGCTTACATGTGAAAAACTCAATTTTGGTCATGATTACTCATCATTGTTTATTGAGTGATCATAATTGACCAACATCACATCAGATAGCTCAAACTTGGTTTCTTTTCAAAACTTTTTATCATTACTAGGTCACCCAGACTCTGCTTGATAGAATGGTGACAAAAACACCTGAAACACCTTTCTCCCTGCTCTGTGATGTCACTCTATCCGCTAGTTTTGAGCAGCTAGTTTCAAGGGTTATTTTGTCCCAAGGATGGCCAAAAAATATGCCCTCTAGCCAAAGTTAGGCCCTTCCAAAGGATTTGCTTACATTTTGAACTGAATCTTCATTTTGAAGATTTTTAATGAAGAAATGGCATTTTTGCCCTTCAGGTCCCTTCTGGCCCTTTCCATTGAAAATTTTTAATGAAGAGTTTTCAAAGTGACCCTTCAATATTTCATGGACCCTCTTCACTCATCATCCGATGGTGGCCATCTATCCGATGGTGAATATTGCTCCCTGAATAGTCTATCATGATCTTCCATCATGATGGATCAATATCTAGTCGCCATGAACCCATTCGTGCATTGACCCAAGTCCCTCTAGCCGCTACTCACTTGAAGGCATTGTTGGGAGAGAGGGAGGAAGAATAAATGACGAACACAAACAAAAAACGAATGAGAAGCGAACTCGAACAGAAAATGTTCGTGCGCAGCGGAATGAGTTAAATGACTCTCTCCCTAAGCATGACTACGCCTATCAGAATAAAGAGAACTTTAGTGATAGAAATCACAGTCATTCTAGATTACGTAGCCAAACATTTAATGGATGAAGTGCTAGATGAATAATTTGTCGCGAATTGCAAGACAAATGATCTGTTGCGAATGATTCACGAAGAGCTAGATTGTGCTCGACTGATAATTAGTCGTGAATTATTCACGAAAGACAAGACTAAAAGTTAATCATCTATTACTAGAAAGAGCAACAAGAAAGATCAGACAGAATGAAGAATAAGCATAGCAATATTGATAGATCTAAAACGCAGAACAAATGAACTGTATCAGATTAAGTATATCAAGTATACAAGTCAATAATGTGGTAGAGCACAAGACTGTAGCAGACAAAACCGCATGCCCTACAAAGCCTATTTCTATCTGTAATGAGGAATGAAACCTCTTCTCTTAGTCTCTTCTTCACTCACTTGATCATATGATCATCATCATCGAATACGCAAATGGTATCCAATATATATATACATAATATTACAGGTGTGCAGATGCGAAAGTATAGAGTGGATGTACTGTTGGTAGGATATCGTGGGTAGCTGCAATCGTTGTCCAATTTGTTAGCGCAACTGCATGGGGTGAGTGTAAAAAGGGCGTGACGTTAGGCAATACTGAAGTGAACGTTGGTGATGACGCAAAAGTGCGTCACTCTTACGAATGGCCTTAGGATAAGATTTACAAGGTGCCTTATCTGTTAGGGCACCTTTGGCATTCAGTAAGGTAGTGTCCCTTTTCGTTTGTCACCATGACCTGTGTAAGAACACAGTGTCGCGATTCATTCGCCTTTTCTTCGTTTGTGCGAATTTGCATGTAGAAAATGTAGACTGCATGACAACATTAGAAAAATATGCAACATGAATGGAGGCAGATTAAAATTGGGATTTAGGAGAGTAGGAGGAGTAAATCCAACACCCTCCCCCCCCCCCCTTAATCTGGATCTGTGAGTGCCTTGATCTCCAAACTTAGCAATGCACAAAATCTGTTGTGTGCATTAACACTAAGTGCTTTCGTAAAAATGTCTGCAACCATGTCATGCGTTCTGCAGTACGTCAAGCTCACCTCTCTGTCGAGAAACTTGCCCCTGATGTAGTGATATCTTATCTCAATGTGCTTACTCCTAGAATGAAATCTAGGGTTGGCCGATAAGGCAATAGCACTTTGGTTATCACAAAACAAAATTGTAAAGCTGTACTGATACAGATTGATGTCTGACAACAAATTTTTCAACTAAAACGCTTCCTTAATAGATTGAGAAACAGCAATATATTCTACTTCAGTAGAAGAAAGTGCGATAGAGGTTTGCTTACAACTGTTCCACAAAATAGGACCGCCATTGAAGAAGAATGTAAATCCAGATGTGGACTTACAATGGTCTGCATCTCCTCCCCAGCTTGCATCAGAATATCCACTGAGCTGATGAAGATTGTCGTTGCTGACATCTCCATAGCAGATGCACTGGTCCATGGTAGCTCGAATATATCTCATGACTCGAATAAGAGCCTTCCAATGGGTAATTCCAGGATTAGCCATGTATTGGCTGAGTGAGCTGACAGCAAAAGAAATATCTGGCCTTGTACAGACCATTGCGTACATGAGATATCCAAGTATTGATCGATACGAGTATTCTCTCATCTGCTCCTCTTCCTGCTTTGTCTGGGGACATTGGTCCTTTGACAAATGCAGGCCTAGATCCATTGGTGAGTGAGCTAATTTACAATTCATCAGATTGTATCTGTTAAGAACATTATGAAGATATCTTTGTTGAGTGATGTAAATCAGTCGATTTGCTCTATCTCTGTGGATTTGAATTCCAAGACAAAAGTGAGCTTTGCCCATATCAATCATGTCGAATTCTAAGAACAGCATCTGTTTTGAATCCTTGACCATATTGGCATTGTTGCTGAAGAGCAACGTATCATCAACATACAAGGTGATGATAATGGAGGATTGCAGCACTGACTTTGAATAAACATTGCAATCAGCAGTGTTTGGTTTAAATCCTTGTTCAATGAGGAATGTGTTGATCCTCTAAAACCAGACTCTGATAGATTGTTTCAGGCCATACAATTCTTCATGGAGATTACAGACATAATTTTTCATGCCTTCTAGAACGTATCCTTTGGGCTAGATCATGTAGATATCTTCTTGTATAACTCCATTCAGATAGGCTGTATGTACATCGAGTTGATGTACTTTGAGGTCGGCAGCTGCAGCATAAGATAGGAACATTCGGATCGACAAATGTTTGAAGACTGGACTAAAAGTCTCATTGTAGTCGACATTCGGGATCTGGGTGAATCCTCATGCTACCAGTCTAGCCTTCATTTGATCAATCGCTCCGCTGGCGTTATATTTGATCTTAAAGATCCATTTGCAATCAATAATATTGTAGCCAATAGAAGCTTCGACTAATGACCATGTCTGATTCTTGATCAGAGAGGAATACTCTCGATCCATAGCTTCTCTCCAGAGATCAAAGTCTGGTTGGCTAAGTGCCTCTACGACTGTCATCGGTTCCTACATTAAAAGACAAGCAGACTCAGGAGTATACCTTGTGGGCTGTGTGCGCAGTCGGCTTGATCTTCTGGGAGGATTCAACTGATGAACTGCTCCTGGGTAGCAACAACATCTTCGTCTGATTCGCTGTCTCGAAGTGGGTCGACGATAGACATTCCTAATCCAGAAGCTCGGATTGTCATGTCAATGGTTGGTGATGAAGGTTCTTCTTGAGAAATATCCTTGCCTTTGAGGTCGACGAACTGATCCTCGATAAAGACTGTATCTCGGCTATACAATATTTGCTGGGTATCAGGATCATACAACTTGTAAGTTTTATCAGACGAAGTATATCCGATCAGGATGGTCTTTAGACCTTGGAAGTCCAGCTTATTCCTTGTGTCCTTTGGGATCTGCGCATAGGCAATGCACCCAAACACTCTTAGGTTCTTCAAAGAAGGCTTGGAGCCTGTCCACACCTCGTGGGGTGTCTTGTCTGAGAGGGCTTTGGTCGAACATTTGTTTTGGATGTAAGCTGCAGTGGAGACAGCTTCAGCCCAGAACTTCTTGGGCAACGATGCATGTGCTAGCATACACTTAGCAGATTCGACCAGAGTTCGATTCTTCCTCTCAGCTAAGCCATTAGATTGAGGACTGTAAGGAGTGATGAATTGCTACTCAATGCCTTGGCTTTGGCAGTACTCCTTGAACTCGACAGAGATATATTCTCCACCATTATCTGACCTTGGGCCTTGATCGTCCTTCCAGTCTCCTTTTCTGCACGCTCCTTGAAGATTCTGAAGTAGTTGAAGGCTTCTAATTTCTTCTTTACGAAGTACACATCATTCTTCTCAAGAATTCATCAATAAAGGTTATAAAATACTTGGCTTCCTTCAACGGAGGATTTTTCATAGGGCCACAAATATCTAATGTACAACATCTAGCAATGCTCTAGCAACATGCTGATGGCTTGACTTAAATGGCTTCCTAGTCTATTTTCCAACTAGACAGTCTTGACAGACAGGTAGCTCGACTGTTTCGTGAGGATAGTCGAGATCAAGAACAATAGATTGTCTAGACATTCGTTGTACAGCAACATAATTTAAATGACCAAGTCTATAATGCCAAAGTAAACCTTTATTTGATTGAATTGAAGTACTGAGAGCCTGACTAGAGGCAAAAAAAGCAATGACTTAATTTATACAAGTATCCATGCCTCTTTCCGAGTGCTAGGATTTTGCTTGTCCTATCAACTACTTTACATTGATTACATTTAAATATTACTCTGTGTCCTAGATCTGTGATTCTGCTTACAAAGAGCAGATTCGTGGATAACTTAAGTATATACAGAACTTTGGAGAGTAGCTTAGATTGATCATTTGCAAAGCATAATCTTACAGTTCCTTCACCTTTAATAGCTTGTGTGCTATTGTCGCCAAGGTGAACGAATTTCTGGGTACTATAAGGTGTATAGGACTTGAAGCAGCCAATCAGGCTAGTCATGTGCTGAGTGGCTCCGGAATGCAGGATCCAAGAACTGTCGCTAGATGCTCCTTGATGGTTGGTCATGAAGACATCATGATCCGTTTCTTGAATGGGCTGTAGAGCTTCTGCAGCTGCATTTTCCACTTGATTCGACTGCCCTTTGCTGTTGTTCTTCACTTGAAGTATTCGACAGTCTTGTATTTCGTGGTTATTTCGTTTGCAATATCTGCAGAACAGCTTCTTCTTTGTCTGCGAATTCAACTGTTCCTTGTGTTGAGCTAGTTTTTGGTCTGGCTTTGATAGCTTCGGGCCTTTCTTCTTCTTCTGCTTTGTCGTGCCCTTGTTGGTATACAAGACGTGAGAATCAGCTGAGGAACTTGAGGCTTCGTTCCTTCACGTGTCTTCCTGCAACAACATAGTGATGACTCTCGAAAGAGTCAACTCTAGATGAGCCGTGATGATCATCACCCAGCTGTCGTAAAAACTTGACAAGCTTGTAAGGAGTTGCATCACTACGTCTTGATCGTCTATGACAGATCCGACAGTGGCCATTTGCCTTAGCAGGTTCTTGAATTGATTAATGCGATTCTGCAGAGAATCACCATTCATCATCTTGAGGGAGTAGAATTTCTTCCTGAGATGTAGCTTAGAGCTACATCTCACACTTCGTATAGCGTGTTCAAGATGTCCCAGATTTCTTT
The DNA here is from genome assembly GCA_029204225.1 of Diphasiastrum complanatum. Lineage (NCBI taxonomy): Eukaryota > Viridiplantae > Streptophyta > Lycopodiopsida > Lycopodiales > Lycopodiaceae > Diphasiastrum > Diphasiastrum complanatum. The sequence continues at coordinate 46,139,540 of CM055110.1, read as the reverse complement.
CGATGTCTGAGCCTCGGATACATGGCCGATCTCTGTATCCGTGATGTTGAGGATGATCGGCGCAAAAGCTTTTCCATCCTTCAGCTTCCATTTGGCGATTGTCACGTCGTCCGCTTCGGGTTTCTCTTATGCACCTATAACAACGTCGTACAATTCTTTTGCCATTAGTACAGTCTTCATCTTAAATTTTCACAGATGGTAATTGGCTCCATCAAGCTTGTCCGTGAGAGGACTAGCTTTCCCTTGGGAATCCATGTGGAAGAATTAGTCTAAGTGATAGGAGAAACTATCAGTGACTTAAGTGTGAAAATCTGATACTGAAAAATACAGAACAAGAAAACAATTACTCTATTGGCTAGCAGAGTCTTGTACTGTGGGAGCTAATCAAGCTATAAATATAGCTTTGATACCATGTTGGGAGAGAGGGAGGAAGAATAAATGACGAACACGAACGAACTCGAACAAGAAACGAACGAGAAGCAAACTCGAACAGAAAATGTTCGTGCGCAACAGAATAAATTAAATGACTCTCTCCTTAAGCATGACTACGCCTATCAGAATGAAGAGAACTTTAGTGATAAAAATCACAGTCATTCTAGATTACGTAGCCAAACATTTAATGGTTGAAGCGCTAGATGAATAGTTTGTTGCGAATTGCAAGATAAATTATCTGTCGCGAATGATTCGTGAAAGACAAGACTAAAAGTAAATCGTCTATTACTAGAAGGAGCAACAAGAAAGATCAGACAGAATGAAGAATAAGCATAGCAATATTGACATATCTAAAACGCAGAACAAATGAATTGTATCAAATTAAGTATATCAAGTATGTAGTCAATAATGCGGTAGAGCACAAGACTGTAGCGGACAAAACTACGTGCCCTACAAAGCTTATTTCTATCTGTAATGAGGAATGAAACCTCTTCTCTTAGTCTCTTCTTCACTCACTTGATCATCTGATCATCATCATCGAATGTGCAGATGGTATCCAATATATATATACATAATATTACAGGTGTGTAGATGCGAAAGTACAGAGTGGATGTGTTGTCTGTAGGAGATCGTGGGTGGCTACAATCGTTGTCCAATTTGTTAGCGCGACTACAACTGCATGGGGTGAGCGTAAAAAGGGCGTGACGTCAGCCAGATTGGAAGTGAACATTGGTGATGACGCAAAAGTGCGTCACTCTTACGAATGGTCTTAGGATAAGATTTACAAGGTGCCTTATCTATTAGGGCACCTTTAGCATTCAGTAAGGTAGCGTCCCCTTTTCGCCTGTCACCATGATCTGTGTAAGAACATAGTGTCGCGATTCATTCGCCTTTTCTTCGTCTGTGCGAATTTGCGTGTAGAAAATGCAGACTGCGTGACAATGTTAGAAAAATATGCAGCATGAATGGAGGTAGATTAAAATTGGGATTTAGGAGAGTAGGAGTAAATCCAACATGCACTATGCTGAAATCTCCCTTGGGTGTCCATGACTGGCCCGCGGCCTCCTCCATCTCTCTCTTCTTCCTCAATGCTTCTCCTCCAGACAAATAGCTATGGCTTATGGATCTTCAATCAGTCTAATCACTCAGTAGACTGCGCGGCTATCTACGGTTGTTGGGCATCTACTTTCTTATACTAGGGCACCCATGGTCATGCATTGACAGCTCAGAAAATTATCTTATGTAATGGAAGATCCACTTTCTTGCTAGAAACCCTAGCCCATGAATATGATTCCCTCATATTGCTGACAATTGTGTCTCCATTTTTCCATGGCTGTCCACGGCCTTTTACAGGCTGGCTCACTCTCCAAAAATGCCAATCTTCAGCTTCTTACAGATCCTGAAACAGCCTCCTACAAAAAAAGCCTTCTGTTTTTCCGCCTGCAAATCCTACCAGGCTTCTTCTTCCATAGATGAGAAGAAGGATCAATTGCTCCAAATAAAAAAAGCTATCAAAGCTTGGTGTCTTGGTTGGAAGGACACATTTCCATGGGTCAGATTCAATAAAACCATTGGTCATGTTTTCTGTACATGATGTGAAAAAAGATCCTAATAATTGTACAGAATATGGTAGAAATGGTTCTATCAATATCAAACTTAGTGCTATTAAAAGTCATGCAAAGTCTGAATCACATAAGATTTCTAACTCGGTTGTGAAGGATGGCAGAAAATCTTTTGAAGAAGGAATGAAGAAGCAAGCTCTAAGTGTGGATACCTCTGTACAACATCTTTTTCGTTTTGCATATTTTATTGCTAAACATAATTTGGCTTTCACAGATTTTGAAGATATTCCGATCTATTTACGTGTATCTCATGCTCCCGATGTCTCTCATGGTATATATGAGAATGGTAAAGCATGTGCTATTTTGATTATCTTAGTATTGCGCTTAAAGAGTCTATATTGACTAAAATTAAATTTAGTAAATATTATAGTGTCATGATAGATGAGTCTACAGATCATTCTTCTGAGAAACACCTTATAATCTATGTTTGCTTCATGGAAAATAGCTAGCCTTGTGTGACATTTTTTGAGTTATGTGATGTGAATGATGAATTAGGTTTAGGCATATTTGAAGTTGTAAAAAAACTATTATTAGCCAACGGATTGTCTTTAGTTGATTGTGTTGGTTTTGGTTCTGATGGTGCATCATCCATGGTTGGATGTAGAGTTGGAGTTGCTACTTTGTTCAAGAAACATTCTCCATTCATAATTGCTATTCATTGCATTGCATATATAGGACTAACTTGTGTTTTGTTAATGCAGTTAAGAAGAGCGATTTTGCTAGACATGTAGATGAGGTTGTAAGTTTTGTAGCTAGTATATTTTTTCATAGTAGTAAAAGAATTAAAAAACTCAAGGTTTTAGAAGATGAGTTTGATTGTTCTATCGTTAAGCTTAAAAAACTTTGTAAGATTCGTTGGCTTAGTAGACATCAAGTTCTTTCAAGATTTTGTTACGTTTTAGAGCCTTTGTTAGCTTACTTGCAAGAAGAAGATCAAAATACTTTTTCAAAAGTGACTGATTTTAAATTTATTTATTCCATTCATTTTTTAGTTGATATTTTAGGATACATGGATTTTCTTAGTAAGATGTTTCTGAAGGAGTTTGTGGATGTTACCACTGTCTCTAGTCTTGTTGAGAGTGAAGTATGTACCATTCAGTTAGAGTTTATTGAAGATCCTATTATTGACATTAATTCTTATCAAATGGAGAGTCATGGATATCCTATTATTCCTTATTATGGTCCTAAGAAGGGTTATCTTGCAGCATTACGAGAAGCACTTAAAGGCAACTTTTATATGAGTATAATGATAGATAGAGATATTGATGGAACTGACTTACATAGTGCTATATATGATCAAAAACAGTTTTCGAGTTTCATCATAAAAAATTTGAAGAAACGTGTTAAAGATAGTACAATTCTTTCATCGTTGAAAATTTTATCTCCTTGTGATTGTCCTTTGGGTGGATATTATGAGTTGAAAAACTTTTGTGATGATGATGTTGATAACTTGGTAAACTTTTATGGAAAATCTAAAAAATTGTACAAATAGTTTGAGTTCTTTCACCACTAAATCATTAAATCTATAAATGCTAGTATTGTAAATTTGTCAATGTTATGTTTTTTAATTAGCAATTCAGCACAATGTTTGTTTTTGTCACGTACGACAGAGTCTCATTACGACTGTGTAAAGAATCAACAAATTCGAGTGCAGTTTAAAGTCGAGACAAAGCTAAAGGTAATTTTCTATCAAATTTATTCATGTCTGGTTCTTGATAAGAGATGAATACTCTTTATCCATAGCTTCTTTCCATAGATCTGAATCAGGATGACTGAGTGCCTCTCATTGATAAATTTACTTTTTGTTAATTTGCTGCACTTCATAAAACATGAATATAGAAATATCAATATGTTAAGTAGAGTCGACAATTAATCATCCAATATGTTAGAATATTAATATTAAAGCTTTTAGCGAAAATTTTCACTTATAGGCCTTTGGCTGTCTTAAATTTTTCACTTTTAGGCTTTTGGCCGCCTAAAAAAATTCTTGTAAGTTTTGAGCTTTCAACACTTTCAAAAGCCTAATGGGTGTAATGCCCAGTAGGTTTTATGTAAGGTTGAAAATGTTTTCCGCAAGCGCTGGATCATTTGTTCCAAATTCTAGCATTCAAGTCATGACTTTTGACATTTATGTGACCCTCCTAGAGACTAGCATTGAGCACTCAAGGAGAGCTTGACGTTCTACATATCAGTTATTGCAGTTGAATTGTCAAGCTACATTGTATAGTGTTCATTGTTAAAATTTATCATTATAAAAGTTGGGTATCAAACTATTGTTTACATCTTAGATTGCGAGTTTGAGTTTTCAACTTTGGCATAATACATTTTATATCGATGATTGTATAGTGTACAATATGGAATGATTGAAATCTGGAATCTAGAATCTGAACGATAAATCATGGCATAGAAACGGTATATGTAAAAGTGGACATAGAATGAATTTCTAGAAAGTGCTCATGTATACTCTCCTTCGATTTAGCAAAGGGCACACACACATCCTCAAAGATTTTGGTCTGCATAAAACAATGCTTCTCCATTAATAGTAGCTCAAGTAGAAAGCATAATTATTGGCAAGTTGAATAGAAAAGCCTAAAAATGCTGCCAATGTGTGTCGTAAGGTAGCAGGTGCAAAGTAGAAGGTATAATGGACCACATATGCCTTGAAATTATGTCAAAAAATATTGGAGAGGATATAATCTATGGTGGCTACCGGGATGTAGTAATAAACCACCCAACAATAAACAAAAAGAACTCCCCATGATTGGCAATAGACCTACCTATGGAGTCAATCAAAATAGAATGATGCGATGCACCAAAGATACGTCTTTTCGCGCTGGTGTGCTCCATAAGTGTCAATTTTGTTCTCCAACTCTAAATGGTCTCTGCACCCAAGAAAGTGCTTTGATACTCAGTTAAGAGCACATCCACAAAAGATAACCAACCATGAACAGGAAGCAAACTATAAACTAAGTATCAATCTCAGAGAGATCTCAATACAAATAACAATTTATCGGTTGCATACACTCCTTCCTAAAAAGGAGCACTGCAAGAGCCTTTTTGAGAAAGATGCTCACAAGAATCTCGAACTATTAATAAATGCTCAAGAACGAGGGTTTGTCACATGACTGGAATTGTCCTATTTATTACACTCTTTGAAGGAGCATCTGTGAAGGTTTCAGGTACAGAGCCACATGTAATTTTTGTGTACTTGATTTAAATGTTGATTGAATTGATGAGTTCTTGGTTTTAGAATTTATAGTCATTAAGAGCTCCCCTAGCAGAAGAGTCGGTTTGAGTGGAATTTTATTGTTCAACAAATAAAAGTGATGCACTGAATTAAATGGAGCTCTGAAGGCGCTGGAGGAAAACTTTCCTTGAAAATATGTTGAAACGATCATGAAGAGTAAGCTGGTTGCCTTCATTGGCTCCTATGTCTTGGCAGGGAAGTGAGTAGCAATAAACATAACTTTACTGACAATGTAGCTCAATGTATACAAGCTTTGTTCATTGCCTTTACATGTTTTACAATCGTAAGGTAAAGTTTGTTGGTGGATATAGGTACTTGCCATCAATTGGCGAGTATAAATATGGAAAACGTGCATGAAAACAGCTTGGCTTGAGAGATTGTCTTAAGGAGAACTATACTTTCGACTACATTAGAAGCTAATTGAGTTATGAACTGGTAGTTAGGGCATTTATGATATTATTCTAGCATATTGGAGGTCTCATCAATTCAATCAGACCTCTAAGGGTCCTGGTTATTCATATTGGGTCCATTTATTGCATCATTTGGTCACTAGTTTAAGTAGCTCACAGTTACTTGGTCAGTATGTCGTGTTAGGGAACATCTGGTAGGGCATCCTGCTGATAGATGATCAGCCTGCACTCATTCTTTGACTAGATAAATTGTACTATGCAAAGAGGGGGAGGGGGAGAGGGTTGTATCCTCCTCCCTTACACGAGCAGAAATTAAACAAAATGATTATGAATAGAGATTAACAGTCTCAACCATCATCAGGTTGACTGTTGATTTCTAGATAAGAAACCTCATCTCTAGTGAAATGCGACCAAAAGCTCTCTGACGGCCTGAGATGTCATTTTGTTAAGTCTGTCCAGTACGGTGCTTCTTTAAATGGACCCATCATGCACTGTTGGATGTGGGTCCAATGTACTTCCAATGTGTAACTTCAACACTAGCTTTGATCTTCCAAAAAGCTCCTAGCTGTCAAGATGAATGATCTCATTGTGTAAACACCAACTGCTAGGACTGACCTCAGCTTCTGATGAATAACATGACCAAAATGGTATCTTCTGAATGTGCCCTCAGATTCACCTACAAAAAAAATATACAGATAATGATTGCAAACTTTCATATCTGAAAAATGAACTTTAAAGGCCTCTCTATAGTAAGAAACAAGAAAAGTTTTTCCAACAAAGTCAAAATATCAATCAGATGGAAAAGCCAGTCATTCTATATGGCAAACTACTTGTGAATGTTCGACCTTAATTGCAATGTTCTATGTAGAGCTACCTTCTTGTGACTACTGTAAGATATCGACTAGTCATAACCCGAATATAGAGAGCTAGCTTTATCCATATATGTTATTGATAGTAGATGCAATGATCGAATCATGCTATGCAATTCCATAGGCTTTATGTAGCTTTCTGGCTGAGGCAAGATTACAGAGGATCTAAAAGGTCAAAACGATACATGCAGCCAGCAATTCAACCATTGTACATACTTTTCTGGAATCACTTTTGAGCAAATAGAGATACATTACGGTGCAAGGTTTATCTTAAATCGCTATCAGCAGGGCCGTTTGCAGAGGGCTACTAGTACTGCATATATTTGAGGTGTAAATCTGGTAAATAGAATTTCCTGTAAAAAAGAATTTCAAGGATGGCAATGCCTTCATCTCATGTATCTATCCTGCAAATTTTACTTGTAAAACTGAGCTCATTTGTTTGCTTCATATCGTATTTCTGTCAGAAGCTATAAGCATAAATGCATCATTATGTGGCATCCAATAATGCAGCGACTCTGTGTATGAGCATCTCACAACTTCAAAACTTGCAGACAACTTTATAACTGACATAATCTCAGGTCAATTTGCGTCTCTTCATATTAAAATGGGTATCGTACATTGTTATTTGGATCATTAAAAAATTACAAAGTTCAATCCAAGAGAAACTGGTCTGGTCTACATTTCAGGTACTGGATCTACAAAATATCACCCATAAAAAATAAAATCACAAAGAACGTCATAGATCACAAAATGGAGATTTTACATGAGCTGTAAGTGTTATATGACACCTGATTGAAATGCTCTCATAAGGGACAGTGCTGAATAGAGCAGACAAAAAATGACAAATCTGCTGAGGAGAATGAAAGACAAAGTTAAGGGTCAAGCAGCAGAAGTAGAAAGCGGAGTTATCTTGTGCCACATTGCAGACCACTCTCCCTACCAGATGTAGAAATAATGAGCAATATAGTATAGTACCAAGTTCAAATTGTGATTCCAATCACAATATGTTCCCTATCCAGGAGCCAAAATTTAGTGCTCAATAGTACTTCATTGTTGTCTCATGCATTTATGATAGATTTTGAAAATTTTGGCTAGGTGCTCAATGTATAAATGCATGGTTCTTCAGGCACCAAACCTGCTATATTTAATGCTCCATTGTATGCCAGTGTTACTGACATGACTAACATTGCCATCAGAACTAAATTTCTAGCTAGTGCAATGATTGGACACTGGTATTGACCTACAATTAAGGTTCTCATAGCGGGCTTGGCCCTCTTGTCACGCTGGGCATCGTTCCCTAGGGATTAACTCACCTCGGCTGGATTAGCAAGGCTTTTAGGTTCCTAACCCACATTTACAGTCTAACCACATACTTAACCACACTATGCAACCATTAATATTCCAAGAAAAACAGCTAACCCCCTCCTCTCTCTCACCTCTATTAGAAAGTACAAGAAATAAAAAAGCAAAAGAGCATTCAATCATACGAAAAGTACAAAACCTGGAAAAATAAGAGAATAAGAGAGACAAGGACGCAAGGATGTTCGTACTACCTTCGACATATTGTACTACTCTTGATTGAACATGAAAAATGAGTACAAGAGATGCCTTTTTATTCTTGAAGACTACGACTTGTATAACAATACTAGTTGTGGTCATTGGGTTGGGCTTATACACGCAGAATGTCAATGCTCTTGCACTTATTTATCGTACTGTACAAAATTCATGGTGGGACCCATCAAACGCCCAACAATATCCCCCATCTAAATTGGTGACGGTCCCACGACACATGCCTTGGCTGTTAAATGTTGTGGAAAGTTGTCGCATGCTTATTGGTTGCAAAACAAAAATGGATGGCCTCAGGAAAAGCATGGATGAAATGTTGCTTATGTAAGACCTAAAGCTTATTTAGTGCTCCCTCTTTCCTCATCCCTTTGCTTGATCAGGTATGAGGGTGACTTGTTCCATGTAGGTGAGTCAAGGAATATTATGATCATGCTTGTGAGGCATAAATGCAAGATGGACTTCCATTTGATCATTGTCCATGCCATGACTTTGCTTTGATATGTGTGGTGGAGGGTAAACAATTAGCAAAAGAATCAAGGAAAACAATAAAGTGATAAGTTTTCGTTGTTGCACCTTGGTGATAAGTTTTCGTTGTTGCGCCTTGGATAGAGTTCAATCCAATTGGCCAATTCTCAAATATTCAACTATATCAACCGCCCAATTTGGTATTGCATCCACATAGAACATAGCTACATCAAGTAGCTCTTCATCAATTTTGGGATTCTAATGTTTTGATTTGATCCTTGATACATTATCTGTCACATAATGTTGTCTTCTCTTATGTACCACCACATGGAAGTCGAATTCTTATTGCGGATTCCGGAAGCAACCACCTTGTTTAAACCAAATATAGTAGGGTTTGTAATCTGTGTGAAAAGCAACGTGTGTTGCCATTAAGTAATGCAAAATTTCTTGATTGCAAACCATCACCAAGGCCTCTCACTCGATCGTTGAATAGTTGACTTCTACTTCACTTACTTATCGACTAGCGAATTTGATAGGGTAATCCTTCTTGTACTCACCTGGCTAGATCAAAACAGCTCCTATAGCATTACTCGGACACGTCTGTATGCACATGAAACTCAATTGTCCAATTGGGGGGTCGTAAAATAAGTGCAGATATCAGGCCATCTTTCAGCCTCTAGAATGCTTGCAAGGCCTCCTCCATTGAATTTGGAGCAATTTTCAACTTATAAAAAAAGCCACGCTAATTCTGCAAAGAAAGAGATAGAAATTCAATAGTGATTGGCGTGTCCCATAAAGACATACACTTCTCCAATCATTCTAAGTGGTGGAAGATCCATGATCGCTCAAATTTTAGAAAAATTGGTTTCAATATCGTGTCTAGATACGATATGGCCTAGTATAGGACCATGTGCCATCCAAAATTGGCCTTTTTTTGGATTTAAAACGATATGAAATTTGTGGCATTGAGACAGTACTTTCTCTAAATGAGAAAGGTGCCCTTCATCCAACCCGTCTATGCAAAGGTCATCCAGGCATATTTCCAATTCTGCAAGTGTTCTTTGAATGTCAATTGCATTACTCTCTAGAAAGTGCCTAGGGCATTACAAAGACCAAAAGGCATCACCTTGTACCCATAAGTCTCCGATTTGGTGGCAAATACAATCTTGTATTGATCCTCCAATGCAATTTTAACTTGATTGTAGCTACTAAATCAATCAAGGAAGTTGTATGCTTTTACTCTAGTTACGTGATCCAATACACTTTCTGTGAATGGCAAGGGAAAGTGATCCTTACACGTCACAGCTGAAAAAACCTTAAGTTTCTATTTTAAAGCTTTAGCATTTTCCTTGCATTTTAGACTGCTGCATATTTTGAACTAGATTTTGCACAGTCTGCATTTTTTAACTATTTTGTTGGACAGTTCGCACTTTTCGCATAATCCCAAAAAAGCCGACAGTAGCCTATTTTTACTTGGTATCAGTTTTGTAAACCTTCACATTCCTCACACTTTTCGCGACTCGGCCGAAGTGCGCTACATGTCCGAAGTCACTGGAGTGACCGACAGCGACGACATATCAAGTAAGGACGACAAATCGTCTTACCAAGCCATGACAGTCAACAACGACAGATCGGGCACCAATGAGAGCCTGAATGCAAACAAAAGCTCAAGACACATTATCAAGCAGGGACGAACAATCGGGACCTCAGCATGTTGCCCCCGGGCAGCGTTAACGCGTGACAAATCACATGAATCACCATTAAGCATGGGGTAATTTGTGATTGAGCATGTATTAAGCTTGATACACAAATCACCAGACTTGTTGCAAGCAATAGCTCAACACCTTTTATTATTTCAAACACAAGAAATGGCAATCTCCATTTTTTTCATTGACGTACAAAGAAAGGGAAAGGTAAAGTTATCTTAGAATCCAATGAATGTGCTCAATGGAGCTTGCGATGATATCCAAGAAAATGCAATGTGCTCGTGAAATCCAAGAAGTAATGATGATTTGCAAGACCCAACTACGGAGTATCTTAACTCACATCTTGACTTTGCTCAGCAAGAGAAACGGGTGTTCCAGGAACTTTTTTGGTTTAAAGCGCGTAATGAGAGCCGCTTTCATTAGAGGAGTTCTAAATCCAAAAAAGACCCATTGTAAAGATTCTTTTTATATTTTTTCTCAATTTTTTCTTACACATGGACCAATCAAAACTCAAATTTGAAATCTACGTAACGTAACTTTTTGAGTCCACATTTTGATTCCACACTAAAAATGGCATAACTTTTTAGTGGTAAGTCCGAATTTAGCGGAGTTTGGTGCATTGGAAAGCGCTCAACAAGGGCTTTCCAATGATATGTTATATGACTACTTTTGAGCTACGATTAAAAAGTTATGGCAAGTCAAAAATATTAGTGTTATAATATTTTAATAATATAAACAACATCTTGCACGAATTTTTAAAGGGTCTTTTTGTTGCTCAAAACTCCTCTAATGAACCGCTTCCCAAGTAGATTTTTCTTCCTGTGACAGGTTGAAAAAACAATCCCAAGCCATTGCCAATAAGGACATGGGGAACAACATCAGCTTTTCCGCAGGTGTCCGTAGATTTTACAAGCTTGCTCGTAGATCTGGAGGAATCAGATGGGATCTAATGATCCGTCGTATTTTGGTATTTCCATCCAAGGTGCTCTCCGGACTGCTTGCAAGGGAGCGACAGGTACGGGTTGGCCCATTGGATCCATTGGTGTTGGTTCCGGTTCTGCCTCTTGTTGCACAGTTGCTAATCTGGGAAGGTGTGGTGCCTGATTTGCTATCCTTCTTGCTATTGATCGTCCCGAGCTCAGATTCATCCGATGGTGGGTTCCAAAGTGGTTGGATCTTGCTTGTACAGTGGAATGTAGTCTGGATCTTAAGGATCTGATCAATCTTATCGGCCGGAAGTGAAATTTAGGCCTTTTACGGTGGTTTTTCCTTGATATCTTCTTACTCCTTACACTGATTGACCAGAGATTTTGACAGTAGCTGGATCTGATGCAGATCTTTCCACTGATCTAGTTTGTGAGGGTTCTCTTCTGCAAGGGTTGGTTGTGCGAGGGTTCTTTAGCTATTTTTGCAGATAAAAAACTTGATATCTCTCAAATCTTTGGGAAGTAACTCTCTCAAGGATCACAGTAGCTGGATCTAGGTCGGATCTCACTATGGAATTCTCTACGAGAGTTAACTCTCGCAAGAGAAAATTTCACTGTACGCGAGGGTTCAGAACCACTATTTTGGCTTGATCTTCACCAAATCTCAAAACTAACTCTCGCAGGATTCATCACTAATGGAAATTATCATTTTGAATTGATTGAGAGGGTCTGCGAAAGTTCTTACTGGAAGGATTTGCTGGATCTTCACTTTTTAGTGATTTTTTAGCACTTAAATCCAATTTTCTGCTCACTAGAATCAAACTAACTCTCGCAAGCTCTTCTGTGTCCTGGTCTCACTGAAATGGAACTTCAGAATCCTCTGCGAGTGTTCTTGCCCATTGCAACTGAAAATTTTTGTGTCTGCGAGGGTTCCCTAATACTTTCCCGTCTTTTTTTCACTGGGAATTCTCGCACAGGCACCCAGACATCAAACTAACTCTCGCAAGCTTCTCTGTGCCCTAGTCTCACTGAGATGGAACTTCAGAGGGCTCTGCGAGAGTTCTGGTGAAGATTTGGATTTTTTTTTATTTTTCAAGGGTTTTTTGAATTTTTTTTATGATTTTTCTCTAATTTGTGCAATCTGCTTGGAACTAACTCTCGCAAGCTTCTATGCAGGCCTAGGATAGTACCTTGGAGCTGCTGCCAGTAATGCAAGGGTTAATTCACACTGGTTTTGGAGATATAAAAATCTGATGAGATTTTAGGCTCTTTTTCCCTCCAAAATGCAGATTGGTGTGTTTTTTGGGTTTTTTGGCTGGTTGGTTTGGGTTTCAAGCCCTTAGAGGCTGTTCAGGGCCTCCTCTACCCTCTCACACCTCCTCTGCTAGCTGTAAACAGTCCAAACACAAAAAAAACTACAGAAAACTAACTCTAATCACCCAAAAATCTCCCTAAAACTACTCAAAAAAGCAAGAAAATAGCTAAAATGCAGCTACACTAGTTAGTGAAAACCTATCCCTGGCAACGGCGCCACTGTAAGGTCGAAGATCTTGTGTAGTATAGCCCTCCTGCCTGTCAACAAGGGTTAGTTCACTGGATAGATACCTAACTATGCATAGATGCTAATTTTATTTAGTTTCCTACTTTGCATCTAACTCTACCTCCACTAACACTACTCACTCTAACTCTACTCTTCCTAAACTAACTTCATCATGATTTTGGGTGAAGAGAGAGGATAGAATAGAAGAAGAAGGAAGAGGAGAAGAGAGAGAGAGAGAGAGAGAGAGAGAGAGAGAGAGAGAGAGAGAGAGAGAGAGAGAGATGAGATGGAGGTTAGCTCAAATGCTCAATGTCATTGCTTATGAAAAAACCTTAACTAGCATAAATCAAAAATCATGAGAAATGGAAATAACAAGCAATCACAACAAGAGCATAAGCAAGAGTGATTAGCAAATGAGGATGCTTGAGCTCTCAAAATGATAGAGTCTCCTCCTCTCTATTAAGCATGAAAATAGTGTACAAATGGTGCCTTTTTATAATATGGGGAAGGCCCTTGCCCCAAAATCCTATTGGCTAATATTCACATTGATCCTATCCATTCATCTTGGACCCAACACTTAGAATTTTCTTTGAACAGGAACAGAGATCATGCTACACAGTAACACAGACAGAAAACACTCTCCACAGCAAGCTCACATAGCAACTGTATTTCTCAAAATGAAATTACACTGTACATATAGTTGTTCACTCAGGCAACCCATGCATGACCCAAGTTGCCGTTGGCAGGACACGTGTCTCGTCGAATACTAGATCAACTAAGAAAGCTTGAGAAACTTGGCTATGGAAAGCATCACACACAAGGAGAATTGCATAAGCACCTCACAAACTCAAAAGTCTTTAGAAGAAATGAATTGCTAGTAAGAGGGAGGAGGGCATGGGTCCTCCAAATCCCTTGTGAGGCAAGCACCTCCTTTACATGTGGAAAGTCTAGGTGTCAACCATAGGAGTGAGCTACTTGGCCAACTGGGCCACTTGCACTAATTTACTCAACTTACAAAAGGGGATCTCATGCATTTAATTAAAACATGCCCCATGAGTTATGTACAACTTAACTAATGCTTAGCCAAAGGGGTACAATAGGCATTACTCTTAAACACCCCCCCTTAATGGCAATTTTATTCAAACTGACACCCAACAAAGTTCTGAAACTTTTCAAACTTATCTTTACTAAGTGGTTTAGTAAAAATATCAGCTAAACTAGCTCGATCTCCCCACTGTGCACTTTCTCTCGTATAAAATGCTAGTCCACCTCTATGTGTTTTGTCCGTGCATGATAGACTGGATTCCTCGCAAGCTGAATGCAACTTTGGTTATCACAATGTAACAATGTAGGTCTTACTTGAGCAATCTGCATGTCCTCAAGTAGACGGCATAACCAAATGGCTTCACAGGCAGACCTCGTAGTCGCCTTGTACTCAGCTTCGGTAGATGATAGAGCAATAGTAGGCTGCTTCTTACTGCACCATGATATAGCCCCTGAATCTAGGCTGAAACAATAGCCTGTCGTCGATCTCCGATCGTCTCTATCACCTGCCCAATAAGAATCTGAATAACCCTCCAGCTGAATGTCCCCGTCATCTGTGTATCCAATCCCATAAGTCATTGTCCCTCTCACATATCGTAGGATCCGCTTGGCTGCCTTCCAATGTGCTTCGGTAGGCTTACTCATGAATTGACTTGCAATCCCAACCGCATAAGCAATATCTGGCCTGGTGGTAGTAAGGTAAATCAGGCTGCCCACTAACTGACGATAGAGCGCCTCATCTGCAAATGCTGGACCATCAGCTTTTGATGGCTTGTTGCTTGCATCCATGGGTGTGCTGATTGGTTTGCTTTCTTGCATGTTAAACCTCTTCAATAATTTTTGTGCATACTTTGCCTGTGAGATAAAAAGACAACGCTTGACTTCAACTCCTAGGCAATAGTGTAGCAAACCCAAATCTTTCATCTCAAACTCTCTAGAAAGATTCTTCTTAACACAAGCAATAAGCTTCTTATTGCTTCCCGTGATGAGTAGATCATCCACATAGAGCACAACAACCACAAAGTCTTCTCCTTCCCTGAAGACATAAAGATTGCAATCAGACTTACTCTTCTCAAATCCTTGCCTTGCAAAGTACTCGTCAATTCGGCTATACCGAGCCTGTTTGAGCCTGTTTGAGCCCATACAAGGCTTTCCTAAGCCTGCAAACCAGATTCTCCTTGCCTGTTATTTCAAATCCCTGCGGTTGTTCCATGTAAACCTCCTCTTGTAGGTGCCCATTCAGAAAGGCACTCTTGACATCCATTTGATGGACATCCCAATCAAAATATGAGGCTATAGCCAAAACGGTCCTGATAGATGTCATCTTAGCAACAGGTGCGAATGTCTCATCATAGTCTAGCCCCTCCTGTTGAGCATAGCCTTTCGCTACCAACCTTGCCTTGTACTTGTCCACTGTTCCATTGGCATGAAACTTGGTCTTATAGACCCACTTGCATCCAATTGGTTGCTTCCCTTCTGGCAATGTAGTGAGCTCCCATGTGTCATTCTTGACAATGGAGTCGTACTCCTCCTGCATGGCATGTTGCCATACCTTTTCCTTCACGGCTTCGTGAAAGAATTGTGGCTCATCTACATTCAGAATAGTGGACATAAGAGCAAAGTTAGTCTCTCATCTCTCATGAGGCTGACACCCTGTTCACTGCTCTCTCCTTCTTCCATCATTTGACCTTCTTTGATTGTTTCCCAATACCACCTAGGTAGCTTCTTCCTAGCAGTAGGTGATGTGGATGGTGACCACGTATCCCATGGTACTGTCTTAGTCTTCCGTTTGTCCCCAACTTCGGCTTCTGGTACTTGGCCAAAAAGAGGTCTCGAACTAGCAGGTTCGATTTCCTGTTGTTGCTCCTGCACTTGAGGCTCACAGGACTCTTGACTAGGATCCTCATCCGTGGAATCAATCAAGGGTATGAACTCAGTAGTTCCTTCCTTCTCCTGAAAAGCTTGTAAAGACCTCCTTCTTGCATTCCCTTGGCTACCACCTTGAGGTTCTGATCTTTGTCTTTTATCAAACATGTAGATTCATCAAACTCTACCACCATGTTCTGTTTGGTAATGGCATCAACAGATAGCAAGTTCTTAGCCAACCCTGGTACATGCAACACACTTTTAATTTCCTTCACCTCACCTGATGACAGCTGTACTACAACTGTGCCTTTGCCCCTCACCATACGTGTAGAATTATCTCCAAGGCAAACATGTTGACCATCTTCTGTCTCCTCATAGGTGCTGAACCAATCTCTATGAGGTGTCATGTGCTTTGAGGCTCCAGAATCAATGTACCATCCACCAAATGTGGATTCAGATGATAGGGCTGCGGTGAATAGCTCAAGCACACCAGATTGCTCCTCCTCTGCAACTTTGTCAACAAAGTGACCCTGTTGGTTCTTTCCCTTCTTCTGATCACTTTGCTTCTTCCTGCATTCAAAGGCAAAATGCCCATACTTACCACAATAGTTGCAGTTGCCCTTCCTCTTGGGTGTAGATGAGGAATTGGTGCTTGACTCCTCTCCAACCTGTAACTTGGACACCTGCTGCTCCAAGCTTTGCTTTGAGTTCTTCTTTTTGCCTTTACCTTTCTTTTGAAAGTTTTGCTTCTTCTTAGAAGCAAAAGCAAGCTCTGGATTATCTTCCCTTTCAGAAAGATTCTTCCTTCTCATCTCCTCCTGTAAAAGAAGAGCACATAACTCCCCAAAGGTTGGGAGTTTCTCCCTAGCAGAAAGGGACATCACATAGTCTTGATAGTTGAATGACAAGTTGTTCAAGACTATGGGGACAATACTCCTGTCACTTACTTTCTCTCCAACTGAAGCAAGCTGATCCATTAGGTCCTTGACCTTTGTAATATGATCACCAATTGTTGCACCTGCTTCTATCTTGAGAGTATGTAACCTATTTTGCAAATACACCAGCTTGGCTGAATCCACTGTTTCAAACATAGACTTCAGAATTGTCCAAGCATCAGCTGCATCCCTTGCATTGCAAATGTGAGGAATAATATTGTCCTTGACAGAAAGATTGATTATCCTATGAGCTTTCTGTCTCCTGTTCATGTAGTCCTTCAATTCAGGATCAGATGTTGGTACAGGTTCTATACCTGTCATCACCTCCCAGCAATTCTTGTCCATCAAGATATTAGCCATCTTGAACTTCCACACTCTGTAGTTTGTGCCATCTAGTTTGCTAGATTCACCCAGCAAACTCTCCCCAAGACTAGCCATGCTAAAATCTGTGCTCAAACAGAAGCTCAACCTGAAAAAGATCAGAAAAGAAACAAGTTCCAACAACAAGGGTTTGACCCCAAACTAGGGTATGTAGCCACTTCAAGGCAACCCTTCAGCTCCTGCTTTTGTCTTTGCCACTTGGTATGGCCTCACTAGCACAAGCACTAGGCCCCACTGGAACAAAAACCAAAAGCCCCTACAGAAAGTGCGCCCTACTTTTGTGTAAGCTCCTCCAGAAAGACTGCCCAAAACTTAGCCAGATTTAGAAAGTTTTTGGATCATCCCACTCCCCTTGCCAATAGCTCTCCAACAGTGCAAGACTCCACCTGATTTGACACCTGTAGATCAAATGCTCCCTCTTTCAAAATTGAGGTGCTTGTAGAAGATGAGAATCTTCTCAAGAATCTAAGCACTGAAGTTTCTCTCACTCACAGACTCACAGGCTAGACAACCTGCTCTGATACCATGATGATTTGCAAGACCCAGCTATGGAGTATCTTAACTCAAATACTAGATCAACTAAGAAAGCTTGAGAAAGTTGGCTATGGAAAGCATCACACACAAGGAGAATTGCATAAGCACCTCACAAACTCAAAAGTCTGAAGTAGAAATGAATTGCTAGTAAGAGAGAGGGTGTGGGTCCTCCAAATCCCTTGTGAGGCAAGCACCTCCTTTACATGCATGGAAAGTCTAGGTGTCAACCATAGGAGTGAGCTACTTGGCCAACTGGGCCACTTGCACTAATTTACTCAACTTACAAAAGGGGGTCTCATGCATTTAATTAAAACATGCCCCATGAGTTATGTACAACTTAACTAATGCTTAGCCAAAGGGGTAAAATAGGCATTACTCCTCAACAAGTAATGATCACTATACTATATTAAACCACAAGGACCTTCGTTTTCTAAAACCATAATATGTCCCAACGGAAAGATGGATTTGAATGAAGGGCAAACCATTGAACTTTAATGCACTCATGTGGGTTTGAAGAGATATTCCGACATGTTCACGATCATATTTACAATACAAATGCCTCAGAGCGAATTTGGATATATATCAGCACTAAAACTGCATGAGAAATTTTCTCATCCTCGGCAATTAATTTGATTTGATTTTGAAACATGATCATTTAACTTCAATTAAAAAATATCAACACTAACCCACACACCACAAGTGAAGCTAAAATTGTGGTACAATCATCAAAGACTAAAAGCACACAATTAAATTCATGGCTTCAATGCAATCATTTTTGTATCAAAACATGTGCGAAAATTGTCAGGATCTCACTTGTAAAATAACTGCCTCAGAGTGGTAAGATGTTGACAGCACTGAACCTCAGAACGCCAATTTTCTCATCTTAAACAATCTACTTGCTTTCATCTCACTCTATCAAGATGCAAATCCTCATACAAAGTCTTAATTAAGTAGGACTGTAAGGGAGGTGTTAGCAGCTCAGCATGCATAAAAACAGGAGAAAAGAATAGACTGTACGATTCTGGAGTATAAACAGAAGCAGTTTAAAGGCGTGTACATCAATACCATTGTACAGATTACAATACACAAACTTTTTGTGTGAGTCTGCTGACCAAGAACATCAGATAAGCAATATATTTGGGTCAAATCAAGAAGAAAATAAAAAATGCAACCGCTAAGTTCTGCAGATTCTTTCCTCAATAAATATATAGTGCACTTAAACTGCGAAGGTGATAACATTAGCAAACTTCCTCCGATCACAACCCTCAAGCGAGTGAAACACCTCCCTCATTGCAAAACTCTTCTCAGCAGAGTTCAGGTAGAGCTAATAAATGGTAATCATTAGGAGGCTTGCAGACGTGTTGGAAGTGAAATTTATCGAAGTTAAACCTATCAGCATGACACGAAAGCAAGACTTTGTACTGGTAGGGAAATAGAGACACGATCACTAAAATATTGTAACATCTAAAATAAAACTCAGAAAAATGCTCTCTACAGAATTTACGAACCTACAACCAAAAAAAGTGATAAAACAGAAAACAAATAGATTCAAAGGCAAAATTGACCTTCAGTAGAAGCGTCTTTGCTACAGATGATTCCGATATCTACATTCATATTTCTGATGAGCCTGACCTTTCCCCTGACTCTTCCACTGATTTGCTTCCTGCTACTTGCCATGCTCAGCTTGCCTATGCTACTTGGATAGGGCGTCCTGGTCCTCGCTCTATTCGATTACATATACGCATTACAGGTCGTGAGTATATTGCTTTAGTGGATACCGGCAGCACTCACTCTTTTATCAGCAATTACATCACTAGTCGAATCCATGCCTGACCGGTTCCTGCTTCACAGCCTCTCACAGTTGAGGTTGCCAGTTCACATTCTTTTTCTAGTTCTTAGATGTTTCAAGGTTTACCATACCGTATTGGCGATTTTTCTGGACAGGCATATCTTTACATTATACCTATGGAGCGATATGATCTTATCCTTGGTGCTGATTGGTTTGCATCTCTTGGAGCCGTTACACTGGACTTGACACAGCAGGCATTGACATTTGTACATGATGCAGTTACACACTCACTTGTTGGCATTGATTCTCAGGGAGACTTCCAGTTGATTACAGGGAAGCAGTTTATTTGCAGCCTGCCGAAGGCTCATTGTGCAGCCTTATTATGCGTTCAGCGGACAGTACAAGTGACCTCTGACTTATTACATCAGTATGCTTTTGTCTTTTCAGAACTTACGATGCTACCACCATTACGTGACGTGAACCATCATATTGACCTGCTTCCTGGTTCTGCTCCTTCCCGTCCCCCTTGTCGTATGTCTCGATCTGAGCGTGATGAGCTTGAGCTCCATATTACTGCCTTGTTAGATCAGGGTCTCATTGTTCCTAGTCACAGCCCTTTCGGTGCCCTTGTTCTCCTTGTTAGTAAGAAAGATGGTACCAAACGCCTTTGTATTGATTACCGTGCTTTAAATAAGTTAACTATTCGCAATCAGTACCCTATTCCGCACATTGATGACCTCTTTGACCAGCTCGGTACCTCTAAAATCTTTTCTAAGATTGACCTTCGTTCTGGATATTACCAAATTAGGATGCACCCTTCTGACGAACATAAGATTGCTTTTCGTACTCATCTTGGTTTATATGAATTCCGTGTGCTTCCTTTTGGTGTTACTAATGGCCCTCCTACGTTTCAGAATGTTATGAATAACGTCATGCGTCCGCTTCTTGGTCATTGTGCCTTGGTTTATTTTGACGATATTCTTATTTTTAGCCAGTCTCTTGTTGAGCATGTTTTCCATCTTTCTTCTGTATTTCATTTACTTGTACAGCACCAGTTATTTGCTAAGTTGTCGAAATGTTCTTTTGTTGTTACTGAGATCGAGTTTCTTGGTTTTCTTATTTGTAATGGGCACATTCGTCTGGACCCTCATAAGGTTCAGGCCATCTAGGATTGGCCTATACCAACTGATGTTCATCATGTTCGTATGTTCCTTGGGTTAGCCACTCACCTTCGTCGTCCAGTTCCTCATTTTGCCACTATTGCAGCTCCTCTTCGTGCACTTTTGAAGAAGTCTACTACTTTTCTTTGGACTTCTGATTGTCAGTCAGCGTTTGATACTCTTCGTCGTGCTATTGTTGATGCTGCCGTTATGTGTTTACCACAGTTTGATCAAAAGTTTCTTGTTGAGACTGATGCTCGTAAGGGGGTTTGGGTGCTTTACTTCGCCAGTCACAATGCATTATTGCTTATGAGTCGCGTCGTCTTCGCTCTTATGAGCAACGTTATTCTGTGCATGAGAAAGAGCTTCTTGCTATTATCTATGCTCTTAAGAAGTGGCGTCATTATCTTTATCGAGTTCCATTTGACATTATAACTGATCACCAGTCTTTACGTTATCTGTTTTCTCAACGTGACCTTAGTGATCGTCAATTTCGTTGGTTGCAGTTTTTACAGTCTTTTAATTTTTCCATATTGTATCGTCCTGGTCGTGCTAACACTACTGCTGATGCATTATCTCGTCTTCCAGCTTTGTTGAATACACTCGTTTCTACTATTCCTACATGGTTTGATGATCTATCTGCAGCATCTGGTTTTCGTGATGTTTATAGTTCCGCCCCACCTGTTTCGTCCCGTCCTCATCAAGTTTACCCCATTGTTGATAACCGTCTTTATCGTTATGATTCTCTTTGTATTCCTAGTTCCTTGGGTATCCGTTCCCAATTGTTCGATTATAAAGGCAACATACATAAGCAATCGTAGTCCTACTAAAGCATTGAAAGTATTAACTCCTTATGAAGTTTGGTACGGGAGAAGCCCACAATCTCTCACTTTCGCATTTTTGGTTGTACGGCTTATGCTTTTATTCCGGATAAACTTTGTACAAAGCTTGAAGATAAAGGAGTTAAATGCATTTTTGTTGGCTATAGTAGTGAAAGCAAAGGCTTTCAACTTGAGCACTAACAAGATTATTGTTAGTCATGATGTGCATTTTGATGAAAAGAATTCATTAGATGTGGCCCCAACTCATATCTTGAAGGGGGGCAACCCACATAGTGTGAATGTTGAAGTTTTTCCAGATTTGGTACCATCTTCTATTTTTGGAGATAAGGGGCAACAATCAACCAGTTTCGAACTGCCCAACACCTCATCAAGTTTAGAGCCTAATGTTCATCAAGAAACCGCCCATTGTTGCTCAAAACCAGCTTGCAGGAACAATTGGAAAGGATGCTCATTCCTCCCCTGTTGGGGGTCACTTTAGTTTTTAGAAGTCTTATGCTCGTCTCAAAGACCATTTCTATTGGCCCTCTCTTCGATCTGAGCTTGCTGTACTTATTTGTACCTGCCCTTTCTGTCTTCGTAATAAGTACTCCCGTGCTAAGTCTGCTAGTTTGCTCCAGAGTTGGCCTATTCCTCATCGCCAGTGGACTGATATATCTATGGACTTTATCCTTGGCCTTCCCCATACCCAGCGTGGTCACGATTCATGTATGGTGGTAGTTGACAGGTTCTCGAAACAGGCACATTTATACCAGTTCGCAGTACTATCACAGCAGAGCAATGTGCACGTTTGTTCCTATCAGAGATTTTCTGCCTGCATGGATTTCCTCGTACTATCCTTTCTGATCGGGATAATAAGTTTACATTCATATTCTGGACAGAGCTTATGCGTATATTGGATGTACAGCTTTTTATGGGTTCTGCTTATCATTCAACTTCTGATGGACAGTCTGAGGTCCTTAACAGGATCCTTGAGGATTATTTACGCCATTTTGTTACTCCTTCTGAGAAGGATTGGGATCAGCATTTATGTTTAGCAGAGTATAGCTATAATAGCTCTGTTAGTACCAGCATAGGTGTCTCACCATTTTTATTATCTCATGGCTATGCACCTCTTTTACCTGGCATTCCTCTCCCTCCTGAGGATACACCTGCTTCTACTGAGAAGCTTGCACCACGTTATTATGGGCCTTATCGCATTTTGGAGGTTCTTAGTCCAGTTACATATCGCTTACAGCTTCCTGCTTCCACAAACGCCTGTGATGTATTACATGTCAATTTATTATGTGCTGCTATTGAGGATGACGCTCCTTGTGATGCTGAGTTTCCTACTGCTCCAGAGTTATTTCCATTTTTCCCTGCTACCATATTACAAGTTCGCCTATACCATAGTCGACGCCATCGGCAGATTCAGTTTTTGGTCCAGTGGGATGGTCATCCTATTGAGGAGGCCACATGGGAGCCTATTGATGTTCTTTATCATACACCATCACTTGCGGATCAGGCTCGTGCTCTTGCTGCACTTGTTGATTCCTCCACATCAGATGTTGTTATAGTTGTTGATGCACCAAGGCTTGCTGCTATTTGATCCAATTTCTTTTCGGCAATTGGGTCCTTTTTTTGTGCCAGGGAGAGTTATGGACTCGGCTCATTACATTCGCCGCGTCCATTTACATTTACTTTACTTTATGGATAAGCAGGCCTTGGGCCCTTTTTTATTCATTAGTGCCACTTAGACTATATGGTTGGCCTTTGGCCTTATTATTCATTATTAGGCCATTTGGACATATTACTAGAGAGTGGGGGCCTTTTTGGAGGGCGCACTAGTTTCCCTCCCAGTTGGGCCCTAGCCACCGGAAGCTTCCTTTTAGGGCTTCCTCTTGGCTATAAGTAGGGAAACTGTGTCATTTGTTATTCAGCTGATGATATTGATCTCTCTCTCTAGCCTCCTTAATCTCTCTCTTTTCTGCTTTCTAAGGCTAAGTCTTGCTTATGTGCTGCTTTCATAGCTTAGGTCTTGCTTACGTGATGCTTTCATAGCTTAGCTCTAGATCAGCTGTGGCTCTATTCGTAACTCCCACACAGCTCATTTGCGATCAAAAATTTCTTTTGAGAATTTGGCAACTCTTCCACTTAGGCTTTTAACCTTGCTGCATTATGCACCCACCTACAAGTAGGATACGCTGAGTGACAATGAGCAAGATATTAGCACATAGGTGCTTTCACAGAGTGTCAGGTTGAATGCCCTTTAGACTACATAGAGATGGAGAATGCAGCCAAAGAATACAAAATGTGTAAAGTATGCATTGCAAGTAGGAACTAAAGAAAAAAATTTCTCCCCTCTCTAGTTGTTCATTGATTTCCCTAAGTTTGCTAGTGAATTACTCTGCAAAAGGTCCACCTCTTACCCATGGAATTAATGACTTCTTTTATTATATTTCTGGAGAATGCAACATACATGCAATACCAAATGACATTGATACTTTGCCTAGTGCGACAGAAGTGCTTACAGTTATTTCCATCCAATCAAGCTGCCTCACATTATCAGATGTTTAACACCATCTGAGTCCACCGACTCACCAATAGAATCAACTGTCAGCTCCACTGCAGACACCACAACCCTGCACAGGCAGCCCAGTCATCCTTTGTTGGTGAAAAAACACAGAGAACACTAGCACTGCAAAAAGGTTACAGATTCACAACAAAATTGTGTCATTGGCAGCACAACAAAGAGAAAAACCTGAATTTTGCAGAAAATGGTAGCATCAAGCCATTTCATTACACCAACAAGATTAATCGTTTCTATCCATTTCATTACCAAAATCCATATATCTTACTCAGTACCTTAGTTTAAAATCTATACGATTTGCTAGATTTTACGAAATTTTGAGACAAGTACAGAAGGACCTAGTGAAAGCTTGTTTCTGATCTGCCTGACAATATCAGAGACCGATATAATCATCAGGAGTTTTTTACCAGGATATGACAATCTTCTTGCAAAAAACAAGTTACTCCCTCCAGAAGTATTCCAGACACTATAGTTGAAGAAGAACTGTCCTGCAGAGGTTATAAAATCCCACAGGGAAACAGAGAAACAATACAACCTCATTTCCATCTCTCCAAAAATACTGATCCAGAAGGTTTTTTATTCTATTTCGGACTCTAGAAACAAAATGATGTGACCTGCACAGACTAAGCAATGCTGAATAGTAAGAAGAACCTCTTGCACTTCTCGTCTCTTTTCAAAACTAACCATAAAGTGGAATCATAACAACTGGACCAGTCCCCAAACAGGATGCTAGAGAGCTTATTTTCATAGCCTCTAAGTACTTTGAAAACCTAAATCTGCTCAATATGCATGACTTTCCATGAAAACATGTAAAGTGGCCTGCTTCACTAAGAAGGAAGACTCTCAAAGGGACTACTGGGGATTTTTGACAAAGAGCAAGCTGAAATCAAGCACCCCTCATAGTTCTCCTAGAAACTAAGCTGGTATGCCTGATGTGCAATCTTTAGAGCTTTCGAATATCAATATGCAGAACGGGAGCATTGTTCGTCACCCAGCATGAACAGGCTCGATTCAATTGCAAACACTAATATTCCTTTTTGAAGGAGATAGTAATAGAGGATCACATTGTTGTTTACACACAAACATTCTCACTATGAATATGCCCCTTAATTTTCCTTGTGCTGATCAAATTCCAAACTCCAACATCGCAAAGGCCAGAGAGAGAGAGAGAGAGAGAGAGAGAGAAAGAAAGAAAGCTTAATTAATGTCTTTTCCATGCCAAAAGGCATGTAAGACTAATGAAGTACATGTCAAGTATGTGGTAACCATGGGAACGTATAAAACATCTCCAAAACTATAATAAAAAAAACATCTAGTACAAACGAAAATAGACATGTCTGCGAGAGTGTGTGTGCGCAAAATAATCACATGTATCCATGTCAAGATGTCAAGACTGTGCTGCTGCTGCTGTGAAAAGATGTAATGTGAGCCACAGCATGAGAAGGCACTGGAGCCTGCCGGCGTCGTCTATGAGCATGAGCATGTGTAGTAGTACGTCTCTGCGTAGGATGTCTGGTGATCCTGGTAGTAACGTGATGGTGGGAAGTACATTGTCTCTGATCTCTATGAGCATGTGGGCGGCTATCATCCTCGTCGTCGTCATAATCCTCTCCTCATGCACTACACGCGATCTCCGCCTAAAGTAATCAATGGCTGTGAGGTAAAATGATGGTGTGTCCCGTACAAATCTCTCCGTAGTATGGACATCTCGCGTACCATCAGAGCGACACATCGTGGGTCCTCATAGGCTATGAGAGAGCGTAGAGTGGTAGGCATGTCTCGAAACAGGCAATGATATCGCCCTCTGATCTCATAGTATATAGGGCATCTAAAAATAAAGTGCTCTTCAGACTCTACCTCGCCTAGAGAGCATAACTGGCAGATCCGCTCCTCTCTAGGAATACCATGGAACCTCCCAGTCTCAATAGCTAGCTGATGGGAAGACACCCTAAGCTGTCCTAGCGTGAATCTGAGGCAATGTGATAGGCCCGAATCTAAGTAGCGTGGCATGACCGGGGTCCCTGATGCATCTAGCTCCAAAAAATGGGCCAAGTAGAAAGCTGGCTTAACCCCTAACTGGTTATGCCAAGTCCGCTCTAGATATGCGCGATAGAGGAATCGTCTGATATACTGATGGGTGCTTGAGGGAAGCTCTATGATGGACATACCAAATGACTCAAGTAGGAGGTGAGATGCCTGAGAGAACCATGATAACCGGGAGCCCTGATCATGGAGACGCTGTGAGGAGGATAGTGCAATCTGTATGTATCGCCTGTCTATCTCTAATAACGCCTGTATCCGCTGTATATAGGTAATGAGCTGAAGAGCTGCCTCGATCTGTATAGGTGGAACTGCAAACTCAGCCAGGAGAATCTCATGTGGAACAGAGGCTTTGCTCGAATCAACCGAGCTAGCATAGTGGTCTGTAATCGTGAAAGGCTGGCCCAGTGCCCCTCTCTAGTCGGTGAGACCAATACCACATCATCGGCATAAAGGAGGATAGCAATCAGGATGTCCCCAAGTCTGCAACCAGCACCACCACACTATGTAATGACTCTCTCCAACTCATCAATATACAAGCCAAAGAGGACTGGTGAGAGGGAGCAACCCTGCTTCACCCCAATAGTGCTCCAAATGTGATCGGATATGCCACTGCTATGCCGGAAACGTCCTAGGACACGCTCATAAAGTGCCATCACAGCAAGAACAATGTCGGTGGAAAAGCCGAGGTCTCGAAGTCTCTGGATGAGCAATGAGCGAGGAACAGAATCAAAGGCTTTCCTGAAGTTCACAAAACAACAGTAAACCCTCTCTCTCCTGTGCCTAGCCTCCTCAATCAAGGCCCGTAATGTGAAGATGTGATCTGCAGTAGAATAATGGGCTCAAAAACCTGCCTGACCCATAGCATGTAGTCTCCTAGTCTCCGCCTCTGAGCTTACAACAGACTGAAGTATAGTACCATATAGTTTTGCTAGGACATGCCCAATCATGATGTTGCGGTAGTTACTCAGAATCATGGGGTCACCATTCTTATGGATGGGGTGGATAATGTTAGTGCACCAGGATGATGGGAAACCGGAAACCACTGCGAAATTAAGAAGGATGGCTATAGTGGGAGCGAGTAAGTCAGAGGCATGGGAAAGGAGTTCAGACTCAAGATCTTCAATGTCTCTGGCCTTGTGGAACTTCATCTTCTTAATGGCTACAAGTACCATGTCAGATGTGAAGAAGGAGAACTCAGATGGTCATGGAGATATAATGATAGGTGAGTCAGTGGGTGTTAGAAATCCATAAATCATAATATGGATGGACAGACTAGGATTCGAACCCAGGACCTCCCTCATACCGGATGGGATGCTCTACCACTGAGCTATCCGCCCTGTTTGATAGTTCTCTCTAGAGTGTGGATTGATATTCCAACAGTGGGGATGGTATACAAGCTAGTAGCATAATCAGTCCAAATGCGGAGGTCCTCCAGGAGGGGTGGCGGAGAGCGAGGAATGAACTCACGCCAAAAAGCGCCCGAAGAAGAACTGAAAAGGAGGTCAATAAGACGTTTCTCTTCAGAATCATCATAGGGGCGCTTCTTACGGCGGAGAACACAATGGTAAGAGCGTCGGGAAGATCGGAGTAGATGTGGAGCATGGATGCGTGAACAGGCTACTGAATGATGAAGAGAACGACACTCGGTATTGTACCATGGAGGGTACAATGGTCGAGGTGTGCGTCGAGGTTTTGTGGGATGGGGTTTTGTGGGGAGGGTTAATGATGCAGCCGTGTGGAGAGAGGTGGTGAGAAAAGCAGCCTAGGTGTCGACTGGACTGTCATGAGGAAAGGAGTGTAAAAGTGAAGCCAAGGACTGCCGGTACAGTGGCATGTGAATGGGGTCGAATGTGTACGTGGGTGCTCGGGTAAGCATGGGTGGTGTAGACGAATGAATGGGTGGAAGGTGGCCGATATCGAAGGAGAGAAATGAGTGATCAGAAAGGGTGGTGGGGGAAACGTGGAAATCAGAGACTATGGGTACAAAGGATGGTGACTCCATGAGATAGTCAACGACACTATGTCTTCCACTGTGAGGATGGCATGTATAACTGTTTGAATATGGCCAACAAGGTAAGCCATTATAAATGGCTAGCTCATGTGCCTCTCCAAACTGCAGTAAGTGGAGAGAGAGAGAGAGAGAGAGAGAGAGAGAGCAATACTGATAGCATGTAGCTCAGGTCCAAATGTTGTGTTTTCATAAGTGGAATTTTTATCGGCTGCAGAAGTTCCATTCTTCCAATTACATCATCCAGTTTTTAGTAACCCAGCTCTGCGAGGATGCCTCGCACCTAAATTCAGAGAGAGAGAGAGAGAGAGAGAGAGAGAGAGAGATGCAGGGGATCAAAGAGGAAGAAGCAGGCCTGGCGCCGCCGCCTAGCCCATTTTCTGCTCAAAAAATGGCTGTAGGTTTGCAGGCTTCAAGCGCTATGTGCAAGAATTCAGCTGTTTTGCAAGTTATCTACCATTCAGGCCCTCAAAAAGGCAACTCAGTGAAAGATGAGGGATATCGGCTGTAGCAGGGTATTTCGGCCAGCTAGCAGCAAGCCCTACTTCAATCGATTGTTAACTTTGCTTTTACGTAGTTTACAGCACACACTGGTGTCTTTCATGGATTATGTAGAGTAATCCCACAAAATAGAATCTGAATTTTCGCTAATAGCCTTTCCAGCAGCTAAGTCTTAGTAGGTTGATTTCTGCTTTCGTTTTGATTCTCTCTTATTCAGTTTTGAACAAAGCAGCGAATAAAGGATCATGAGATGTGCCTCATAAGAATTTTTTTTCCAAAAGGCAACAGTCACTCAGATTCTAAGTCACAAACATAACAATATTTGCACAAGCAGTACTGTTAAACAACAGTATGCAGCTCTAAAGAATTAAAGTAACGTTTCAGCCATTAAGCTTCCGTTTTATGCCAAAAAGACAGCTTGTTTATTGGCAATAAAAAACGGGAAACTACCTTGGCTTATCCTTTGAAGAACCATTTCACTAACAAATTCAAACCGTCAACACCTGCTGACAGATTGAAAGTGAAACTGTTTAAATCATGCAAGAAGCCTACCAAAAAAAAAATCCAACATTTACTCTACCATAGCAAAAAATTTCAATTGCTTTTCCATAAAGTACTCAATAAATCCAGCTTTTTGAGAGCACAAATTTTCAGCTTTCAAGAGGCTAAAATTTTGGCTTAACGTCAAAAAAGCAAATAACAAAGCAAAAACTTACAATCACAAGTGAATCAAAATCCACTCAAAATCATCATTCAAAATGTACTTTATCAAACCGATTGCAACTTTTGGTAATGCATCTACCATACACTCAATATCCTCTCGAAAACCTGTGATTTGAGAAGAGAACGTGAATCACCCACCAAGCTTTTGCACAATACTTTCACTCCACAAAGTCCAAGAATCAGGATCCCACCACGAAGATCCATCTCCATATTCTTGGCCTCACCTTGAGCACTTCTTGACGGAAAAATCACTCAGCCTTGGCTCTGATACCAATATAAAGCCCTACCCAAGGATACACTAGCCAAGCAAGCCGCAACAAAGCAACACAAGGGAATGGGATGCTGGACAAACCAACCCAACCAAACCTAGATCATACGGATCTAGCCCCCAAGCTATGGATCAATCTTTCACAAGGGATAGAGGAGTCATACCAGCAACATGTAGCTACTAGCACCACAATCAAGCATACACTAGTGAGAGCTCAATGGGTATACTTATACCCTCCAAGGCCCATGCACCACTAGTAGTGCACTGTGACACCTCACTGGACACCTATGCAGCCAATCTGGGCCACATCATAAAGTTCCCCTATGACTCACTGATAGACCCATAATAATCCACCATCAAGAATTTAGGCCTCCAACCATTAATTATGACAATATGCACATGAGGGCCCCGAACCCCTCATAATCATAATTAACTTACGCGTCGAGGTAGGCCCACTGACCTCTAGCGGGATAAACAATCCGAGATCAGTCGTGGGCATGACAGGGAGCGCCCATACTTCTTAAGAATAAGAAACATGGCGGTTTTCAGTTATGTGTGCATTACAAAGGTTTGAACAAACTTACCGTAAAAAATAAATACTCCTTACCTAGGATGGACGGATGATCTCATAGATCGAATGAATGGAGCAAAATTCTTCACGGAAATCGATCTTCAGATGGGATATCATCATATTAGGATACATTCAAATGATGTATCTAGGACCGGTTTTAGGACAAGATGTTGACGGTGATTTGTTAGTGAAATGGTTTTAGGACCGATTTGACTAATGCTCTAGCAACTTTCCAACAAATGATGAACAACTTGTTTTGTCCATTTTTGGGAAAGTTCGTGTAGTGTTTCTAGATAATATATTGATCTATAGTAGAACACTAGAAGAGCACGTAAGGCATCTCCGACTTGTCTTACGAATTTTAAGACAAGAGAAGCTCTATGCTAAAGAATCAAAGTGCAAATTCTTTAAGAAGGAACTTCTTTACCTTGGTCATAAGATCACCACTTTTGGGATCAAGATTGACGAGGAGAAGGTAAAGACAGTAGTGAAATGGCCACTTCCTCAAACGGTCCGTGAACTCAAATCGTTTTTGTTCACAGTATTCATCCGTAAGTTTGCACATGATTATTCTAAAATTGCCACACCTCTTAACAACTTGTTGAAGCATGTCATGCTCACGACTGATTTTGGATTGATGAGCCCTCCATACTTCTTACGGCACTCCAGGACGACCACTGGTAGGTAGCTCGGACTTTGATCATGGAGCACCCATAGATTCTTCTTCTGGCTCTATCGCCACGTTGGGAACGTATCCTCCAACGTGACAAGGCTAGTGTTGTACACGAAAGGTGCATAGGCATTAACGTGGGGTACGGGTCCCCTCCCCCCCCCCCAATCATAGTTGCCAGGGAATGGGAACAAAATGGGAATGTGACCCCTGGGAACAGGAACGTTTTCGAGAACTTGGGAACGTGGGAATGCCACGTTATTAAATATAAGTTTGAAACAGTGCTCAGGAAAACCAATAAAGTGTAGAAATGAAACCAGTCTTATTTCTCAAAAACAAGTATCTTGATACTTTTTATGGGTTTTTGTTTGGCATATGAATCCTTTTATGGGTAACACAGTCAACAAAAAACTGAGAAGCTTCAAAAAAAGCAAGTTTTATTAGAAGATTTTGCTTTTGCTACTTGGGAACAAGTTCCCACCCTTGGGAACGTGTTCCCATTGCTATGGGAACGTTCCCACTGCCTAGTAGGTGGGAACGTGGGGAACACGTTTCCAGGGTGGGGGAACACGTTCCCTGATAAATATGTCCCCCATGAGCTGCTCCTACTCAGCTCTAAGCTAACTTCGGACCACCCATTGCACAATGGCCCCCGACCTCCGTCCAGCCGTTCGGGTTGCACCGAGACGGCAAAGATGTGGAGCAAGGTCACCCTTGCCCACGGTTAATCCGGCCATGACCGCAAACTATTCCGTCCTCAATCTGAAGCATCCATTGGTCCATACACTATTCTAGTGCACGATGTCATGGGATTTCAGTTAATGTAGTCTCGATTGAGTCCATACACCTCATTTACAGAGGGGCCAACCACCCACAAAGCACATACATGTACTAGATTTACCTCAAGGACCCCATAATTTTGCTCTTTTATTCTAAATTTTGTAGTTGGTTTTGATATTGAAGGGACTGAGCTCTCTTAGAAGAATGTGTCCCTTTTGAAACTCTTTTTGGGAAACAAAACCTGCACAAAAAGCTTAAAGAAGATTTTTGGCCCCTGCTTGGTGTGTGCTTGACTGTGTGACTAGTTGTAGGGTTCATCGGATTGTTACACTATACATGCCAAAGAACAAGTTAAAAGGAAGTGATTTGAAGAGTTTCATATACTACAAGACGTTAAAAAACTATTCGTTGTGAACCTACATGTACTCTCAAGACACTTACGCGACTCACTCTCACAGACGCAAGAGTTGAAAAAAAGGGTAATACTCTTATGTTACCTGAAGACAACAACCAACAGCAACACAAGGTAGAATCCGAGCTTAATGAATCTCAACTTCTTTTCATGGTTAAGTACACTGAAGATCTCAGTAACATCCAGCTTGTGTTGTTTTATCATATACCTGTCGAAAAAAAATAGCAAATCAGAAATACAAATTGGGAACGTTAGAATTCTATAATATAACTCAATTTACATGTGTGTGTGTCTGTGCACATATACCTGTCCAAAAAATAGCAAATCAGAATCTGAAGATCCCTTCCAGTTTCCAGTTTATCTGCCCTCCTCACAGACTAGTGGCTCATTGTTAAAATTTTGTGGTTCTTTATGTATCCCTAAAGACATCCCTATTGAACCCCAAATCTACAAAAACTAATTCAGAATTTTGAATTTTATTTATATATAAAAAGAACCTTTGTTTTTTTTGGCCTCGTTCCGGAATGGGCAACTATGGATTGTAGTACATCTTTGATCTGTAATAAAAGAATTGAATTGAATTAAAACTACAAGATAAAAATAAAGCATGACTCTGTAGATAACATATTAGGTTAATAACTGATGAACAGTGATTGCTCTAAGAGTCTATCTAAGATCATTGATAGCTTGAGATAGTGGCTAGAATAATGTTGTAATGGAAATCGTGGCTACTTAATGTGGTAGGCTTTGCAAAGTTGAGCATGTATGTGAGCGAGTAGATGTGCATCAAATGGCCCTTTTGGAAAATTTGAAGTTCGCAACCATTGTTCTTCAGGTATTGGATTTTTCATATAGCTGGTTCCAAAGATAAGAATTGGCAGGTATGACAAATTTCAAGAAACGCCCTATATGTAGAACTGGAACCTTATATTGGATCCAGCGGTTCTTGATAAGGGGTAACCATCATATTGAGAACTGCCAAGTTTATTAAATTCTATTGAGAATCACTAAGAAATAGAATTTTAAATGTAACTTGATACCCTGAACCAGCAGTTCTTAACTTTAAGAATAAAGACAATACTGGGAACCAGCAGGTATCCTAAATATGTGGCAACTGCCCCAATCCTGGTCACAACCATGATGTGCTTTAGGGTCTAAATCCTATGGATCCACTTACCCAAATTATAGTGCATAAACTATGCGTCTCAAAGGGCAAAAGAGTAGTCTATTGCCCTGAATTCTAATAACATTCTATAATAAGAGCAACATACACAATGTGTAATTGGTAATTCAAGAATCGTTTCCTCCCAAAAAACAAGAAAAAAGAAATGGGATATGGGAAATGAGAAATGGCCATGTCTGTTCCAATGAAAAACACTGGAAAAGACACAATAAACCAAACAAAGTTCTAATCCAAGCATTCTTCAAAAACAGAGTGTGTTCCAGAACACAGTGTGATTGCGATTTGAAGTTGGTTCAAACTAGCAGAAGATGTGTCAAGTGTCGAAAGGCAGTGGTACTCCCTTTCATAACAGTCCAGGGAGGAAATTCAGAGGTGGATTAATATTCAAAAAATTGCCAAGGGAGTCCTCAAGGTTGCACCAGAAAGCCAACTTTGGCTCTCTAAAAACAACAACATCCCCTATGTGCAAGATTTGTTTCAAAATCTAATCATCTATGTAAGAACATGATGCCCCGCTACTAGTACTCTGAGCTGAAACATACCAATAGGAATTTCACTGGGTATCTAAGGAACATAGACCTCTTCGTTTAACCTAAGACGGGTAATATTTTATGTTTGAACTCCAACTTTGGCTCTCTAAAAACAACAACATCCCCTATGTGCAAGATTTGTTTCAAAATCTAATCATCTATGTAAGAACATGATGCCCCGCTACTAGTACTCTGAGCTGAAACATACCAATAGGGATTTCACTGGGTATCTAAGGAACATAGACCTCTTCGTTTAACCTAAGACGGGTAATATTTTATGTTTGAACTCTCAAACATATATTAGTCATGGAAGTGCTTGTAGTCAATTTATATGTATCTCTCGAGGTTTAACGTAGCTACGAAATGGATGGAGGTGATTTTTGAAAGAGCAAACTGAACAAAACCTGAGCAGATAATCAAGAGCATATTTTGAATACTTCCGCATGAAAAACAAATAATAGCACAAGAGCTGTACCATCATGAGAAGCAAAGTTGGTAATGCAAGCAGCACAATGGTCTAAGAATTGATGGTAGTGATTACAGCTACATATTCACATGCTTCATGGTGCAGATTCTATAATTCAAGTGTCACATGCATTGATTTAAGTTATTGCGAATTGCACTTGAACAATAGTAGGTTGAGTGCTTACAATTTGGTATGGTAGCCGAGCAGAGGAAGGTTCAGTAAAAACATAAGCCAATATCCAGAAAATAGGTAAATGACACTAAGGCCTCCATGAATTGCATATTCTGGAATGATCCAGTTATTGATGCGACTTGAAGTGTCATAAGGATTTATGTAGTCAAACTCCAAATCTGACAAACATATCAGCTGCAAAACAAATAACAGGCCATGATATCAATATAAAACTAAATATTAAGTAAACATAAGAGGTCATTTTGATATATGTACCCTGGTACGTTATGGGAGCTAACATAAAGCAGACATTTTATGCATGACTATTTACTATCAAGTACACTAAAGCTTGCAAAAAGGGTTTCCAATCTTAATGAATGGAATAGCAATATGCCACAATCCCAAAAGAGCTGAAAACTTAAAGAAAAATGTCTAAACCGACGTCTACTAGAAGTTGCAACTTTCATTGAAAAGACACCATGAAAGGCCAAATGACACTGCTATAAAAAATAATTGGATAAGCTATGTGAAAACTCAATTATGTTAATCAGTTTCAATGTTTTATCCTGAGACGCACAACATCCACTCAGTAAGGAGTTAAATCTAAACACCATCGACAGGTGACAAAGAGCATAATTGGCCAGTCAACTGACTGGAAAGCAGTTTTATTTTACGCACTCAATAAACTTGAGAAGGACACTAACAATTTGTACTAGGGGAAATCGAAAGGTAAGATGTAACAAGATTCCATAACTCAGGGGACACACGTTTACAGCAAGCAATTTCAATGTATCCAAATTGTTGGGGTCAGAGAATTTGAAAACCATGGAAAGGTGAAAGGTGAGAAAGGGCTTCCAAAGCCAAGAAAATGTGCCAGAAAAAGTAGAAATACATAAATACACAAGCCAAGCAGGGACGTACAAAAGATGCCACGAGAATGCAAAAGATTAACATAACATGAGGTTATAGATCAAAAGTTGCTTGGAAGTTTATGAAAATTGGGAGCTACAAATGCGATAATTCTGATTGCATGGCATGCTGAATGCCTAACTACAGAGTGTAGGGAATACTTTGGTAGTATTCTATGAAAAAGTTTAGTTAAAGAGCACAAGTACTAAAAGGAAAAACAATGGTGTTTGAAAGAACTGTGTGCTAATCAAACAATTAATGATGTAGCTTATTTACAACCGAACGCAATCAAAGACCCCCTAAATTTGAAAACACTTGCTCCAGAACATAAGCATTCCAGAACACGTAATGAAGTTCAAAACACTACCTTCGAAGCGAAACGAATCGAAGCGAAATGAAACAAAACGAAACGCAACGCAATGAAGGCCGGATAGAGCCGACTTGGCAGGAGTAGCTACTGCTACTGACTGCGGTCTAATTCTCTTCCAAGCCCCAGATCGCTTCTGACGATCTGTTGTAAAAATTAAACTTGTAAACAACAGGTAATATTGAGTAAAACAACAGCGGAAATTTGTCTACTGCTAGCATGCATTCCAATATTGCAGATCACACACATCACAGAACAGAGCATTGAGAAAAACCGCTTCTATTATTAGAACTGGATTTATTGTCCATTTCTTATTGATCTATTATAATATATCAAAGTAGTCCTTAGAAAGCCCTAGAAGGTGGATATGCTTACATTAAACTTCAATATTTTAACAAATCTAGGAATCAACAAAAACATCAAAGCCAGTTTCTAAAAAGGCTGAATCTGATCTAATATACAGATCTTTCAATGAACAATCCTCCAACCCTTTTCATGAAGAAAGGCAAGATTTTGAGCTCGCTGGTAAAAATAACTTCAAATTTCTCCTCACTAAGCTTGCCACCCAAGGCACGACAGAACCTTTGGACAATATCTATCGCCACTTCCACCTCTCTTCTAGCCCGAGTGATTAGACCAACGTCATCAACAAACATAGAGATGGTGAGGTTGCTACCTTTAATGGGAGAGAGATCCCTAACTTTATGTTTTCTAGTGTCCTCTCTCATTCTTTCAATTAGGGGCTGGGTGGAGAGTGCAAAGAGATTGGGACCCACATGGCAGCCTTGCCTAACTCCTTTTCAGATATTAAACTCGTCAAAGGCTTGTTGGCTTGAGCACAATTGTCGTAGGGGTGTGATGGCCCTCATACCATCACGGTATATAAAAGATGACCGTCCCACCAACACGTTCCAATGGTGGTGATGGCCGACTATAGGCGCCGCACTTTAGGGCCATCCATTTTTTAGGCTAGTTGATTCAACAAGTGAGTTGTTACACACTCCTTGGCGGATTTCGACTTCACCGTCCTACTATTTTAATCAATCAACACCCTTTGTGAAATCTACGTTAGTGTGCACTTGGGCATTGTAAAAATATTTTATTATGTGCGGCTGTGGCTGCACTGGGGCCGAAAAGGTTGCAAGGCAGCCCCCCCCCAAAGGGGCACTGCCCATCCATTTGGACCCACCACCACGTGGCACAAGCAAGGACAGCAGAATGCCCACTAGAAAATTTACAAATTTTGTGGACCTCAAATTTTGCTGTTTTTTCAGTTTCGAGCATGCTGCAATTTTTTGTGGGCCCTCCACAACCGCGCATGCACAGAGACACAAAAGGGTATAGGTTTTTTTTCATATATATGCTGGGGAAACTGTCAAAACTTATGAAACAAAAAGACATAGATATGGGCAAGCTTTTTCTTAAAAAAACAATTTTTTGAATTAAGAGAAAAGACACCTGTGCTGTAACGCAGGCACTTGGGTCTTGGGTGTTGGGTGTCTTTTCCTTTGTTTGCTATCTGTCTCTGTCTTACTTGCTGCCTTATTTTGCCCTCTCTATTTCATTTGCACGTACCTTCTGCTGTTGTTATCGCACCATGCTTGCCACCACAAGAAGGGCCCAAATAACTAACTATGGCCCGGTATATTGCCTACAACCATGTAACCGACAATTACCCCACTACTTAACAAATTTGAATCCTTCTGTACATCTTCCGTAACAAAACGCATCATCAACTTAAAACTTTCGGTTTGTGATCACAAAAGAATATTATAAAAAGCTAAATATGGCAAGAATTCAGTGGAGGATGTAAACCTTGATGCACCTAGGTAATATCACTTTTGGATTGAAATTGTTGCTAATGGTAAGATCATTTTGAATCTCCGGGTATGTAGTCATATTGCACAGATATTAATGAACTACTAGCTCATAAATGCATCCAAAAAGCCTAAAGCTTTCATAAACTGATTTCAAACCTTGACATTTAGAATATGTGTTTGAAACTCCCCATAAGTTAATCTTTCTAGTTGGAGACTGAAGCTCAAAGTTAGCGAAGCCCAAATAAAACCGAAACGGCTTATGTTTTCCTGATTAGCTTCCTACCTTTTATCAGCTTCTTTCTCAAGAAATTGTAATTTTGGCTGCAACCCACCTTCAAAGAAGAGTCATCCATCCTCTTCACATAAACACAGCTACTCATTGGGCCTTCAAATCAATGGCTACATGTATTTAAGGGTCCTACCCCGCCTACAAGTTACTAATTTTCAGTTAGTGCTAATTGAAGTTAACAGAGAAGTGTGCTGCCCCACTTACATTCAGCTCACACAAGTTAGCTAACTACTCACTTAGCACTAACTTCAACTAGGTCATTTTGTGATGTTGCTTAGTTGTTGTGAAGCACCTTCCTTAAGCTAACGTGTGCTTCAGTTAGTGTTGAATGCAACTGCCAGAGTCTACCAGTTGCCTTTCTCTCTTCTCCTCCAAGTACCACAGTGCCATCTTTGCCTCCTTGTGCTGCACCTCTCTTCTCCTCCATAGATGCTCCTCAGTCACTAACTTTTGAATAGATAACTTGTAATTGGGGCAGCAAACTTAACTGTGGCAGATAACTGTAGGTGCGGTAGCAAAAATGCCAGTTAGTTAACTGGCACAAGTTGGCACTAAGCCGGCTTGTAAGTGGGACTAAATCCTTGCTTGAGCTATGGGCCATCCATCAGCTTCAATTCTACTTTCTGTGCTGTTGCTCCTGCCCCAGAAAGGATCACTTTAGGCATCTTATAGCCATGAGTTTTAACTTGCCGTCACATCTAATTTCCTCAAAAAATAAGCGATGTTAATGTATTTGGTATAAAGATAGCATATAACAGTTTACATGCAATTATAGAGCAGCTGCCTGGTTCTAGACTTCACATACTGTTCTTCCCACAAGAGCAAGTTTGCCTTCTTTGCAAGGTCGTTTTCAGCCCAGATTTCTCCAACTCAAAATGCACAACATATACAACTAACTATTCACTTTCAAAGCTCAAGAATGAAGGTGGAGGAGGACGAGTGCTGCAGATGAAAAGGGCTCCATAGTTCGGATCACCTGGTAAACCAGAATTGCCAGCAAAGCGCCCACCAAGGACATGGACCAAAGCCAAAGGAGGAGCTCCCACGCCATCGCTGCTCTCTTCTTCCTTCCTTTCTTCCTCGCTTTCTCCCTGCCTCATCGCCTTTCCTCCTCCTCGCTCTCTCCTTGAGGGTATTCTTTTATTTAAGGCTGTTTTCCCACACAAAGGGGTATTCCTTTATTTAAGGCTGTTTTCACACTAAAGGGGGCGCAATATCAATGATGAGTGACACATACCACCCCATTTGTTCCTTTTATTTTTTGCGTTTCTTTATTCTCCTTTCACACACAAATGTGCATAGTGATCTCTTAGCTTGCATTTTGAAACCTTCTTAGCCCTTCACAGCCTATTTTCGCTTCATAGAGACGCAAATTTATTTTAACCTTTTCAATTGAAAGTTTATTATTGCAAAAACAGATCTAGCACCTTCAATGATTGAGTATAATATTAGTTATGAAAGTTGGTTTGGATTTTCACCCAAAAAGTAGCTACCCACTTTTAAAAGCATAGGCTTGGTGGGCATTTGTTCTCTCTCCTCTATCCAATGACACTCATCAATGATGTTATCCCATGTAAAAATTCAAATCTCACACTCTCCTAAAAAAAAGTGGCCCGACAAGAGTGGAGATACTAGGGGGTAGTGCCCCACTAGCT
The DNA here is from genome assembly GCA_029204225.1 of Diphasiastrum complanatum. Lineage (NCBI taxonomy): Eukaryota > Viridiplantae > Streptophyta > Lycopodiopsida > Lycopodiales > Lycopodiaceae > Diphasiastrum > Diphasiastrum complanatum. The sequence continues at coordinate 46,100,274 of CM055110.1, read as the reverse complement.
TCACATACCCCAAGTCAGCATTTTTTATGTCAAGTCATTTGCCATATGGAGGCCTTTGCTTTTTTGTGTGAAATGGGGGTAATGGCCTTCGTATCTTTTCTCTCCAATGAGCATTGAATTTATTGACCAATAGACATACCTTAGGCATGTGTGTGAAAACACCGCAAGTTATACCATTGAATGTTTGGGGGTACATCCCTTCAAATTATTTGTGATACACACCTGGAATATTGAGGCAAGCATGAGGGATATTGGTCGGGTTTTACATACTGAAGGTTTTTCAAGCAAAGGGGGCCAATAGTGATGTTGAGTCACAATTATCTCGCTTATAAGTCCCTTTCATCTCCATGTGTAGATTCTCATTTCACACACAAACCTATTTGGGAGACCATTATTTTCTCTCCTTTATCCTACACGAGTCACAAAGGACGTTCTCTCACATGGGGATTCCAAATTTGAATGGCTCCTAAAAAATAGGGGTTGTAGGGCATGTGGAAATGTCGGGGAGTAGTCCCTAGCACTACCCCGTGTCATCATTTTTTAAGCAAAGTCATGTGCGACATGGGGACCTCACTTTTCTATGTGAAATGGGTTAAGGGCCTTCATATTTTTACTCTCCAATAAATGTTGAGTTTTTTGACAAATAGACATGCCCTACAACTAATATGTTATCCAAATTTTGAACTTCTCTTGTTTTTACATGGAGTACCTATTATCTCATCTAAATTTTGGAAATTTTTGGACATCAATAGAGGTATGTTTTTCGTATATGCAGGTTCTCGATATTCTGACAAACGCAACCTGTACTTTGATTTTTAACTGCATGACTCCAAACCCGAGCATGAGGGTTTTCATAGGTGCTACAGTATGAGGGAGAATGCCATGGCCCTCAAAAGGTTTTCTCCTTGGGAGGACCAGCCTTGCAGTTTGACAGCCGTATTGACTGTCAAACGCCATTTTGGCCGTAAAATGCAAGCGTCCTAAGAATTTGGCCGTCATAGCAGACAGGCACATACAATTCAAAAACGTCATTTTGACAGCACAGACTTTGACATTTATGATTCAACTTTCAGCCCTTCCAAGTTGGCGGCTCATCTTTGAAATTAGTACTTATCTCTAAACTATCAAATGTCATTTCAGATTTGAAGGTCAAATGGTTTTTCAAACTGTCACTGATGAAAAGCATGACAGGCAGTCTAGACCGTCAAACTGCAAGGCTGGAGAGGACTAAGCCTCCGAGTTGGTAGCTTGAGGTCAAGGCATCTCCCCGCATCATTTTGAGGTGCCACTAGAGATAGCAACATGTGTCCTACTATGGAAGGTGCCTAGAACAATGGTAGAGAGTCCTTATAGGTGGTTTGGACAATGCACTCATTTCTTCCAACAAATTTTACTGTGCAAGGTGTCAATAAATTACAAGAATAATATTTCATGTGACATTGCTTCGGTTTTACCATTCTTTCGAGCCAAAGCGTCCAAGCGATGAGCTACTTTTTGAGCAATGGTCGTTGCCCACCCCCCTTTTTTGTCAGGGATCATCTTTCAAAGACAAGCCCAAACACACACATCTTCCACTTATTGTTGGCTTTACAATGGTTCAATGTGACCCTTTTTTTTTTTTCAAGCTACCAAAAGTAGCATTTGGAGGGTCAAATTTTATCAAGGCATATTTTGTTTTTGAAATATGAGTTATTATCACTTTGTTGTTACCTGCAAACACTCTATTTGGAATGCCAAATAGATCAGATGGCCACTAGAATGCTCCAAAAATTATTCTAGCATGTTCATATTGACACTTCAAGACTATGTTTTTGCAAAACAGAATCTAGAGTTGGCTAGTTGGGTAGGGCCTTGACATGAAATGTGAAAGGAGTACTACATTGGACGAGTTGTTGTTGGATCATACTACTTTCGAATTGACTTTGACAAGTTGTTGCAAGTTCATTGCCACACATTGATGGCTGAAACAAATTCCTTCGAAAATGGGTACCATATGAATTTTTAGGGCCAAGGAATAGGAGGCTTTAAAATTTTGACACTTCTAACAAGTTCCTATAATGTCTATGTATTGATTTGATTCAAAGTTGGTTGATTTGCAACAACGTGCCCAATCAATATATGTAGGATTGACTTTTAGTTCATGGTTATTTGTTGTTTCTTGGGTTGACTTTGGCACTTCACCATTTTGTCTTGACTTGGAATTTTTTGTCTTGACTTGGAATTTATGAGTAGAGTTATTGTCATGCAGTTCAATTTACCCCAATCTAACACCTAAAACTTAGGACTCTAAAAAGTGCCAAAAGTTTGACTAGATTCTATGATAACGAAGTCTAAAAGCAATTCTTTCATGTTATTTTCGACCAATGGAGTGTTTTTCACTAGAAGTAGCCTAGAATTGTAATGGTCTGCAATGAGTATATGAACACGTAGGAAGCAACAATTGGTTTTGGGCTACTCCAGATCAAAACCCTTCATCCCCTTAGTGGATCTTGCCAACATGCATGTATTTTTTGGCCAATTATGTCAATTCAAGATCTAGCTATGCGATTATTTCTATGAAAGCGAGAATTTTGGCAAGATTTGTGCACATGGGTTAGCATTGTCCCATGTGACTGGTACAAGGTCTTGGTGGGAACCCTATAGAGCATCGGGTCGATTTAAACAAGTGACATGGAGAAGATTGGATGTTGGATCATTACGGTCTCAATCCAAGTTCTTGGCAAGAAATTTTAAAGACTCTATTTCATTCCTTAGTTCCTTGTAGAATTTGTCAAAATTCTAGACTAAGTTGAGGGTTTTGCATGGGTTGTACTCAAATGCCAAGGCTAACCTTATGTTGTATTGTCAAGTCATGCATATAATTAGCCCATGTGCCCAATAATATATGTTGTTAAATGTAGCGATGGTGCTAAGTTAGAGGAGAATTAGTTTTATAATGCAGTTAATAAGGTTAGCATGAAGAATGCACTATCTAGTTAATGTTTTGTAATAGTTGTTGATAACTCAAATTAGAGGCACAAATGACCACAATAAATAGCTGAGGTCATGCTAAATTTGGAAGCTATTTTACTTACATTCACTAAATTGAAACTTTCTCTTATGAAATTTGGGAGCTTTTCTTCTTGAGAGCTAAGGTTTTTGCCATTTGGTGGTTCATGTCTCTCCCTTTACATGAGAGTTTGATCATGCTTTAGCTTAAGGCCCCAATGTATTAAATGATCATTTAGTGTCAAATTTGGTGAAGCTTCTTTTGTCTAGTTCTTGATTTTTGTTTTGCCATATTAATTTGAGGTCTATGAATGGATTGAATCTTAGGATGCTACGATTAGCACATGGCATGTACTAGGGTCTTGTATTTGTGAGCCTCAATTCATTTCAAGAGTGAGTTTTACCTGCATCAATTAATTGAAAGCAATATTAACATTTGAAATTTTTAGAGTTTGCAGTACTTGATGAGACTATCTTAATCAATATGTGTAACATATCCTCAAGAGACAACATAATATATGTCTTGAAGTTGATACTCAAAATTACTAAGTTGGCCTAGATTTCAAATTCCTCTAATACATTTGTTTTGCTGAATTCAATTTTTTTATAAGTTGTAGACTCGTCAATATACCTTATAGGTGGTCTGCGTTCTCTTGTCGATCTTATGGGAAGTGAGCGAAGTTGATTATTTTCATCATGTTGTAGTTGTTGAGCTACAACATCATCTTCTTGGGATTCATTGTTGATAAGTTGTTCGTCTGAAGTGGACGAGCTAGGACCTTCAGGAATAGTCAACTTGGGAAAATAAGTGTTCGATACTTCGGGAGAGTCCGATAGTTCGATATGAGCTTTGCTCTTGCCTTTGAGGTCGATAAACTGATCTTTGATGAAGACGATATCCTGACTGGTGAATATCTTCGACTCGATATGATCATACAACTTATAAGCTTTATCTGAAGTAGTAGGTTTGATAATGATGGTTTGGAGCCTGTCCAAACTTCATAAGGTGTTTTGTTTGAGAGGCCTTTAGTCAGACATTTGTTATGAATAGAAGCTCAGTGGAAGCAACTTCAGCCCAAAAGGATTTTGGAACTGTCGCATGAGCATACACTTAGCCAATTCGACTAAGGTTCTGTTCTTTCTCTCAGCAAGTCCATTCGACTGAGGCAAATAGGAGGTAATGACTTGTTATTCAATGCCATTGTTAAGGCAATACTCCTTGAATTTGGTAGAGATGTACTCTCTCCCATTGTCGGACCTCAGTGCTTTGATTATTTTACAGTTTCCATTTTTGCACACTCTTTAAATTGTCGAAAGATTTTGAAAGTCTCCGATTTCTGATTAATAAGATAAACAACTATTCGTCTCAAATATTCGTCAATGAAGGTAATGATATACTTTGCATCAAGCAACGACGAAGTTTGCATTGGACCACATATATCTGAATGAACGACATCTTGAACATCTTTTGTTGCATGTCTATGACTCGATCTAAAAGGAATCCTAGTCTGTTTTCCAAGGATGCAGAAGGTTGGCTTTGTTGGTTGGATAGTCAAGATCAAGTGCTATGAATTATCTGGACATGTTCGACACAGATGCATGATTCAAGTGTCCTAATCTATAATGCCAAAGTAATGCTTTATTGACAAGAACAGAGGTTTTCAAGGCTCGACTAGTGTCAAAATAACAATGGGCCAGTCTATATAAGTATGCATGTCTCTTGTCGAGTGCAAGAATCTTATTTGTCCTATCGATAATTCGACATCGATCATACTCAAACTCTACCCTACGATCTAAATCAATAATTCTACTTATTGATGATAGATTCGTAGAGAGTTTAAGTACATACAAAACATTTGATAGTAGTGTGAATTGATCACGATGGAATGTTAGTCTTACAGTGCCTTCGCCTTCGATAGTGCATGTACTATCATCACCAAGATGAACGAATTTCTTTGTACTGTAAGGTGTGTAGGAGTAAAAATGCTCATGATGACTGGTCATATATTGAGTAGCTCCAGAATCCAAAAACCAGGAAATATCGAATCGCGCCTTTTGGTCTTTGACCATAAACGCTCATTTGTCCATGTTGAGTTTGGGAGATAGAGATGATAGTGCGATTGCATTCGTATCTGATTGCTTTTGGCATTCTTTGCTTTTGATACCCTACAATCTTCGATCTCATGATTAGTGCATTTGCAATACTTACAAAACATCTTATTTTTTGACTGTGGATTTGATGATTGCTCTTGACTTTGTGTTGGCTTCTGATTTGATGCGAACTGCTTAGAGCTTTTCTTCTTCTATTGTTTTGAGCCTTTGTTGACATATAGATGATGAGATGATGAAGTCAAAGAGGTGTTTTGACTTCTTCGATTGTCTTCTTGTAGCAACATAGTGATAACTCTAGTGAGAGTTAAATCTGAATGTGTCAATATGATCATCACCCAGTTCTCATATGTAGAATGGAAGCTTAAAAGCAAAGTCATGGTTGTGTCTTGATTGTTGATGATCGATCCGACAGCCACCATTTGTTGCAAGAGATTTTTAAACTGGTTAATGTGATTATGAAGTGAATCACCATTCGACATCTTGAGTGTGAGGAATTTTCTTTTGAGATGCAACTTGCAAGTCATGTCCCTCACATCATATAGTGAGCTCAAGATGTCCCATACTTCTTTCAAAGTTTGAGCTTCAGATATGTAGCCAATCTTAGTGTCTGATATATTGAAAATATAGGCGCTTCAATTTTCACTTTGAGTCGGGTGTGTCGTCTTTAAGCTTCACTTTGATACATGTGACAACATCCCACAACTCGTTGGTGATTAGCAAGGTCTTCATCTTAGGTTTTCACAAATAGTAATTGGATCCATTCAGCTTGTCTACAATGAGACCGACTTTAATTTGAGAATATATCTGGAACTATCGATAAGTCGATGACTTTAGGAATGATATCGTGCAACGATACAATTGGAAATCGATTATCTGATACTGAAATTTGATATCACAAATTGAAGATTAAGAGCAAGTGTGCTCTGATAAGAATTTGATACTATGAAAAGTATCTAATGATATCGCTTTGATACCATAAAGGGTATATAATAGTAGCGCTCTGATACCATGTTGGAAGAAGGAATGACGATTCGATAATCCGAAGCCTATGGACAAGCTATCAGGCGTAGCGGAATGAACCTTCTTTCCTAGTGCATGACTACGCCTATCAATAATTGAACAAAGCTATAATGACGGAAGTCATGTTCAATCTTTTAACAACTAAATTTGAAATCATTAGTACTAAAGTAATTTTGTAGCCAAACAATTTCAGAGTGCGAAGTGATGTATAGATTATTGCAGCATTGAAGTATTCAACAGATCAGACGAAACAATAAGAGATTTATCAGTTACAAATGACTAAAAAGAAGCATACATTTTGACATAATACTGAACGCAATAAGAAAATAGATTGATTCAGTGAGTAGTGTATACAAATCAAATGATGAGAGCACAAAGCAATAGCATATGAGACCTCGTACCTAAGTTATCTCTGAGTAACTGAAAACTCTGTCTGATGATGCACTTCCGCTAGTAAGCAGTAAGCGATAATAACAATACTCTAATAGGGCTCTGAAAAACTTTCTGGAGACTATAAAAGTTTTTAATGATCAGCTATTTATGCTAAAGTAGTTCAAGCTTATCCAGTAGGACAGCTAATCAGGTCGTAGATTGCAATTGGAAGTTAGTTGTAATGCGTTGTCCTGTCATCCTTCGACATGTTTGACCTCTTTGGCTTTCGTCGGAGTCATCCAATATGTCGAAGGTTGTCCGATATGTCAGAGCTACCCGTTGAGCAATTCTCGAGTATTTCATGCAAACTGTGTAGAAACTCGAATAAAACTACAAAACTGGATAATGAGATCGATGTAGATTAAATATCGATTATTTGGATGAATCACTTCCAATAGTAGAATAATCCAATACAATCAAATGTTTCTTTCCTTTCAAACTCCTAATAGACATTGTGGATAAATCACTTATACCAGAGTTGGTCTCTTTCATTGTTGAAAACAAAAAACAAAATATGATGAATATTTTGTCCACGTCTTGCATATAGAATTCGACATAATCCTAGACTTGGAAACATGTTACTCCAATATTCGAACGAGATTTGATGGAATCTTCTTGCTCTGATACCACTGATGGAATCGTTTTGCTCTAATACCACTAATGTAATCCGTCAGACCACGAGGTGCTCTGATACCACTGATGTGAATCAGACAATTCTGGCTCGGGCGTTGATTCCAATGTATAACTCAGATGGAGCCGATTTGTTGGATGAAACTATTGTCTTAAACCACAATCAGTCATCCTCCGAATAGTAGATAGCTACTGCTAATTAGACAATGAATTTATGAACAATAGATAATGTCTAGTGACTACAAAAATATATCTACTGATAAATTGAACAAGCACCACAACATTCAGAGATTGCACATTGAGCAGAAAATTGTAACTCGTCTGTATTATCCAAAATTGAGTGTACAAACAATGAATTTCTTTTGTTTCTCAGATCAACGTGTCGGCATAAGAGAGGTGTTATCTCTCACGAATGAACTAGCTACTGCCATACCATGTGAAAAAAGTACAAAAAGGACCAAGAGTGGATCCCAATCAGATCCTCAAGAGGGATTGGTTGTCAGATTACTTGATCTATCAATCTACTTGAGATTAAGTTCAATCTAGATCAATTCTAGAGACAAAATCCTAACAAGAACAATCATTAATTGAAGGTAGGTGTACTTTCTGATTTCACACGTGTGAAGCACTATCTGAGTATGGACTCCAACCTAAAAATCAAGTACACATTGATAGCACCTCAAAACAATCAAAACAAATGTAGACAAATGAAGAGAATCACTCAAAATTGCTTCCAAAACCAAGATTGGTGTCTCACGATTATGGCCAAATGTGGCTCTATATATACAATAAGTGCGAGCTCGTGGTATTGATCATCCCTCTGATCCCACATGTGTGAAGGTGCTTTTTCATATAATGATTCATCATGCAAAACTGACACTTGGACAAAACCTTCTATATTGAGCACTTTTGGTCCATCTTCCTTCTATATGGAGATCTACTTGGAAATCTTCTAGAAGTCAAAATTTGCCTACTTCAGCTTATTCCACACGTGTGAGCTGTCCTCTACACATGGGATATGACACCTAACCAAAGGATGTGGCTCATGCAATCAATACATTGATGCCATGTGTCACATGTCTAGAAAACTAGTTTTTGGCCATTTTAGGCACTAGAACTTGAATTAAATCATATGTACAACATATATGATTATGGTACATGACAAGTACACTAGTTTTACACGTGGGAATAGGCTCCACACATGTGTGTTTATCTATATACAAGATTTTTGGCCTCTACCAAGCTTATTTTTGCATTTTTCACAGTCTTCCTCAAAAATCTAGCTGGTAAATCTAGCTTGATGGAAAACATGATGATCTTGAACTTGACTCCATGGGCTGAATTGGTCTTTGCTAGTTCAAAAGGTGTGAAGATCAGCCAATGAGCTTGATGTTGATCTGAAATCACCATATCCCTGATAGTGCTTCTTTGATGTTGACATCTTTGATGAGCTTGAGAGCTTTGCACCATCCTAGCACCTCCAAAATTGATTCCTTCCAATTTTCATGTAGATGCTTGACCTTGAGGCTTGCTCCTTCTTCATGTGCATGCTCCTTCATAAGAAAATAAAGATTTCTTCTTAATTTATTGGGATCACAAAGATCTAACATCATGTTACCACGATCTAGAGAATTAGACTCATCCAAATTGGCAAGACTATGCATGCTATAATAACAAAGTGTTTGCATCATATCTTCATGCTTGTTTACCATGCTAATCTCTGATCCAATGAGGCTAAATACTTTATTATGGAGATAAGTGTCTTTAGAAGATGATTCACTTACTCCATAAAGAGTTTACAATTTGCCTCAATACAAAATTTCAAACTATGAGTGAACAAATCACTTTTGCTCTTACATGACTCAAGAGCATACATTTGATGAAATAACCATTTGCTTTCTAATTGATTTAAAATCAATTTCAACCTTTTAAGAACATCATCTATGTTCTCAAGAGAGACTTCATACTCAACTAGTATGGCTTTACTCCAATTTGGAGATGCAATGATCTCACTAAAGCAAATTGATTTATCAAATGACATAAGAGAAGTAAGTATGAGATGTATACCACATGAGATATGCTCCTTTTTCCCTTGAAATGTGGGGGGACTCAACCATATTTCTTGAGTTTCTTTTTGGAATCACAATTCGAGAAGGTCTCTCATCCTCAATCCTTGAACCTTGAGAAGGATTGTCCTCCTCAAACCTTGGCACATTTGAACCTTGAGATGACTCCTTAAGATTCTCTTCATGGTGCTCCTTTTTGACGGAAATCCGAGACCTCCATGTCTCATAATGATCACAACAAGTATGACCATTCAATATGCACTTCCTATGATTATCAAGATTACTTATGCTAGAAACATAAGTCCAAAAATCACCACAACTTGGCATGATTCTTCCAATATTGAAATCAAAAGGTATTTCCATCTCAATAAGGCTAACTACTTGCTTATGGATATAAGTATCCACTTTGGATGCTTCACTTATTCTCATAAGAAGTTTACAACTTGCCTTTAGGATTGAAAACATACAATTTTCATCTTTATGAATGAACACATCATTTATGATCTTATTGAAGCCAAAAGATCCTACATTATGAAGATATTTCCATTTCCTTGACTTCATAACTATTGTAAGCTTACAAGGAAAACATATTTTGCTATCTTTTAAGGCATCACACTCAACTAGTATTGCCTTAATCCACCTTTGAGATACAAAAATCTCTTCAAAGCAAAATGGTTCTTCATAAGTTGACATGATAGCACAAATGAAACTATTTTTATTTTGTGATTGCTGCTCCTTATTCTTGATTGATTTCTCTTGGATCATAACAATAAGTTTGAACTTATCTAAAGTTCCAAGCAAAATACTTTCCAAGGACATAAAATAAATCCAAGTTACTTTCATGAAAGTGACATCTAACCAAACAATGCACTTCCAAATGAAAAATTTCAAAAGATTTGACATGTGTTGTGATGGACTCTTGAAGACAAATCTTGCAAGTCCTTGTGAGACTCCAAGCCTCATTCACCTTTTAACAAAGGAAACACCTTTCCTTGGACTTGTCCTTCTTGTATTTGCATTTTGAACTTGAAGCTCCATCCTTCTTCTCGGCCCCCTTGCTTTGGTTCTTCTTGGATGGATTGGTCTTCTTTTTGTAGCATCTTGAGAAAATATATCCTCCCTTGCCACAAAGGTTGCACTTAGGATCCTTTCTTTCCTTCAATAGGATGCCCACCTATTGATGCCATGTGAATAAAACTTGTGATATGATTCTACAAATGTGATTTGTGACTTCCAAGAGACTAGATCTGAACATCTTCAATAATCTAGAATGAAAAAAGATCTAGCTCACAAAGCTAAGAATCAATCTTCACACTAATGACTAGTCACTTGGAAACTTTGCTTTGATCACTAAGACAAAAGCACACAATCTTTGAATCAAATCACAAAAGAAATCAGATCCAATCTCCTATTGGACTCATCAAATACCAATGACTCTTTCTTTTGAAAGTTGGAATGGATATGAAAAGATTTGACACCTAGATTTTCCTTTTCACTTGACTAGTTCTCTCAACACTTGAGATTCTTGAACAAAAGATGGGTTTTGTTTCAAACACATGAAAATCAAACTTAATCACTTCTTTTGGACTCACTCTTGACCCAAATAATCTCACTCTTGAGATTTAGAATAAATTTGATTTGATTTGAAAACAAACTATACCACCAATTTTTCACAAAGCTTAACAATTAGACAACTAGAGATTCACAAAGATCTCAACCATGCATGAATACTCAAATATGGACTCTTCCTCATTCTAGACATCAAATGGGATCACAAATCGACCCTCACACTCTCACAAAGAAAGTTGAATAGAATTAATTTGAGTTTCATACATACTATGTCAATTTTTGCTCAGCAAATTGAATTCAATCACTCATATTGGATTCCACCAATTACTCTACTTTTTAAGACTTGGAATAAAATTCAAAATCAAAAGTTGTGATTTTTCTCACTAAGATATTGTGCTTCAAAGAGCTAATGCCACTTAGAAAGATTTGATCACATAGGAGAAGGCAAATTCTTCACCAATAACAACACATAATGACCTTCTAGATCTTGCCCTCTACAAAGGAAGGAACTCTTAGAAAATTGGATCTCTCTCTACACATTTGTCATAGACACCTTAATGACTCTTTTCAAACCTTACAATCACTCAAACAAATTGAGTAGGGTTGAACAATGTGACTTGGATCTCAATCTATTTTCTAGAACTCTCAATTGAAGCCAATCTATGTCAAATTCTACAAAAGATTTGCATAAATGCTCTATATGCACTAGAAACTCTCAAAGGTTTCACTTGGAGGACAGATCCAAAGATGTTTTCTAGCAAATTGATGTTTCTAATATTGACCCTATCACTCTTGAACAAATTTAGAGTGATGGTACAATGGATTTCAACCTCTCACCTTGCATATCACTCCTTAATCTATGATTTTTAGCAAGATCTCTCTTAACTTCAACATACACTCAAAAAATCAGAGAAGATCAATTAATGCACCTACTTCAAGCTTCAATTTTAATTTTTTGGCTGATCTAATCCAAGAACTAATCAAAAGGTTAGATTTACTATAAAAAAAATGCTTAATTTTGCACCAAAAATCACTCAAATTGGGTATGTGAGTCAAATTCTACAAATTTTTGAAATTTATTAGTCAAAATTGGAGCTGTACAGCCTCACACGTGTGAAAAGGGTTCCTACAGCCCACAACAAGTTTTGGACCAAAAATTTTGAGGATAACTATCAAATCCAACTCGCTACACAAAATTTGACTAGTTTCCAAATTTTGGCTTTGATTTGGATTAACCCTATCAATTTCAACAAAACCTCTTGTACTAGGCTCTGATACCATGTGGAAAAAGTACAAAAAGGACCAAGAGTGGATCCCAATCTGATCCTCAAGAGGGATTGGTTGTCAGATTACTTGATCTATCAATCTACTTGAGATTAAGATCAATCTAGATCAATTCTAGAGACAAAATCCTAACAAGAACAATCATTAATTGAAGGTAGGTGTACTTTCTGGTTTCACACGTGTGAAACACTATCTGAGTACGGACTCCAACCTGAAAATCAAGTACACATTGATAGCACCTCAAAACAATCAAAACAAATGTAGATAAATGAAGAGAATCACTCAAAATTGTTTCCAAAACCAAGATTGGTGTCTCACAATGATTATGGCCAAATGTGGCTCTATATATACAATAAGTGGCTCGTGGTACAGATCATCCCTCTGATCCCACATGTGTGAAGGTGCTTTGTCATATGATGATTCATCATGCAAAACTAACACTTGGACAAAACCTTCTATTTTGAGCACTTTTGGTCCATCTTCCTTCTATATGGAGATCTACTTGGAAATCTTTTAGAAGTCAAAATTCGCCTACTTCAGCTTATTCCACACCAAAGGATGTGGCTCATGCAATCAATAGATTGATGCCATGTGTCATATGTCTAGAAAACTAGTTTTTGGCCATTTTAGACACTAGAACTTGAATTAAATCATATGTACAACATATATGATTATGGTACATGACAAGTACACTAGTTTCACACGTGGGAACAGGCTCCACACATGTGTGTTTATCTATATACAAGATTGTTGGCCTCTACCAAGCTTATTTTTGCATTTTTCACAAGAACTATCTTACTTCCTTGATATGCACCTCTCTGAGTGTTGCGTTTAGGTCTCTCATTTTCATCTATGCATGTCTATCCAATACATATATCATACTGGATTAGATTACAAGATTTGATTAGTTAAGTTTAAGCTAAACGTCCATTTTTTTAACTACCTCTTTGTTAACATTGCATGGTGGCGGTGGATCGTCATAATTTGAAAACTTCACGTCCGAGTAGCTGAGGTCCGATAGTTCATCCATGTCCGATAACTTGTCTTGACCTTGGCTTGCATATGGATACCCCAAAGTGTCGGCCTGACTCGAAGTGTGTGGCGAGAAGCTAAAAATGTCGAAGGTCGGTTAAAACAAAGTCTTGGGTCATTTTAGACCTACTGTCACATTTTTATCAAAAGTGCAAAAAATGTGAAAAATACGAATTGTGCAACAAACAATTCAAATATGCAGACTGCGCAGAAACTAGTTCAAATATGCAGTAGTCTAAAAGGCAAGGAGAAAATACTAAGGCTTTAAAGTAGAAACTTAACGTTTCTTCAACTCTCTCTTAAAGCATGTATTTATCTAATTCCCAAGCTGGCTCTCTACCTTTCGAACATTGTCTTATCCAATGCCTTTGTAAAGATATCAGCTACCATCTGCTTCGTTGGTATGAAGACGATTTCCAGCTCATCATTCTCAACTAGATCCCTAATCAAGTGATACTTGATGGCGATGTGTTTCGTTCTGGAATAAAACACTGGGTCTTTTGTCAGATGAATAGCGGAGTGTTGTCCATATACAGGATCAACGGTTCATCGGTGCTTTGTCCTAGTCCACCTAGGAACTACATGAGCCATGTCAGCTCATTAGCCATCTTGGCCGCAATAACATATTCTGCCTCACAGGATGATTGGGTAGTTATTGTCTGCTTGTTGCTGATCCAGATAACAGTTGCATCGGCTGCTATGGTGCATCGTCCTGAGATGCTTTTACTATTATCTTTTAGGGATGCCCAGCTTGCATCACTATAGGATTCAATCTTGAATCATGCATCTCGACAATAGCATAGGCCATAGTCATTTGTGTTCTGCAAGTATTGCAGAATCATCTTGGCAATTTTCCAATGTGTCGGTCTTGGATTGATATTGAATTGGTTCAATTTGAACACTGTGTAAGCAATGTCTGCCGCATATTGTCTGGCCACGTATTGTCTTCCAAGTACATCAAAGAACCAATAAGCCTTCTGTAAGGACCTTCTGAATGTATCTTGACTGGTGTAGATACAATCTCTCAACCTGAAGATCTCTGTCGATCTGTAAACCTAGGTAGCATTTGGCTTCTCCTAGGTTCCTATATTTCAAAGTGATTTGAAATATATGTCTCTACTTGTGCAATCAGGTTGCCGCTCTATGACAGAATTGGTGTGTCATCTACATGGACACCGACTATGATGTTCTCTGTTTATGATTTTCACATAAATGTTATAATCAACCATTAATGACTGGAATCCCAAGGATCTAAGTGCGTGATCTTTCTTCTTGTACCACCACCTGTTTCAATCCATAGATGCTTCTGTGCATTTTGTAGGCATAGTCTGTGAATGACTTGTAGGTAAAACTTGGTGGCTGGTCCATGTAGACCTCTTCCTTGAGTAAACCATGTAGAAATGTTGTCTTTTCATCTATAATGTGGATCTTCTGATCGTAGGCAGTTGCATATGCAAACAATTTGCATAGAGATGTGTGCTTTACAACAAGAGAAAAGGTCTCTACATAGTCAATGCCATACTTCTATGAGAAGCTATTTGCAACTAGTCTGGCTTTGTATCTTAGTACATTGTCGTCTGGTCCATACTTGTGCTTGTAGACCCACTTACACTTGACAGACTTTCTATTAGCTGGTAGTGGATCGAGAGTCCACACTTCGTTTTGCTTCATGGAGCTCATCTCATCTTCCATGGTCTTGATCCATTTGTCCTTGTCTGGACAGTTGATGGCTTCTTCATAAGTTTGTGGCTCACCACCGAATCCACATAATTTTTTTTGAGTAGAAGATGAGCTGTCAGGTACATATCTGATTGGTGCTCTTATTTGTCTGGCATATCTCCTTGGAGATAATATAGGCTCACAACAACTACTTTGCCTTTATCCTGTCTGCAGGCAGCAGAGCTTCGGTGTGTCGCAGGTATTCTTTGGACACTCCCGATATTCTGCTCATCATCTGAACTATCACTCGGTCCATTTGAAATTTGAACATCTTCATCTGGATGCTCAGGGTCCGCTCCCTTTGTCGATGTAGGCAAGTCATAGTATTGTCTACTAAGAACTTCGTAGCTGATTGGATCTTCCTCAACCATTCTTCTTGTCTCATCAAATATGACGTCTTTGACAATCTTCACTTCATTGGTTTGAGGCATGTATATTCAATAATATGTAGAATGTATATCATAGCCAACCAAGAATCCTTGTTCCACTTTTTTGTCCAGCTTCTTCCTCTTCTTATCTGGTATGTGTGCATATGCTACACATCCAAAGATCCGAACATGAGCCAGATTCGGCTTGCTTTTTCGCAATACTTCATGTGGGGTAGTGTGAGCAATGCTCGATTTGCCTGTTCTATTCTGCAGGTAGGCGGCTGTAGCTACTGCTTTAGCCCATAGTGATCTTGATGCCTTGGAGTAGGCCATCATGGATCTTGCAACTTCCATGAGAGTTCTATTTTTCCTCTCAACTACACCATTATGCTGTGGTATATAGGCTATTGTCTTTCTATGAAGGATGCCATGACATTTACAAAAGTCAATAAATTGGTTGGAGATATATTCTCCTCACCTATCCATTTTTATCTGATTGACTTTCTTCTCCGTCCACTTTTCAACCCAGTTAGCATATTTTGTAAACTTGTCAAGAGCTTCAGATTTGTTATGGATGAAGTACACAACAACAAACGTACTGTAATCATCAATAAAGGTGATGTAGTATCTTGATCCTCCTACAGAGAGTCCATCAAAGGGTCTGTAGATGTCCGAGTGTATCAGCTCCAGAAGTTCCGACGCTCTAAAGGAATCCTTCGTGAAGGGTGTACGTGACATCTTCCCTTTGTTGCACGAGTCACAAGGTGTCAGGTTTTCATCTTTGATGCTCACTCATGTGAATGCATTGTTCTAGCTTGTACAACGCCATTGGGCTCATGTGGCATAGTCTGATGTGCCATAAAATGTCCATAGACTAGACTCACGGACTTGATGAGCCTGCTCTATCACTAGGCGTACCTTCAAGTGATACAAGTTTCTTCTTCGTCTGCCTTGTGTGATGAGTGTACTGGTGCTGACATCTATCACATTGCATGCATGATCTATGAATGTCACACGCATGCCTACATCTGCTATCTTTGCAACTAATAATAGATCTTTCTGTAGTGTGGGCACATATAGGATGTCGTCTAGTCTTTTGTCTCTGCCATTGGTACTGAGCCAAAGTACTCCAGTGCCACTCACCTCATGTTGTCATCCATCTCCTAGAACGATGGAAGAGTTGATTTGTCGAAAGTCGACGATCATCTGTCTTGTCATCACAAAGTGCAACGTAGCTCATGAGTCAATAACTATATCTTGAACATTGGATTGTGATGTAGCACATATATCAGTGCACAAATAAGCAGTTGGATTTCTGCTAATTTGACCTTCAACCATCTTTGAGAATTCGGGCTCCTCCACATATAATGTGTTGTTTGTGCTTTCCTTTCTGCTTTGCGTCTTCTTGTCCCTTGGATTGTTGTAGCAGTCCATGACTGCATGGCCTTCTTGTGACAATGTATGCACTCAATCTTTGGATTCAGCTAGCATTTATTCATTGTGTGGTCGTCACGTCTGCATCTGTCACATGTCTTCTTATCGTTGCCTTGCTGCCTATTCCTTCCTTTCGATTTGCCTTCTTGAGCTCTCCCTTTTTGCTGACTACGGTCCTGAAGAAATGAAATGTTTCTAACTACAAAGCCTTGCTAGCTTTCAACCCTCAGCCTGATGAAGATGTTCGCGAACACAAAAGTCAGGAGACACGAAATACAAAAAGTTTCGCGAACACGAAAGTCAAAGAAAATGAAGATGAACGGTTCGCGAACACAAAAGTCAAAGCAGACGAAGACGAACGGTTCGTGAACACGAAAGATTCACGAACAAGAATCTTTTGCGGTTTGGCACAAGAATCTTTTGCAGTCCAGTACGAGAGAACACAAATGACCAAAATGAAACCAACGATGGAAACAAAAACCAACGACGGAAACGAAACCTTCTCCTGCCCTCCATGCTCCAAAGAGTACCAACGAGATCATACAAGTACCCAAAAGTACAGATATCTGATCTGATGGCATGACATCAGCAGATACCTTTTAGGTCATGGCTAATCTACCACTTTTGTAATCTCCTGATGAGTTGTAGATGCTTAATCACTTGAATTAGCACTTGAATAGGTCAAAATCTTATATAATGTGTTTGAGGTTGGAGAATGATATAATACCTATGATTGAATTGAAATAAAAAACATTGCATCCGAATATTTGAACAAAGGAATCTAACCTCATATTCTCAACATCTAAAGAAATTTAACACCTTGGCTTGCAATATAGTGCTTCCAGCTTTGGCTTATGTATAAAGGACGGCCCCCGTCCTTGGGCCTTCCCCAATTTAAGGCCCTTGGGCCCAAGGGCGGCAGTGGCTAAGAACTTAGGGTCATCGGCTAAGGGTAAAGGTCTAAGGACTAAGGGCTAACTGGCTAAGGATTGAGGGCCAACTAGCTAAAGATTGACTCAGGCCAACAGCTAAGGACTGAGGGCCAACTAGCTAAGGACAATGCGTCCCGTCAACTTGCCTGGTGGCGAGGCCAACTGATCCTTATCAACTGATAGGACCCACAGTACAGTAACACAATGATTTTACTTTAATTCTAACCCTCTCCCTTAAAGTAGAGCCTACTTGTTATTCAGTCATATACATAGCTTTAAAGTCAACAAACTTTAAGTACAGAAAGCTTTAATCCAACAAGTAGCTTACTAAAAATATCAGCTAGTTGTTCTTCTGTACTACAATGAACAACATGAATTTCACAACTCAGCAGCCTCTCACATATAAAGTGATACTGAATCTCAATGTGTTTAGTTCTCGCATGGAACATTGGATTCTGTGCTACCTGAATGCCACTCTAACTGTTGCTATGTAAAATTGTGGAATTTTTCTGCCTCGTGCCAACTTCTTCCAAGATTTGTCTCAACCATATAGCTTCATGTGCTACACTACACATTGCCATATACTCTGCTTCTGTGGTGGAAAGAGCAATTGTACTTTGCTTTTTACTAGACCAGGAAAAGAAACTACCACAAAGCATGAATACATACCATGTGGTGGATCTACGATCATCATAGTCACCTCCCCAATCCGCATCCACATAGCCACACAACTCAGGTAAACCGTCATACTTCCTGTAAATCAAGCCATAATCTGAAGTGCCTTTTACATAACGCAAAATGCACTTAGTCGTCTTCCAATGCGTTTCCGAAGGTGCTGTCATAAACTGACTTACAATACCAACGCTTATTACCATATAGATAATGTCTTCAAGTTTTAAGTGTTTGAATCAGAACAAATAACTCACTTTCCTTAGTTGCACAATGCAGCTAAGGTCCATTGAGTTTCTTGCTCTCAAACACTATCTACCTATCATTTCGAAAAAGAACTACAAACGCTAAATCACTTGCGTCAGTTCTATGTGACAAATATTAAAATCTAGCAACTAGATTTATGCCATGTGGCACCATGATGGATTGACATGTGTCATCCACGAATTTTCTTTGAGGTCAGCCACGGCCAAAAAGAGGCACCTTGGTCGAAGGGCTAATTTGCCTAATCTTGGTCTGAGGACATTGGTCCTTCGACAATCGCAGACATGGATCCATCGGTGAGTGAGCTAATCTACAATTGATCAGATTATATCTCATAAGAGTGTTGTGAAGATACCTTCGTTGAGTGATATAAATCAGCCGTCTCGCTCTGTCTTTGTGGATTTGAATACCCAGACAGTAGTGAGCTTCGCCTAGATTGATCATGTCGAACTCGAAAGACAACATCTGTTTATTAGCATTTTTTATCTAATCGGTATTGTTGTTGAAAAGCAATGTGTCGTCAACATACAAGGTGATGATAACGAAGAACGCTGCACCGAATTGAAATAAACATTACAATCAGCAATGCTTGGTTGAAAACCGTTTACAAACATGATGTTTCATACCTTCATGAACGTATCTTTCAGGCTGTAGCATGTAGATGTCTTCTTCGATGACTCCATTGAGATAAGTTGTCTGTACATCGAGTTGATGTACTTCGAGGTCGGTTGCAGCAGCATACGATAGGACAGCTTGGATCGATGAATGCTTGACTACTGGACTGAAAATCTCGTTGTAGTCGATGTTGGAGATCTGAGCAAATCCTCGTGCTACTAGTTGGGCCTTCTTTCGATCAATAGCTCTATTGGCATTGTGCTTGATCTCAAAGAGCCATTTGCTATCGATGAGATTGCTGCCGACAAGAGGTTCGACTAATGACCATGTCTGGATCTTGATTAGAGAGAAATACTCTCTGTCCATTGATTCTCTTCAAAGATCGGAGTCTAGTTAGCTCAGTGTCTCTTCGACAATAGTTGGTTTTTGTATTAAAAGACACACAAACTTAAGAATATACCTCGTGGGTTACGTTGAGTCAGAGGCTCAAATTGTCATATTAATGGTAGGCATCGAAGGTCATTTACTATGTATTCGTGGTTACTAAGGTTATCTGGTGCACTTAGCCTAGTCGGTGAACATAGACATATGATCAAGTATTGTGTTACTTGCAGAGTTAACAGATTTGTTCTGATAGATCTATAAGTTAACCTATCAGCCCATTTGAAAGATTTATAACTTAGTGTATCTTTGGAATTTGAGTTAGTATTTATGAGTAGAGGCAAGCAACTTGGAAATTCTTGCATTTATGAGTACTTGTTCAGATGGAAATATCAGACTAAGAATAATGATTCATGGGTAAGACTTGAAAGCTTAAGGAATAATTTCATGTTTTCTTTATCACGTTATGAGGACGGAACCTATTTAAGAGAGGAAGACTGTTACGACAATATTCAGCTAAGGACATGGAATAGTGTTAATATGGTAGATCGGCCCTCCAGCGTTCGAGATTATTGGTCATGCTTAGATTTAATTCCACGTCGAGGCCTGTTGGTGACTAATGGCCTTGAGAGGACTCAGACACTCTAATTGAGACATATGGAGTAGTGCATGTACGTGTGACGGATATAGGCAGGAGGAATTCATGAAGAGATGTGAACTATTTATAGTTGACCTGCATGGAGATTGCAATGGGTTCATGCACATGATCGTACTCTCGATATATTGAGATAGAGATTATCTCATCGACGACTTGGTCTAGGTTACCAGTTGAGTTCTTTTCCTCTTGCTATCACATGACATGGTTTGGGGCTAGATCCAAGAGGGATCTAGGTTTGGTTCTCGGGATTTTAACTGTTGTTAGCCTAAAGATCAATGTAATGGACATTCTCCATAGTTATAATTACAACTCACTCGATTTTTAACGGTTTTTTAACTAGTGTTCACTATTTTGGCTTGAAATCCAATAAACATACTGTATGTTAACAATTTTTAGGATAGTACTTGTTGTTTTTCAATCATTATGATATGTTCCAATGATTGCATGCCAGTTATGAAATCAATATTACATCTAGGCCATATTTTGGTCAAAATTTGATGGTTTTGGCTATAATTGATTCAACAAGAGACAATATTGAGCAAATTCAAAACTGTTATTACTTACACAAGCTTGAATTACATAGTTAGGGTCAGATTTCACTTGCATGTGATTGTGATCTATCAAAATATGTTAAAACAATTGAATATTGATAAAACATAACATGGGTTCTTTTAATAATTTTTTTCACTTTTTTGATATATTGTATCATTTTATATGATCTAAACTTTTTATGCATGTTATTAGAGGTGTAATGAACTTGAGGTTGTGATAGGATTGGATACGTCGCGTCGCAGCGGAGGCGGACACGCGGAATCCTCGGTGCGTGAAACTACGTCTATCGGATTTAAACTGACTTCGATAGATCGAAGTCTGTCCTACTTGATCACAACTTCAAAGTCACTGGATCGATAGGATCGATTTCATAGCCATGCAAGAATTAACTAAGTTTTAGATTTAGCCTTGCGAAAACGTATTAGGTGGGAAAATTAGAACGACAAATCGATACAAGCTATCAATCATATGATCTACAAATAAGTTTATCTGCAAGCAAGAATTCGTCTAAATATGAATAAAAATGAGCATTCAATCACAGCATACACGACCTAGATTATGGAACAATGATTATTCAGTCGTGAAGAAATCATAGTTTGATGATTGAGCTAACACAATGTTTGTGGAGCTAATCGAACAACTGATAAGTTGTTGGATATGTATACATGGCTAACTAATCAAAATAATACTTAATTTGTACTTTACAATTAGGATTAAGGCATTACGTGCTGTTGGCAGTGGCCTTCGGTCAATATCTTAATAATTGGAAATAAAATTCATATTTTTTTCCTTGGTGATATTATTTCTATTTCAAAATTTTGCCTGCACATTTTTTTATCACTGATCTAGGGTCAGATGCAACTTCCTATGGTTCCATGCCTACTCATCTGATACTTGTAGGAATCATAGAAGATAACTAGCCAAACTACTTGAAGAACAATTACATCGGGCTTCCAGCTGATCTTCATCCATGGATTAGAGACTAAAGGGTAACCAATTCTATTCTTTTCACATTCAAATGTCAAGTTCAAGAATTTAAAGAACATTGAAGACCTGACCATCTTCAACTCTCGAGCTACCTAACTAATATACACATTGTACATATGGTGTTGTACGTTAAATATCTCTCAAGTACAACGAAGTACATAGTTAAAAGTTAAACTAGTCTTGTAATTATAAAATAGTTAACCATTTCTTGTAATTACAAAGATTTTGGTTATAAAGACACCTCTAGCTCGCATCAATCCTTGATGCTTCGTGATGCAAATTAATTCGTCAGAGTAGAAGATATTCAGCAAATTACACCTCCATTTTGACTGTAACAATCAGTGTTGCTCAAGATCATGACATTAACTGTACTAGATGTATCAATTGACCAAAAAACTTGTTCCCACTAAATAGATAAAATGTATTTTGATATTCACACGATATATGCTTGAGTTCGGCACCCAATATGAAAATGATGTTCCACATAATAGTAGTGGTACTCTATCAGGCCAACATGAATATTTCTTTCTGTCAAAGGGCTTAACCAATGCTTCTAGGTATGGAAGAAGGAAGACTCAGTCAATGAATTTAAAACATTCTTGGATAAGTTAACAGTACGTAAATTTGGTTGTTCATTTTCAAATCTTGTTAAAATGCATCCAAGTCGTATTATTTTTTTTAATGGAGTAGATCTAGATGAGATAAGAAGAGAAGAATATCTACACAAGGTATGTGAGGTGATGTGAAAATGATAGAATCGATGTGAGGTGTCGTGGCATGGATAGAATCGATGTGAGGTGTCATGAGATATATAGAATCTATGTGTGCTGACATCATGGAATGAATAGAATTTATAGAAGAACATGTCTTGTGTGCGTGGCAATGGGCTTATATTTGTAGTTGTGATTGAGAAATGCCATTTGTACATCCATTTGGTGTACCTCAAGATCTGCTGCAATAGCATATGATAGTACTAGTCGAATGGAAGTGCATTTGACAACTGGACTAAAGGTTTCGAAGTAGTTGATATTGGAAATTTGTGAAATTTCCATTGCCACGAGTCGAACTTTCTTTCCTTCGATACTGCCGTCTACTTTGTATTTGATCTTAAGGATCCATTTGCAGTCGATTACTTTTTTGTCTACTGGAAGCTTGGTGATAGCCTCAACTGTGGTTGGCTCCTGAATAGAATAGCAAGCAAACTCATCAGTGTATCGAACCGACTGATTTCGGGCTTTTGTTGATCTTCTGGTTGAAGTCTTTGGCTGTGAGAATCGACTTTGAGTCAACTGTGTCATTTGCTCCTGAGTTGTAGTTTCTTCCTCTTCTTCTAGGTCTGATTGTATAGAGTGACTGCTGGAAGAAATCGAAATAGTCTTTCAATATGTATCAGTTGTCGGGGCAGAAATTGTAGATTGCATCTGGTCCTTGCACTTCAAATCATTAAACTGATCTTCAACGAAAATCACATCCATGTTAGTGAAAATTTTGCAAGTCTCTATATTGTATAGTCTATACATTCCATCAAAAGTACAGTAGTCAACAAAAATAGTTTTGAGTGAATGCTCATCTAATTTATTTTTGTTGTCCTTTGGAACATGAGCATAGGCAATACATTTGAATACTCTCAAATGTTTCAATGAAGGTTTGTATTTTGTCCGAACTTCATGAGAGGTTTTGTTGTCAGGAAGGCATTTTGTTATACATCGGTTCTGTTCATAAGCTACTATTGATACAACATATTGCTAGAACGATTTGGACAACAAAGCATGAGTTATCATGCATTTGGTAGACTCGACTAAGGCCATGTTCTTCCTTTCTGCTAGTTCATTCAACAGCGAAAAATATGAAGCATCAAATTGTTGTTCGATGTCACTTTGCATTTTCTTTGTATTTCTTGAAGAATTGGAAAGCTTCAAATTTGTGCTTCAAAAAATATACATCAACTTTTTTGACATAGTCATCTATAAAAGTAATAAAGAATTTAGCACCAAGCAGTGATGTTGTTTGCATTAAGCCACATATATCTGTATGTACAATGTCTAACAAATCTTTAGATATATGTTCCTGATTTGACTTAAATGGTCTTCTTGCTTACTTTCCTATGATACAGCTCTGGCAGACGAGGGTCGATAATTCGATAGTCTAAATCGAGAATTGAAAATCGTCTAGATATGTTACCTATCGATACATGATTAAGGTGACCAAGTTTATAATGCCAAATCAATTTTTTATTGACAGATGCTAAATTGCTTAAAGCGCAATCAGTTACAAACTTACAATGACTAAGCCTATAAATATCTCCTTGTCTCTTTCCGAGTGTAAGAATCTTCATACTTTCATCTGAAATCCAACAAAAATCTATCTAAAACTCTATCTTATGTCCTCCTAAGTCTGTAGTTTGATTGACCGACAACACATTTGTCGTCAGGTTCGGGACATACAATACATTGGTATCATTTTCGACAGTCCATTCTGAAAATTCAGTCTAATAGTACCTTCACTTTCAATTCTATGTGAAGCTGTTGTCTCCAAAGTGAACAAATTTCTTGGTGTTTTAGGCCAAATAGTCGATAAACAATTCTCGATGGCTTGTCATGTGTTGCATTGCTCCATAATCAAGAAACCACTCTTCCGATTGTTCGATATGGTGATGGTTCACTATTGCTCATCGTCGTCTTCTTGGATCTTTTGCTTTGTGTTTGTTGCATGAGCTTGTTGATCCGGTTGCTTCTATTTGTCGTTGTTGAACTTCAAGATCCGACAATCTTGGATTTCATGGTTCATCCTCTTGTAGTACTTGCAAAATAATCTTTTCTTATTTTGAACAGGTTACTGATTCTGGGTCTTCTGTAACTATTTTTTATTACTATCAATTTGTCGAATAGCTCTCTTCTTCTGTTGTTTTCTTGTGTTCTTCTTCGAGAATAATGCTTGCAAGCCATTGATGGAGGACGAGGATGTCCCATTCCT
The DNA here is from genome assembly GCA_029204225.1 of Diphasiastrum complanatum. Taxonomy (NCBI): domain Eukaryota; kingdom Viridiplantae; phylum Streptophyta; class Lycopodiopsida; order Lycopodiales; family Lycopodiaceae; genus Diphasiastrum; species Diphasiastrum complanatum. The sequence continues at coordinate 46,075,589 of CM055110.1, read as the reverse complement.
TCTTGTCTCCTCTTGCAGCAGCAGCATGATTATGACTCTAGACAGTGTAATTTATGAGTGTGTGAAATCAATACTTATTTGATCTTTGAAGTCAGATTAAGAATAATGATTTTATGGGTAAATCTGAAAGTGAAAAAATTGTTTTGTTAGCTTTTGAACTTGACCTTCAAGATTAGTCGACTGCTCTCATCCAGTGTATCATGTAAACTTAGTTCAAGAATATGAGATCAATAGCTTATATTTGAGTTGCATGGGATCCTAAGAGAAATATTCTCTCCTCAAAGGAGATTATACATACCATGGAAACTCCCATCTCCCTATTGGATTTTTTGATCCTTGAAGCCAAGATCCTCTCCTCTCTTCCATTCATTCACCATGACATGGGGGTGAAGTGGTTAGGGTATTGACTAGCCATTTCTTCTTGGTTGGGTGGTTTTGCTCCACAGGTGTCTTTTTGGTTGCATGCAATAGGATATAGTCAGATCTTCACTTGGCGATTCTTACACATATTTTCATGCAAGTCCGCATGTGAATGCGGAGAAAGTGGTGGCTCTCGTGCGCTTGCACATCTGAATCTTACCGATTGCATGGCAACGTCTGATTGAATTCTTCGATGGTCGTGTGAATGCGAGTTGTCATCCTACACAAAAGAAGTGCAGCAACAACAGTCAGAGTTAGGCCAATGGAAAATCCTCTCTAATTATGAAGGCCGTCAAATACATACAAAATAAATGTGCATGCAATAATTAACAATGTTAAGTTTGCAAACATTAAGCGCAATAAAAGATAGATACATAAAACTCACTGAGGAACAGACTTCGGGACGCTCAAATAATGACTCTCTTGATTTGTCCATACATGTGAACGTGTGATATAGTAATATGTCACTCTCATCACAATGCATACTTACATCATGTACATGGGCATGGTATTCTCTGGTGTAGCTAGGCCTCTGATCCAATTTGTCATGGTCTAGCCTCATCGTCTGAAGAAGAAGAATGTGAACTCGTCATTTGCACCTTGTCAAGTAACAATGGATGACAAACAAAACTAGAGAGCAACATGTGATAAACAAATTGAATACACATAAAACAAATGAAGATTGGAGCTAAGCTTGACGTTCATATTAGAAACAAAGGTCATGTTATTGGTTTATTCATCGACATACACCACATAATCCAGAAACATAATTTTATTAAGATGAGTGATTTAATTAAAGGTCTAGTTACCAGCTTGGGTTTTAGAAGTTAGAGCTTAGGGTTCAGGGTTTAAGGTATAGGATTTAAAATATAGGGTAAGAGATATGTAATCGGATTTACGATTGTAGGGTTGTAGGGCTCAGAGCAGGATTTAGGATTTAGAGATAAGAATTTAGAGTTTAGGATTCAGAGTTTAGGGTTCAAAGTTTAGGATTGAATTTGGATCTAAGATTGAGGGTGTAGGATTCAGGTTTAGGGTTTAGAAATAAGAGTAGAGAGGTCAGAGTTTAAAGTTTAGAGTTTAGAATTTAAGATTGAGGGTAAGAATTTAGGGGTCAGAGTTTTAGTTTTAAGATTTTGGATCTATGATTGAGGGTGTAGGGTTTAGGATTTAGGATGTAGGTTTTAGGGTTTGAAATTCATGATTAAGATTTTAGAGTTTAGGGCTTAGGGTTTAGGGCCTAGAGTTTAGGATTTGGGATTTAGGTTTAGAGTTTAGGGTTTAGAATTTAGAATTTAGGATTTAAGATTTTGGGTTCATGGTCCAGAGTCTAGGGTTTAGGGTTCATGGTCCAAGGTTTAGGGTTTAGAGTTTGGAATTTTGGGTTTGGAATTTAGGGTTAATGGTCCAAAGTTTAGGGTATTGGATTTTGTGTTTAGGGTAGCGTTTAGGGTTTAGTATTTAAAATTTTGGGTTCACGATTTAAAGTCTAGGATTTAGCGTTTAGGATTTATGATTTTGGATTAAGGGTTTAGATTTTCAAGTTTATGATTTGGGATTTATGATTTTGGGTTAAGGGTCCAAGGTCCAGTGTTTAGAGTTTGGGATTTAGGGTTCAAGGTTCAAGGTTCAGGATTTGGGGTTTAAGATTTTGGGTTTAGGATTCAAGGTCTAGGATTTAGGGTTTGGGGTAAGCGTTTAGGATTTAGGATATAGAGTAGAATTATTGATTTTGTGTTCATGGTCTAGGATTTAGGATCTAGGGTCTAGGGTTCAAGGTTTAGGATTTAGAGTTTACGGCCTAGGATCTAGAGTTTGGAGTTTAGGGATCTACAGAAGGGGACCTCAGAATATTAACCCTCGAAAAATTGTGACTATCACTACAAGAATTGTCGCGATTTTCGAAGTGAAATCACGTTTGATTTTTTTTTTAATCGACGCGACGTCAAAAAACACGTCGCAATAGGACCGTCGGAGTCCGTCGACAAGCCCAAAACCGGCAACTGGCCGATAAAAAATATTTATCGAAAAACATGCCACGTGGACGTCGGATTCCGACGTCCACGTGATATTTAGATCAACTATGATTCACAATATTAATCAAATCAATAATACACTATGAACCCATTCGTTAACTGGTATGGAAATTAGTATAAATTGCAACTAAACATACTCCAATTGACATGAAGTGCATATGAAAAAATAAATGATTACGAAAAATGACATAGATTAAACAAACTGAAAATAGATAAAGCCTTACCTATTTGTATGCATGTAGCCGAAAAGCGAAGAAGTGCTAATCATGTATGCTTCAATTGATTCTACTCTTAACTAGACAGAACTGCTCTTAACTAGAACAATCATGAGGGCTCTCATTGACAATAAATCAGTGAGCTCTAATGGTCGTTGATAGATCAACTTTAGACAACAACTGCAAGCTCCTTTTTCATGGTCGTAAAGGCTCAGTCAGTTGAGTCTTCGATCTGACAACTAGCTTAGTGATGGCTTTCCTTCATATGTAATACTCATAGGCATAGTGAAGGTTGCAAAGTAGTAGCAATGATGGTCAGATGTATTCTAGAGATAGCGATGTTAATAATCAAATCTCTCAACTCTCTTTTGGAAATCAGCAATAATCCTTCAATACTTTGGAAGTCAAGTATCAATTCCTCAGCGGCTATAACGTGATTGAATAGCTAGACGGCTCACTCATGGCAATGATGGTAGGCCAGATCTCCAAATCTTGCAAGGAAAACTGGGTTCTAACTCACATAACAGAGATAATCAAGCACTCCATAGCCAAGATATCTCAAGCTTCCAACGGAGATAGTGAGTCAATTGCACTCTTCAAAGTTCATTTTGAGTTTTGATTTTCAACAAAAATTCCATCACATTGAGCAAGCTTCACTAGCTTTCTCTAGCTGATATCTCATTTTACATGTATCAGGCAGCGATGGATTACCTTTTATGGATCAATAGGGAGTAGCAACAAGATAGCCATACTGAATCAATCAATAAAAAAAAATGGTAGCTCTACATCTTTGATGGTGGAGTTGGTTATGATCTTCATTCAAACCTCAAGAACTCTTAGTCTCACACTATTTCATAAAGAACATAACATTAAATCTAAATCATAAAATCTACAAAAAACATAACATTAAATAAAATTTTTCTATCTATATTTTTCTTGCTCCCTCTGTCTCCCACACACATCCTTCTCTTCCTCTCTCATTTGCTCATGATCATAAATCACCAAAGACACATATTTGTGTTTAACTACAAAAACTCTACGATAAAAAGAATATAGTATACAAAAAAAAGTTACAAAGAAAAAAATCTCAGTTGCACATAACAAAACAAAAGAATTGTACTTGGAATGAGACAAATGGAATTAATAGAGTTGAGAAGAAGCGCCAAAAGTTGATCTCCAACAATCTCCTACAAGAATAAAAAATCAAAAAAACCCTAGAAAAATGACGTGGCTTTGAGAATTCAGTCACGAACATCAGATTCCAACATCAATATTATGCGTCAGATTCTGACGTCCACTTTTGATATGGGATGTCGAATTCCGACATATTTATTGTGTCGGATTCCGATGTCCGTAATAAAAAAAAACTTCTGGCAATTTTTTTTTGGTTGGATTCCGACGTATTATTATGTCGAATTCTGATAGATTATGAATTTTTTTTTGCATCCGTCGGGACCTTGTGTCGAAAATCGCACATTTTGTTGTTGTGTATGTCCCTTACTTAAAACCATTAGTCATGCACTTTGATTCTTGGGAATATATAAAAAATCGATCTTGAAATGAACACCAAAACCATTATCCATCAATTGACCTACACGCAAAAGATTTTTGGTGATTGAAAGTACAATAAACACATTGTCTAGATTTAACTTTCTTGAAGATCCTAGACACCGATGAATGGAACCAATACCATCAATGCTACATTATTAATCAATTGTAGAAAAAATTGACTTCTTAGCACCATGATAAGAGATTAGAGTCGAAATGTCATGTGAGAGCTTGCCTCACTATCGATCCACCAAGTGTCATTTGAGTTGTCTTTGCTTGTTGATAAATTGATTGATACCATAAAATATGATTCATCATCATCTTTTTCATTCTCATTTGCAAGATTACCTTGCTTGCTTTCCTCTTGTGCATGTTTCTTTTTGAAACACTTGGATGCAAAGCAACCTTTATTGCCACGATAGAAACATTTGAGCTTGGATCTATGTTACTCTTTTCCTTGAGGCTTGTTTAATCTTATTCACCCTTTCATGGATCACTTCCTTGTTTCTTATTGGATTCTTCGCCTTTCTACTTCCCCTTTTTGGTGAAGTTTGTCTTCTCATCACCCTCATGCAAAGATAGAGATCCATTTAAGATGACTTGGTCAAGCTAGTTGTCCTGGAGTTTGTCACCAATGGAGTCTAGCTCCTTGTTTAGAGACTTCACTCTAAGAACATAACCTCTGTTGACTCATAAATAGACTTTAATAAATGTCATGCCTCCTTAGCCAAGGTACAAGAAGCTACATTTTTAAGCAATTCATTGCTTACGTTCATGTTAATGCAATGTAAATCAAGATTGGACTTCTTAAACTTTCACGTCCACCTGAAGGCTCATCTACCTCATCAAGGACAAAGACATGGTGGTCTTGGAATATTACCAATACTACATTCTCAACTTCCATGTAGAATAGTTGGTTGGATTAAGCCTCTCACTAGATTCCAAGCCAAATTTACCAATGGATCCCATCTTGAACTAACTCCCTTGCACACAAAATATTAAAAGGCTCCAACTATTTTGTTCCTCTCCGAACTTACACTCAGCAACTTAATTTGTATCTTTTTTTTACAATTGGAAATCTACAAATACTCAAGCTGTAAACTCAAAAATTGGATGACTACTTGTTGTGGACACTTTAGTGGGATATCAACTTGAGTCCCACACTCTCACAAAGATTTGGCCATACTTGAGAAGTGTGTGATCATATATCTTGAGGATACACCAGGAAGATGATGGTTCACCTCTCAAGTAGTCATATTGACAATCACCTACACATTCCATAGAATTATCCACACCTTGTTCTTAAACAAAAAACATTCTAAGTACCTAACTCTTGTCTAAAAATCACGTGGATTTCTTTGCATACAATTTTGTATTTTCATAAGACCCACAACATTATTTCAAATGCAACATATACCATATAAAAGCAAATGTGAATATCCAATTTGTTGATAGAGACAAAAGTAAATTTTTGATTGGATTAAAAAAATTTATTTGAGAAATCAACACACCATTAAGCTCTAGACTTTTGGTAAAACAAATCACACTTATTTTAAAGGATTATAAAATCTCATTTTGTGATAACAAAGTAGTCATTTCTCTTCATGCATTCATCCTGTCTATATCCATCAAATTTAGGTGTGACCAATAATCTCGAACATTGGAGGGCCGAGGTGTACCATATTAAAACTATTCCATATTGAATATGGCCGTAACAATGGCCCTTCAAATTGGAATGGAGACAACCCTAGCCATGAGTAGTGAAAATCATTAAAAATCAAACAAGTAAACTAAGCACATGAACCAAAGTGGTTGTAAACATGATTCTGATGCTAAAAGAACAAGTTAATTGAAAAATATGTTTTGCCATCTATTTTGCTATCTATATGTCTTTGAAATGTTCAATTAGCATAAAAAAAATTTAATAGTGGCTGCACACATTTATTTTAATTTATGAACTTAATGAAAATTTAGAAATTTTTGTACAAGAATGAGCATTTCCTATACACTTTCAAAACTCAATGAAGCACGTTTTAGTTTCCAAGTTTTAACAATTATAAAAAATTGGCTTGTACTTTCCTACAACAAAGATGTCAAAATACTACCTAAACATGGCTATTTTGTTTTAAACAAGCTAAAGATAAATATAGAAAGATTTAGTTAGTGATAATATTCCCTCCCCAAATCTATAGCATGTGAACCAAATGTATGACAAAATCCAAATTAAAAATGTCATTTCATCCTTCCATTCATTCTCACCTAAATTTTTCGATGATGGGTGGTGATCTATTCTAAGCTATAACAAACTACAACATTTGATAACAAGAAATAAAACCTAGATACGGACCTATGAAAAAAGCTCACACATGAACATTAAGATTGGTTGCCAAAAAAGCAATATTTGGACATAGATAACAAGAAAAATCATGTGTAGCATGATGAGTCTCCCATGATAACCGAGTTGGACTGAATTGTTCCCTGCAATATTCCAATTGAGGTGTAGGATACATTAGGAAGAAGGCTAAGCAATCTTGTATATGTTATAATTAACTAGTAGATACATTTCCATTGCAAAACAAATTAACTTGACTCAAAAACCAAAACTTCCACTTGCACTAGTTCAAACTTGGTTGTACCTAAAACACGACTAGTTTTGAGCTTGTGTCATACTTTTGCATACAAGCTCAAATACGCATGTGAAAGTTTAAAACAAAAACCAATGAGGAAAGGTATGAGGGAAAAAGCAAAAGATGGTAAAAGAAAATAAATTATCAAAAGTCGTGTATGTACAGAGGTTTGTTAACCATTAAATTTGATATTTCAAAAACAAATGACACAAGTTTCGACATGGAACATTATATTTGAGGGTTCCAAGCAAAGCAAAAAATTTCTATGACTCTCATAACACTAAATTCAACATTGTTATCCAAAAAGGAGAAATTTGTGCAAAGCTTCATCTGATGCAAAGATGGCCATTTGCATCAATAATGCATTGCTTAATCTTTATGTTGGCCGTGTGAAATAGGGCTATCAAAATCAAAATGTCAGATTTTAGCCCTTTGGATTCGGCCATTGTTGTCCAACATGTGCAGGGATGAACATCACCAAGTAAACAGTCTATTGAAATAAGACTAGAACAAATAATAAAAAGCAACAGGTAAGTGACAAAAAAATCATCACAGAAACTTGATGTTGTGCTTAGCATCCAACTTTCCAATTGGTTATGTCATTACCCAACGCCTCCAAGCCCCCATACAATCAGCCTCCCACCTGTACTAAACAAAAGAACATCTATCAAGGACTAGAATGAAGCAACAGTAAACATTGATGCCCATTAATGCAAACCAGTATCAATCCTAACTACTCATTTGAAATACCTTGATGTGCTAAGAGGCCTCTAACATCTTCCATCATATAAAGGAATGCCCAACCATTACATGAATCCAACATCTTAACTTCTGAGATTTCGGTGAATTCTAAGCATTTGAGCTTCCGTGGTCAGGCAGTCTTTCCACATGGAGCATTGAAGAGATTGGGAAAAGTCCATGGCATGTTGAGACTAACAAAAGCATGGAGATTAACCATTGAAGCTGCATCTGTCTTGTTTTTTCATACCATTTTCTTGAGACACGTTACCTGTCTCTCTTTATGATTATGTTACACAGTTCTGCATTTACTCTCTTGAAATTCAGAACTAATGCTTAAAAAATGTATGGGTACGAAGTGTTCAGCAGTCTTTTACACAATTCAGACAAACATGACCACCAGGGGTCATATGTCCAAGACAAATGTTCAGTGCTGCAATCAATCAACTCATATCACCGGGTGCTCAGAACAATCGAATGGAATGTTTATCGTCCTGAAGGAGTCCGATTAACGAGATAGACATTATCATAGCACCGGATTGCAAATGTCAGAACTTTCATACATACTTCTGGTAAGGCATGTAAAATAAACTTCTACGATATCATTAACCAGAAGTCCAAAAAACAGTCCTGGAAAGTTTGGCAGATAAATAAATGTAAGCATACATGGTTCACGATTACAAACAGTGTCATAAAAATAAGGCTTTAAATATAAGGTTGAGCAAAGAAAAAAACCAAGCCTTTACGCAACGCAAAATATTCGTTAAAAAAATGCTGCTACATAAATAACTTAACACCTAGATCTAGAACAAACTTTGCTAATACTTACGCCCATTGGCATCGTAAGTAGCACGAGATTCATCACAAACTACCTTATGATTTAATTTTTTTAATAACGTTGATTTCCAAACCAGAATTGCTGGGTTCTTCAGAAGAGATTTTGCCTTTTTTGAAAGTTTGCTGAGGGTGCAAACAACAAATCATTCAAAAATCTTCGGATAGGACCCGTTCTTCCTTGCTGTTAGCACTAATACCTTCAGGAGCCTCTGCTTACCTTACCATTATAGAGTCTCCTATGCTTGTCTTTACTAGTCAAAATAACCGGATCATCATTCAGCGAAGAAGTAAATATTATAGCATGAAGGAACAAAATGTCAAGCATCTAATGCTCAACGTATCTCGATGTCCCTAAGCAGAGGCTTAGCTTTTAGAGATACTCAACTTCATCTATTCCAAAGAAGAAATATCGATTATAAGCCTTAAGGCTTCTGAAAGTAGTCCTCGAGGTCTGTACATAGGCTCGTCCTTCGGGTCCTACCACGATACGACAGCTTTCCAATGAAAATGGAGTCTGGACTCCTAAAAATCGTAAGCACTCGGTCCGGAGAGTCGTCCTTACTTCTTTCGAAAAAACAGATTAAAACAAAACAAAACAAAAAAAAAAACAATCCAGTCAATCACACCCAGGCGTATACCGGGTCAGATTCCCAGTGCATCCGAAGTCATGAGATAATCTTCGAGGTAGCCTAGGAAACCAGGGATGCATGTAGTGGATCGCAATCTTCGCATTTTTTGAAAAAGTCAGTCAGATTTGGGAAAACCTATTGCAAAACAAAAAAAAATCTAGAACTTAAAACACAGCATTCATATCGTATTCATTGTAGAAATAAGAATGATCCAGCAATGAAAAGAGGATCACTCACCTGATCGAGATTTTGAACCAGAGAAACGCATGAATCCGGAAGAAAAAGAGAGAGCAAAGCTGAAACGGCAGTCGAGCTCCTAAGATCCATAACCAAGGGGAGCTCAAAACTTTAGGGTTTCAAAAACACGGTGCAGATATTGCCACGTTCCACAATCTTGACCCTTCACTAGCTTCAAGCCTCCTCCACGAGTTCTAGAGCATGTGTTTGTACTAAAAGTTGTTGCTTTCTTAATTGAAGATCATTTTACTTCCATTTTCTTCCATGCTCCATCTTGATGCATTTTGTTTGGGTACTAACGTATGAATGTGCTTGTTAATATTTTCTTCTCTTAAGGATTGGTTTGGGATTAGCGTTAGGTAGATGTGCAGGACTTGGAAATTGATCTACCATTCCATTGAGTCATGATGTTTTCTAGTTTCGGCTCCCTGAGGAGTTGGAGCACCGATAGACTTGTCCTAAATAATTTTGATCCTTAGGATTGGGCAAACTAAAGCTTTTGAGATACTTGTTAAAGTGAATTAATGGAATAAAGGTCATAATATTTGGAGGTAGCTCTATATTCGATAAAATACAAAGTGTATTGAATATCGAAAAAGAGTACCCAGATCCAAACTTTATGGATTATCCATTAGTTTCAGGCAACTTTAATGAAGTAATACTTAAGCAGTGTAGTGAAAAAGGAAGCAACCTAGCATTTACTTGTGTCTAAGAAGTTTTCGGTGCCTTAGTTGATGAAAATTTTTGGTTGACCGAAAAATCTAAAGGAGGAAGAAAATGTGACACATGAATAGGTGAATGTGATTGTGTTACGTAATTTGGATTGGTAAATAATCCCTGTAAGAAAATTGCATAGCTTCGGTTTATCAAATTCACTAAGTTAAATTTATTTCAAATATCTATAGAATTGGTAATTGTGACATGGAACGAGAATGACACTTGGTTCACATTTGTATTATAAAGAGCCTTATTCCTAAGAATTGGAACTCTCAGATGGTAGGAATTCGGGAATTATAGTACCAGCCAAATGGGTTGTTTTATGTGACAGTAAAACCATGTGCAAATTCTTTTTAAATCACAATTTGGCAATGAATTATTGTGGTCCATTAGAAACAAATATGGGGGTACTCCAGTACTTGGTGGAATAGATATGTGCATATCTGGTATAGGAAATCTAGATGAAGTTTTTAAGATCTCTGGATTATCGGATAATGTGACTAAAGGTCTTCTTGTAGGAAAGGATTCCTTGTACCATTTCGGATATAGACATTGGATAGTTAGAAATCAGTTTTGATCTAATTCATTATTATAAGCTTCAATTGTGATACTGTAATAAATGTACAATTAGTCATTTTACTATTTTCAATAGTGATCGGGATGTGACCCACTATCGTTATATCAGTCGGGCACTTGTCCCGTAGACGGCTACTTGGGTTATCCGGGTAGCCACACGTAGGAAAATTAGCATGTACAGTGATTTTGGTTTCACTATGCTATACTCGAGGGCATGTCTCGGGTTTGTTAGTTATTTAGGCCATATTGGGCCTTGTTCTAGTTTGGCAGATGGTAGGCCAATTTTAGGACACCTGTCCTTTCATGCAGTTAGGGATTTCCTATATGTACAGTGCTCTTTGTAATATACATAACTTTTGATGTGCCATCTTTGGGAGCCTGTGAGGAGTGGCTATGGTGATTGTGTGATGTGATCTACATACTGCACTAGATTCTATCGGAATTTCAACTTGGTATCAGAGCGGCAGGGTAATGCAGTTATGCATGATCCGATGGAGCTATGGGATAACGCTATCACATGGCATGGCATGGGGGCTAGATCCAGAAGGGCACTCTAGGAGGGATCTAGGTTTGGTTGGGTGGTTTTGCTTAATGCAAACACTGTAAATTTTGTAGGTGAAAAAGATTTGGTGATGAAGTCTTAGCTTTACTAGTTGATACCTCCACTAATGAGAGAGAAATATTTGCCAGTCTTTAACATAGCCAACAAAACATGTGGAACGGTGGAATTATTCTAATTTTCATATGGTAAAGTGAAAACTTAAATGCAACACTCAAACAAATTCACAGGTGTTCAGGACACACAATCTTTAATCTCATAACCACCATATTTTATGTATTTTTCACAACCCCTATCTATGTCGTTCTTATCTACGCCAAATATATTACACTGAAAATGATCCTTTCCAAGATCTTCTTTTATCCAACTGAGATATCCCTTGAGTAGGTGATTTACCTTCAACAGAAGTGATGCGGAAAAACTAAGTAGTTTTGAGATTGTGGATGTGATAAGATGCCTCACCAACGATGCTTGAGTTCCTAAAAAATCTCTCAAGCACAACCATTAGTTTGGATACATGATCACACCTAATGATGGCAAATGTTACACTCAACTCATGAACTTATTTCGGGTTTTTCATCCGTCTTCGCAAGCTTGAATTCATCACACTTTTTTGCCTTCAATTTCTCATTGCTTGCTGTAGCTCCAAACTCATCATTAGCCTCTCTATCGACCCCCCCCCAGTCCCATTGGCCTGCTTCTAGACCATCATATCTCTATGCAATACAACCTAATGTCAAAACTCAAGAGCAAATTCAAATACATGAAAGCAACATAAAACAAAATGTCTAGGTTCACACATCTTCCATATTACTTACCTACATCTACAATATTGTACCAAAACAAACACAAATCATTGACATTAACCTAAATACATATATGAGTGCAACACAAAAAATTCAACTTTTGATGTAACAAAAAGCACACTAGCCATTGTAAGCCATCTACAAAAACGAACTAGAGCAACCCACAAATTTTTGAACACTTGCATGGAGCAACTAGCCAAGATGCAAAGACTAAATCCAACAAAAAACCATATTAGCTCTTCTGCAATCAACTAACTCGTCTGTCCAAAGATGTCCCAACGAGTAGTTGCAAACACAAAAATGCAGCATACCAAATGCCAAATTAGTAGGGACATTGGAGGAATGGATTTTCAGTAGAGCATAGACATGGTTTTTAGTAGAATGTCCCCAAAGACAACAAAGGGTGCACGAATTTCTATAGAGCATGAGCAAGACTGAATGATTTTCTACATAATGTGATCAAAAGAGGAGAGGGCCTTGAGCTCTCTAGAGCTTTCTCCTCTTTATCTTCCTTTCAAATAACATATTAATGAAGAGAGTTTTTTTGACGGTCTTTACATGATGTTGTTCACCCAAGAATGACAACATACACAAATTGGATGCTCAATGGGTGAAGGCGAACTATCCTTTCCATGAAGAGGGGAGCGATCTGACCCATTATGCAAAACCTCAATCTTGTGGACTTGAAGGGAGATGGAATGACGACCTCACAAATGTCATATTGATTATTTACATAAAGGTGCTCTCAATACTCCAAGGACCCTACCCCCATCTCGTTGACAACCCAATTAATTGGTTGAAGATTGCCGAGGAGCATCCCTTGTATCTTATATGCTCATGTGAACCTATATGGGCGTGGCCCAATCAACTGTCATCATTGAATGAGATCGCCACGTGGGGCTCTCACAGAGCTTTGTTTGTCTATCACCATGAGCAAGCTTCTTGCTTTGCAAAACGATATGCAGATTAGTGTTTTTAAATCAGATGAACAAGCCTATTGGTTTGCAAAAGTAAATGGAGATTGTTGTTTTTCTATCCCACGAACAAGCTTCTTGCTTTGCAAAATGTGAACAACCTTTAGATTAGCACAAGAAAAGGGCTTGAGTCTGACTCACACACGTGAGAAATACATGTCCGATCGCGCAAGGGGAAATTTGCACGGAGGTCTAACGCAATCGCATGGGATTGATAGCAACGATCGTATGGACTTGATAGTACAAACTAGACCAGAGTGTACATTTCCAAGTGCAATTTCTCAATCGACAAATGTGGCAAGCATTCACTGGGTCATTGGGCCGAGGCTCGGATCTAGGTGAGCTACTCCCTAACTTTAAGGGCTAGGGGGGAGGAGGAGCACCCACTATAATTGACTTGGGGCATGACCCTGTGGGCCTTGGACCCATTTTTGGATCGTTGCTTCAAGATTTTGCTCGCATTATTCTATTCTGTCTTCTGGCGGAGGAGGAGGAGAGCGGCAGAGCGATGGAGGTCTGTGGCTTGATGATGCAGGAGCCGATACGATGAGAGCTTGATGATGATGCAGCAGCAGCAGCAGCAGCGCATGAGCAAGGCTTGAAGGAAAAAGATTTGCAGAAAAACGCTGAACGGTGGATTGAGTGCAGGGTTTGATGCTGTTAGGGTTTGCGGATCATCCCTGAAGCAGGAGCTAATTCATGGCGGGTGAGCGGCCTCCGGGAGCAGAAGATTCCACCACAGCCAAGAAGTACGTGCCTTATGTGCTGAAGCACACTCTGAGTGGCCACCAGAAAGCCATTTCGAGTGTTAAGTTTTCGCCCGATGGTGTTTGGTTGGGTAGTTCTTCCGCTGACAAGACTGTGAGGATATGGCGGGTTTCGGATGGACATTTGGAAAGAACCCTGGAGGGGCATAGCGAGGGCATTTCGGATTTTGCTTGGTCTTCTGATTCTAGATATATATGTTCTGCCTCAGATGACAAGACTCTTAAGCTCTGGGAGGTTCAGTCTGGTGAATGTGTGAAAACCCTAAAAGGCCACACCAATTTTGTGTTCTGTGTCAATTTCAATCCTCAGTCCAATCTTATAGTATCTGGTTCATTTGATGAAACCGTGAGACTCTGGGATGTGAAGACAGGAAAATGTTTGAAGACTTTGCCGGCACATTCTGATCCTGTGACTGCTGTAGACTTCAATAGGGATGGCTCGTTGATAGTTTCCAGCAGCTACGATGGCTTATGTCGCATTTGGGACACACCAACTGGCCACTGCCTCAAGACCTTAATAGACGACGAGAATCCTCCTGTCTCTTTTGTGAAATTTTCTCCAAATGGAAAATTTATTCTTGCTGGAACCCTGGATGACACTCTTGTAAGCTCGAGTATCAAGCGTTACCTTCGTTTTCCTTGAGCATTTCTTTTGTCCTATGGTGTTTGATGAGACTAGCTTCAATAATATGCAGAGTATTTACACAGTACATCCACTTATAGGGCAAGCCAAGGTTGGAGCATGAGACTCCAACTGTTCTTTTTCTGCAGCAACCCGGATTCTAGCGTGCGTCTTCAAGGATGCAGCAACACGCTTGTCCACCTAGGCTACTGCGGGGAATTTTAAGCATTCTTCAATTAGATCCATTTTGGCATTTTCCTATCATGAGACGTTTATATTACTGCTTTTTGTCGAGAAGACGAACCAGCCTTACCTAGAAGCCTAACTGGTTTGTTTTTTTTCTCTTAATTGCAGAGGCTTTGGAATTATACCACAGGAAAGTTTCTGAAGACCTATACAGGACACGCAAACAAGAAGTTTTGCATATTCTCTACTTTCTCCATTACAAATGGAAAGTACATTGTGAGCGGCTCAGAGGACAACTGCATCTACCTGTGGGATTTGCAAGCAAGGAACATAATTCAGAAGCTGGAAGGACATACAGACACTGTTGTGTCTGTCTCTTGTCATCCCACAGAAAATAAGATTGCTTCGGGGGCATTGGATAACGACAAGACTGTAAGAATTTGGGCCCAAGAGTATTCAGTTTCGAGTCTTTCTAAGTAGATTGCTTTGGAAGGTTTGGAGATTTCTTCGTCAAAATATGTTTATTGTCATCCGCAACCTAGCAGAGGTGCTGTCCCTCAGAATGCGAGTCTTGATGGCAATGTAGGCAATGAATGTATTTTCAAACCAAAGTAAAATTTTTGAAATGTCGAGTTAGTGAAGTAGTCTGTGCATTTCATCCTCCTAAAAACTTCTATATATGTAAGGTAGGTCTATTAAAAAATATTTAGTTACTTCAAATGAAGCATTCCAAGTTTCAGGAGGACAATGATGAGCTTTTAGAAAGTTCTTTTTTTCATTAGCATTTTACTAACTGTTTTACATAATATCTCGCTGGTCATACCTATCGCGAACCTTTATATCCGAATTTGCTTCATCCAGATTATAGTCAGCTGGTTTATATTTTGGCTCTGTACGTGTAGTAGTGCAATTTACTCATCAGCTTCCTTCTGTACATATTTTGCTTTGATTTTGAAGTTTTTGTCCTCGTAAGTGACATCTTTATCTAGATTTGAATGCGTTACTGAGCTTGCCTTTGTCTTCAGAAGAATGGATGAACTCAGCACATCTGTCTCATATGTAAATGCATAAAAAAAATGTGGACGCATTCTTATGCGTGCTTGCACATTTGCTTGGGTTTTGATGACACAAATAGCATGCCTAAGCATGCTTTATGAAGTGATCCAAGACTTTGTGGGTGGAATCATATTTCCATTGGACACCTGACAAGATCTATGGGACAGTCAAACCACCATCCGAACGTAGCACTATGTAGATGCACTCGGCCAAGCTTTCCAAGATGGTGGTCTCCATGCTAAACTTGTCAGAATACTGCATTATTCCTTTTATAGAATTTCCTCTTGCAATCCAGAACATCTTCCAAGAAACTATCCACTTTACTAGATGATTTTTCAAAAAGCTGCTGAGGCTTTTGGGGCCTTTTTATAAGACTGTGGAGCTCTGATATTTTCATACACGTAGCATTGCAAGATCATATGTTCCTCATCCTCCATCTCCTTGCTACTTATTGCACACCTTGCATATTCTGTTCTCCGTTCCTTTCCATATACTAACCTCCATCTCCAACACGTGATAACTAACTGTTCTCACAGATAACAAATGCCTTTTTGATATTTCTGCTTCTCGTAGATAATAACGACGTTCATTTTGTTCTTGTAGGCGGCCATTTTTTCTTTTGTCTCTTGCCATACAATTCCAACACTTTATGTTGCAGTGTGCACTAATATCATCAGCCCTTCAATTTCCAGCCAACTGGTTCCTTGTTTGAAGCATTCACATTCCAATGTTTCTATCATTACTCTTTCAGAGAATTTATTCTGATCCATTTTGTCAATTGGTTATTGCTATGTATGTAAAGATACAATTTGCACTTTCTTCAGTTTGTCACGATGCCTATCACCTATACCCAGCCTCCATGCTTCGCACCCATAGAAAGCAGTTGACTGAATAGAAAGTCCCAAAGAGGAGCATGTTCATTTCTCGAACTCCATCAGTGAAGTCTGGCTTTTATTTGGCATAGAGAAGAGAGCTTAACTTCACAGGACTTTTATTGACACATATCTTCCACATGTAGTTGACTTTAAATTCTAGCTTGAGGTACCTACATTAAGAAGAGACAAAATTTTGAAATTTTGTCTTTGAATGTGATATTTATATTTGGGTTTTTTATTCTATCAACATTATTTAGATCTTATTGACATTGATTTCCATGGAGTTGGAGAATTTGAAAAACTCTCTCTCTCTCTCTCTCTCTCTCTCTGGACTGCGCGGAAGAGCAAAAAAATTTGTGGTTGTTTCTTCGTTCGAAACACGTTTTGATGAATCATTTGCAAAAATGGATAGTATAATTCTTGCTAAGAGTGCTAGAAGCATGTGCATTGCAAGGGTTTGCTCTATGAGCTATGGGCAACAATATAAAGGACATCAACATATGTCTTCAATCGTTCTTTTATTATAACTCTAAATGGTTAGACTTCGTATGAAGGATGGACTAGTAAGAAGCTGGGAGTGATGCCTTCATGCACATTCCCAAGACACTTAGAATCAAGCTAGATAACAACAGTAAAAAGCTTACCTTTATTGGAAATGAAGACATAGTGAAGCATATTAACCATGGATTTTAATGGAGAGAAAGATTAGAACTAGTCTAGATGTGGTGTTTGATGAAAAAGTGGCATAAGCAACCAGCAAGGCCATGTTGCCCATATCTTAGTTAACAATTCAATCAACATCATCACAAGTGTCCATGGAGATCAACACATTCTCCCAAAGACATCAAAATCACTAGCGAATCATAGAAGCAACAAAGCAACTTTTGATAGAGCTTGAAACATCGATACAACCTTATATATCAAACGATGGTTCAATAAAACTTGGTTTTGATATTGCATTAGAGGGGCAAAATCAACGTTGGAGGAGATCTCAAAGCCATAAAATGCAAATGGATCTACAAGACTAAATACAATTATGATGGCACATGATCGGCCCAAAGCTAGATAGTTCGTTAGTCCCAAAAGCTGGATTAGATTATGATGGGACATTTTCACCCAAGGAGTTTGACTCAATTAGAGCTATCGTATCAATCAGTGCAACCCAAGACATGGAGTTGATTTGGTTAGACATGAAGCTTTTTTAATGTCAAACTTCAATGACCAGAGTCATGTCAAGGGAGACAAGGAATAAGAGATATGCATCTTGCAAAAGAGCATATATAAATTGAAGTAAGCCTTAAGAGGTTGGGACTAGAAATTCAACAGAATTTTGACAAGCTACGATCTACAACCAAGTGACGTAATGTGTTTATCATGATACAAAAGATCTTGAAAAGGTTGTTCCAATCTATGTAGATGATGGACTTGCTTGCAACACTCATCGAAGGACACTTAATGAGTTTGTGAAACACCTTGGGATACATTTTGAGATAAGAACAACCAATGTAGTTTACTGTTTTGGTTGCTAATAGTAGATGATGGACTTGCTAATTAGCATAAACAAGTTGTAGCGTACTCTTTTTGTCAGCAGAGCCTCGTACATTGACGAAATTGTCAAAATTTGGAAGAAAGTCATTAACTCTCAATGCCAACACATTCAGATTGAGTGAGATCACTAGCCGCGAAGAAGTGGACATGTCGAGTATCCCTTACCAAAAAGATATGGGAAGCCTAATGTATGCAATAAATCTGGAGCATACCTAACATTGCTTTTGTAGAAACGTAGTGAAATATTGCAACAACCTACAATGAACTCACTAGGAAGTTGTCAAAAGGATTCTCTAATACCTAAAGGGTAAATGTGCATTAGTCCTATACTTCAGTGGGAGTAACAAGTTTAGTGATGAGTTGATTGATTACTTTAATACTGTTTATGTTGGAGATCCAAACAAGAGAAAGTCGAAGAGCAACTATGTCTTCTTTCTTAATGATGGAGTGATTGCTTGGAGCAACCAACCCCTAAAGTGTATGACTGAATCTACCAGCGAAATATGTAGCAACAACCAAGGAAGCCCCTTTGTTGAGGAGACTATTAGATGAAATCGGCTTCAAGCAAGAAAAAGACCACTATCCTGCATTGTGGCAGTCAAGGATGCATCTAATTGGTGCACAATCATGAGTTTCAAAATAGAATGAAACACATAGACTAGGAGTCACTGTGTTAGAGAGAAATAAAAATTCTTATCAACTAGGAGGAGCAAGTGGTAAACATTCTCCAAAAGCTCTTAACAAAGTAAAGTGTGAATACATTCACATAGTTGGGCCTTGTGAAGTTCAAGAATCAATAAAGGACAAATATTTTTTGTTGAATATTCTTGAATATGATTGCAAGTGAAAATATGGTAGGGATTATGAGTTCGCTATGAGCCACTACAAGTGCTATGAGAGGCCTCTTACGAATCTAGATTACATGCGGTAGTGACTTAGCAATGAAGCATGCCAAATGTTCACTAAGGACCCTTGTTACTCTAGGAACGAGTTTCGCATTGCATTTTAATGACTCCCTCAAGTACAAAAAGAAGTATTGCCATCAAGTATGGAGAACAATAAAATGTCAAAAATCCTCAAAGTTATAAGTAGTGGATAATTGAATGAACCATGTGGAGGATTTACAAAGATCGTAACAAAGAGAGAGTTCGTCATTTTGTCACGTACAAGTGTAGCAAGAGCAATGATAGAGATAAAGAACTGGTAGACATAGTAGCAACTATAGAGCAACATTAGCTCAACCATGATCACTGCAATAGTTTGAGATCCAATCTTAGTAACACCTCACTTAATTCACAACAACAATTGAGATAGGTAACATGCATTTCATTGTAACAAAGATAGCCAACATGCATCTTTGAGATTGTTCTGAGTCATAACATAGCAACATAATTTGTGCCAGTCATAGCCATGTCTTTATCTAGTTTCTTATGTGTTTTTACAATGTACAAGAATTTATGGCAGTTCTTAGTTCTTCCATCCATTCTTGTACTTAGAGAGAGTCGCCTCTCAAAGTTTTGGTAAAAGTTACAATTACTCATTTGTGTCTTTTTTTGATTGAATGCATGACATGGCCTCAGTTGTCATGACAATTTGTTAGGTCCACCAACTATGTGATATTTGTAATTTAGTGCTAGACATATGGATAACCGGGAATCCAAATACACTATTTCCAACATGCTCGATCCTAATCAAAGATTACACAATGTGAATACAATCCATAAGAGAGAGAGAGAGAGAGAGAGAGAGAGAGAGAGAGAGAGAGAGAGAGAGAGAGAGAGAGAGAGAGAGAGAGAGAGAGAGAGAGAGAGAGAGAGAGAGAGAGAGAGAGAGAGAACACAATGCTTGCATTAGAGAACTTGTGCAATGATATAATGCAGATAAATGTGAGTTAGAGAGATGGAGTTATTGCTTTCATAATGGCTCCATTTATTTACACACGCACACACACAAGGACGCCATTATTATATGACACTTGGGTCTTTAAAGTCATTTTTTACACTTAAGTACATTGTGAGTACATTTAGTAGCTAACTAACTTATAATACAATGTAATCGATTGCGTGAGGCTAAATACTACACTATAATAGTCCTAATTAACAATTGTTGTATGATTGTACTGTCATCAACCCACATGGATATGAAAGTAAATTTCCAACACTTTTCCTTGAGTAAACACCCATGCCATCAACAATTGAACAAATTGTCAACAAGAATATTCAAGAGCTATGCAAAGAATAAAATGCTCTTGTTTATCTATTACGACATTTGCAAAGTTCGCAACAAGTAGAGATACCACTTTAAAACATTCAAGAGATCCATCTAGGTTTCTACTATTGAGAATGAGAGACCTCTAACAATATTTTTTTACCTTGGGTCTCGATAATGGAACTCTCCAAAAATCTCTTGAACCCCATAGAAGATTGTCACACATGTTCACAAATTTCACCAAAGAGAGGCGACTATCTCTGCCGTTTCACACTATCTTAGTCTCATTCACATTATATATGCCTTGAAACAAAATATGCTTGAATATGCCATCCAATTTACAATGGAAATTGCCTAGTCGTATTATTAACAACTTATTTGATTCACATATTTCGCAACACAATAGTGATTCAATCATAACAAAAGGGTCCATTTCTCACTACAATACCTTTGGAACATTCCAAGAACAATAAAATTATTATGACCAATCAATGACATGAAAGTATCACAAGATAGCTTGCCATAAATAGCAAAGGGATAGTGAAGTTTCATCCTCATGTGCCTTGCAAATTAATGTATTGTAGTACTCTTCCAAATTCCTCAAGGACATCCACAAGAGCATCTTTTCACTGGTTGCAGCTCGTGCAGTCGAGGCACCATGACGACATAAAATCGATAAATTTTGTTATTAGCACTGTTAAAATGTCCATTCTCAAACTCTCACATCCTCTACTTTATGGGACAAACTCCTCCTAAGGTAGCTCTGAAACATTTTTATGATTTCTATTGGATGAAAAGATATTTTGTCCAGAAATGAATCTTTGTGGACTCCCAAATTCATGCTTTTGATGTAGGAAATTTGGCCATCGTAGCAACACATGTTTGTTTTTTTCATGCTACCCTTTTGCATGAGCACAACTAGCTTCTCCTATAGTACAAAAAGTGACACAACAAAAATCATAGCATCCATCTTCATTAGTGATAAGAACTTTTATCCTAGCTTTTCACATTGTAATGTTCATTAAGAATAGAGTCAATACTCGATCCTATAGTTGATGGTGTGGGTAAGCAACCCTCCAAGGACAAAACTATGGATATAAATTGAGATGTCAAGGAAGAAATAGGAAAAATGCCAACTAGATGAATGCAAAGCCCCAAATGACATGAGAAAGTTATGTATGGCAATACTCGTGCAAACGATGCCTCTTAAGCTAAATTCAACTTGTGGAAGATAATTCCTTGCAACAGGACTATCCTTCCTCTTTAGATAAAGAAGCCAATTGTGATGCCCCAGACACCATGGATCATAAGATATTAATCTCTCTAGGTCTAATTGACCTCTTGGCACCTTGTTTCACTAAATATCTTGATTATTTCCGACAACCTCTAGGTGGTTATTTGGACATCTTATTTTTAGAACATAATCGCTTGGCTTATGATAATCATGCAAGAACAAATGAGTAGATGATTGAGAATGAGAATTCTCATGATCATATGGTATTCCACCACCATGATGAGAAATATTAGTCTGGCCACTAGTCTAGTCCTCATCGTCTACAAGGATGATAATTGGTTCACTCGCATGATCTTCAAGCCCTATAATGCTCAATTTCATCCCCAATGTAGTTATCTACATCAAAATAGCTCTCTATTTTCCATTTTCTACTATTTTTTGCCACATTGAACAAAGCCTTTACTTCTATGATGGCCTTAAAGACTTTATGTCTTTACACCCTATCACGACTGATCAAGCCTTCCAGAAATGGGAATTGATTATATTGGACTGATTAGTCTCGCGGCTAGTCACACTCGAGCCAGATATATCGTGGTAGCTACGAATTACTGCACCAAATAGGCTAAAGCTAGAGTTGTCCGCAATGTTGACGCTCGTACTTTAGACACTGTGGTTAATGGAAGCAGACTTAGAAAGTACAACGAACCCTGTTTTTATCTTGGTAAGTACTAACTTTGTTCAATTTTCTATTTTTGTTGTTGTTTGATGTTTTTCTATTGTTACTTTTTGCTTACTACTTGCTTGTCATTTGTAAATTTTTGGGATGTTTCTTTTGTGCAGCCAATCAAGATATCATCAGGCCTATATATAGACTTTTTTAGATAGGAAATCGTAACTTCACCCAGAACTCGTTTTCAGTGTCCACGATTTCTTAGTTTGGTTCGAGAATTCTAAGACAAATTTCTAATGATCCTATGAGTTCTTGCTAGGTATTTTTTTGTACCAAAATAGGGTGAATTCTCTGACTGTACAAAAATGGAAGTGATCGGAATTCGCAGATGTGACAACAAAATTGTGCATCTAATTTTGAGGGTCAACGAATTCTATCAGTGAGGATATGAAGAGAAATAATGGTTTTTTCTATTTCTGAAAAGTTTGACTCTATACTAGAACTCGCGAAATTGATAAATGAATCATACATAGTGATATTGGTCATACATAGTGAAATTGGTATAAATGAATCATACATAGATGAATTCTGTCTAATATTATTTTGCATCAAAACTTCAGAAAAAGAATGAAATTTTGTGGTTGCATAGAAAAAGACTGAGTGAATCCCTCCCACGATTTTATTGATTTCATCACTTCTTTTATTGAAGCTTCAAGTGTGCATGAAGCTTTAAATCAAAGGAATGGTTTAAACTAATGAATAATGAGTATAATGCTTTGATAAACAACGATACTTGGGAGCTTGTTGATTTGCCTTTGGACAAGAATATGATTGGTTGCAAGTGGGTTTTACAAAGTAAAGCTTAACCATGATGGTAGTATAAGTAAACACAAAGCAAGGCTTGTGGCCAAGGGGTATGTTCAATCAAAAGGCATTGACTATGATGAGACCTTTGCACCAGTGGCAAAGATGGTCACCACAAGAATAGTCATTGCACTTGCTTCACATTTTGGATAGGAAACATTTCAAATGGATGTTTCTAATGCATTCTTGAATGAATTGCTTGATGAGGACATTTTGATGGAACAACCTAAGCCCTTTCTCAAGTATGGCATGGAGGATAAAGTATGTCATCTTAAAAGGAACTTGTATGGTTTGAAGCACGCTTCAAGGTCTTGGAATACAAGATTAAACTTCTTTGTCATCTATATTGGATTCACTCCTAGTGAGTATGATCCAACTTTGTACTTATATTACTTTATGTAGATCACATTATTCTAAGTGTTGATTCTCTAGAAGGCATTGATAAGGCCAAGTCAAAGTTAAGCAAAGAATTCAAAATGATAGATTTAAGATTTTTGCAATATACATTGGGTATGGAGGTACTTAGGACATCACATCATAGCTTTATTTGTCAATCAAATTATGCTTTTTCATTGCTCAAGAAGTTTCATGTGCATGGTTTTAAGCGTGTAGATACTCCAATGCAGCAAAATGTAAAAGTGCTCAAAATAAAGATGATGAATCATCTTCTAAAGACATCACTCTTTATAGGCAACTTATAAGCTCCTTGATGTGAATGAAAATAATGGAGCCGATCTTTGCTAAAGTGTATCCAAGCTTAGCCAAAGTATGCAAGATCCACTAGTTATGCATTGAAAAAGTGCCAATAGGAGATTCTTAAGATACATCTTGAGTACACCCAAATTTGGCATTCTTTATAGAAGAGATTCCATTGACTTGCATGTATTTTGTAATTTAGATTTTGTAGTGGACAAGAAGGATAGAAATTCTACAAGTACCTTTGTAACATTCATTGGCCCAAGGCACAACTAGAAAACTCTGTGTTTATCCATGCAGAGTATCCACTCGAGACCCGACACTTAGTCGATTTTCCGAAATTTTGTTTGCGTGGAACATCCACGCGTGGATTATCCACGCCGAAATTTTTTTGAACATGCCTCCGACCAGTCTACCGGTGTTTTTTTGACACGGCGCCGAAAAATTTATGCATGTGGACTATCCACGCGTGGATAATCTACGCAAAATTGAATTTTGAAAACCCTGGCAACTGTTTGGGAGGGAAGGTTGGCGGCACCGAAAAGCAGTTTTGGCATGGATAATCCACGCGTGGATTATCCATGATTAGTTAAATAACTATATTTCTAAAGTGGATTATATTATGATTAGGCTATATATTTTTTTTTCTAAAGTGAATTATATTATGATGAGTTTTTTTTTTTGCATGTTCGTAATGAAATGGAATTAATTAAATAAATATTTTTCTAAAGTGAATTATATCATGGTGTTCCTAGATGATTGGGATTTTTTATGAGGGCGGCCACCTACTTTTATAAGACAGTTGACTCGAGCTACAAGAGGGTAATTATGCATGATCTAAGGCTTTGAGAGCCAGGGGTTTAGGGTCTGCCCTAATGGCACTCTACCTAATCTCATATCCAAGATCATTTGATATGGATTGAGAGCTCATTTTGTACATACTTCGAGAGATTATCAAGAGATGGTGATTTTGGCAAGTTTGCTCTTTGATGAGGAATTGATGAATGATGAATGTGATATTTTTTGTGTCTAATAAATAGATCTGAATTTGAACAAAGTATTATACTTTCCACGTGTGTGACATGATGTGAAGATCAATTATTTTTAGTTTTAATGTGGTGTTCAAAAGCTCTTGCCAATTAGATGCAAAATAGGTTGAATTGTGTGCTAGTTTTCTATCTATTAGATATAAGTGAAACCTTTGATGCTTTTTCAAGGTTTTAGTATCCAAATGAGGTTCATAACCTTTGATTTTAACATGATATCAGAGCCCAAATGCAACCATCAAGGCTCAAAGAATGAAACTGTAGCAACAAAAGAGTGATTTGATGTAATGAAAAGTGAGGTGAGTACATGATGCATTGTTTGAGATACTTGTAAAATGGAGCAGATGGATGTAGTTGGTGCAAAATTTCAGTAACATAAAAGAGAGATTTATGTACTAACCATCCCTCTGACATGCTACCTTCAGGCCTTGCCTTTTGACGCACAAAATCTTTTAAGACTTTCATGTACCTTTCCATAAAGAACATCCATCTAAAAAGTCACAAATGGTTAAAAATAAGTGTTTTATTTAATGAGTTCATGTATCAATTGATTTAGTTTAAATACACATGCAAAAGATAATTTATGCACTTATACCTAGTGTGCACTGGACCAGCAATAGAAACTTTTTCAACCAAGTGCACCAATAAATGCACTTGTGAGTCCATGATGAAAGTCGAAAAATATCTCTCAAACATGCACACAATCTCCACCATATCCTCATGTCTCTTGCGAAGATCCAGCTCACAGATTTCTTTTGAACACATCCATCTACAACATATTCAATCCATTTTATGTCTATTTGAATTTCCAATCAATAAGTACTAAATAAAAGAAATGCACCAAGTACATGTAAATACCTGACAATGATTGATAGTTTGTATATGGTCTCACAAATATCTTTTGACAAGCACCCACGAATTGACAATGGATAGATGAATTGAATCGTCTTTAGCCAATCATGAGATTTGAGGCCTTGCAACTTTCCATCCACTGTGAATGATGACCGTAGAGAATGGGCAAAACCAGTTGGTGTTCTAATATCATGAATAATGGAGCGCACATGGTTAAGCTCCTCCTTAGTGAATGTCCAAGGTACTTTTGGAGCATGATCTTTACCATCCTTTATCCAATATTCTTTTTTGGTGTTTGATTCTTTTAGATTGTGCCTTGCAGCAATGATATCTTTTTCACCAATCAAGTGTTTCCAAATAGATTCACCCACATTTTTAAATATGTGCATGGGATCAAGTAGGTGATTAATCAAAAGGTTATTCCAATATTCCAAACGATGAAATATAGATAATCTTTTCATATCATCGATTGGCTTTTCTTGAGATTCCTCCCATAGTATTCGCCAATCTTTCACGGACATCCTCTTTGGAGGCATCCCTCTCTCAACTCTTCCTCCAAAACCTCTTCTATGAGTGTCTCTGAATGGATGGCCTTCATGCAAGTATTTACAATGATTTTCATAAACCACTTTTTTGAGACTAAAAGAGTATCTTCCCACAAGATTTGACTCGCACAAAAAACAAGCATTTTTTCCAGCCGTTTGAAAGCCTGCCCAACAAATGGATACTATCAATCACCATTAAAAAAAGTATATGTCAAAGAATAATTATAGCCATTGTAGTATATCATGTAAATGTCAAGAATTACTAGTTGTATGTAACTATAAACAAACTCCTATGTACACAAGATAGGCATTGTTTGAATGATTACCTGAGCATTCACCTAATCCTAGATAGTCATGCATTGTCCACATTACAATGACATGTAGTGTAAACTACCTCTCATGTAAGGGGCGCAAAATGTCATATGCTTTTATCCCCTTCCACAAATCTTCCAACTCATCAATAAGAGGCTCAAGATACACATCCATGTTCTTAACCTTGCGTTGGCCAGGAATTAAAAGTGCCAACATAATGTGTCCCTTTTTTGTACTCAACCAAGGAAGAATATTATAATTTACCAAGCAAACAGGCCAAATGGACCACGTAGTTGCTCGTACACCAAAGGGGTTCACACCATCTGTTGCAAGACCAAATCTCATTTCTTGACTCATTGGCAAAGCTTGGATACTCTTTGTTGATGTGTTTCCATGCAGGTGAATCTGAAGGTACCCTCATCATCCCATCCGTAGAGGTATGGTGTGCATGCTAGTCCATAAGTTGTGCAAGAGATTTACAACGAAATAAACGTTGCAATCATGGAATTACTGGAAAATGTCGTAAAACTTTGCACGGAATGGTTGCCCCTTGCAAATCATCTCTATATCGAGGAGTATCACAAATGAGACATTTCTTGAGTGATTCGTACCTTCCTCGATATAAAATACAATCTTTTGGGCATGCATGATATTGCTTGTAGTCCATCCCGATGTTAGACAACATCTATCGTGCCTCATTTCTTGTCTCAGACATGACATTCCCTTCTGGGAGAATTTTGTTTTTCAATAGTCTTTACATGACAAAAGAAGTCATTGTAAAAAAAATATCACTCGATGTCCAATTTGTAAATTTTGTTTCAAAGCAAAAATGACAAGTAGATGAAAGTTTTTTTACTCAAATAATGATGTGAGGCTTTGGTCACTCCATCTATATTTGGTTTGAAGATTTAATAGAAGTAGAGAAGTCGTCAAACGAGATGTCTTTGCTCCAGGATACAATGCGGTCTTTGATTCTTCTCGCAATTTTCTTTCTTCTTTAGACAAAAGTGCGTCCTCATCTTGTTCATTGTGTCTAGCCGCAATATTGTTCTCATACATATCATCCAACATGTCTCCCATGACTTCAAATTCATCATTCATTGGAAGCTCATTTTCATCGTTGGAACTTGTTTGCGGAGAAGTAGATCTAGATGAGCTAGATTCAGATGCATTAGTCTCTTGATTAATGTGCTCATCAATTTCTATCATCTCTTTTAAGCCTTGACGTAGACGACGAGGTAATTGCTTTATATGTGGACCGTTGTATTGCATTCGTCGTCTACGTCGACCATTACGAGGATTATTGTCTCCAACACTAAATGAGGATGGAGAATCCTATATATCAAAATAACAAGAAGTAGGTTGAAACAATGCTTGATAAACATTTCCTCTCAATACTTGATAGATCTAAATGTTGCATATGAATATAAATTACCTCTTAGTTTAAAAAGTATGAACATACCAATGTATTTATTAGACAAATTTGTCTTTTCAACTTGTTAACATTCAATGAACTCAAAGACGAATAATGTTCCTAACATTTAATCTAGGCAAATGACGAATAATGCTCCTAACATTTGACATATTTAATAACACAAACCAAATACAATCAAGATGCATGGATTATACATCTCTACATATCAACAAAATTTAAATCTTCACATTTGACTTATTGTCTTTTGCAATGGGTAGAGGACGGTTGAAACTATACTTGATGAACAACCCTCCCCAAACCTGACAGATCTAGTGGCACAAACCATTACATAAGTGCCCTATACATTCCTAGTAAAATATTCTTTTTTTTCATTGGTGCGTTCTTCAAAATCACAATTCGTCAATAGAGGGTGGCCAATGGAACTATTTATATATGCAGCAATGTTTCCATGCACATCTGGATGTCCATCAATGTATGTACGATTTGCCCTTGAGATGTTGCCTCCTTGCATGCGTTGCTCCTCTAAAGAACAAGCATTTGAATTCAAGCCATATACTTGCATCCTCCGTTGGTGACGACACAAAGCATGCCAATCACCCCGATTGTATTGAGGTCCTGCATATGGCATCAATGTCACAACACTATTTAAAGGGACCTTGATACTACTCAATGCAAAAAGGCCCAAACCAGCCTCAAGAAAGTGTTCACTAGAAATGATCATGTACATTCCACCCCAATACGTAAATGGTGTTCCATTTAATGGTAATGGTGATTGGAGTGGCCAGCACAAATATTTACTTCTAATAAAAGTTTTTACTAATGGGTGCAAGCTAGGTGGAAGAGGAAGGTCAGACAAAGAACCTAAAATGTCTTTTGACACATCAACAGTGCGTAGTAATTTGCAATTATCTTTCAAACTAGTCATAATACATCCAAGACGTGTTCCCTTTTTTAAAGGGGTGGTCAAGTTTGTGGAATCCACGTGGAATATCGTGGAGGACTCATGTGCAACATCTAGGATAGGTGTGGTTGGGTGGTAAGAAAGTTCTAGAGATTTGGAGACATGGATTGAATCACAAGGCATTGATGAACTAATTATATCATGCAAGGGGTTATCATCAACAAGAGCATCATCTAGGGCCAATGATGATCCAAAATCAATATTCATGTGATTTATCCTATCAATAATTTTCTCGATCTCTCTTGCAACTCTTTTTCTTGAAACCAACTTTTTGGTCCTTCTTCTGCAAAAGTTGAAAATGTTAGATGTATCAGTCTCTCTCTCTCTCTCTCTCTCTCTCTCTCTCTCTCTCTCTCTCTCTCTCTCTCTCTCTCTCTCTCTCTCTCTCTCTCTCTCTCTCTCTCTCTCTCTCTCTCTCTCTCTCTCTCTCTCTCTCTCTCAAGCATGAAACATAAATTGATATATAACACAAACCGTAAACCAGTAGCATGAAACACACACACAAACACATGCACGCACACACACACACCCACTCACATTGACCCTAAACACACATGAAGAGAAAAACAGAGAGAACATTATAGAGTGCTAATCAAAACTCCCAAACCACACAATTATATCCTACTCCAGAATGTCACCACATGCTCCATCCCTGCGGCGTTTGGGCTTCCTTGTGGAACTCATCTTTCAACAAAAAATATTTGAATCACGTCTTTAACGGAAGAAAATAAGGGCTACACACCTTCCTAGAATTGGGAGTGTTGGTTACCTTTAACTCTTTCATGATCTCTCTCTCTCTCTCTCTCTCTCTCTCTCTCTCTCTCTCTCTCTCTCTCTCTCTCTCTCTCTCTCTCTCTCTCTCTCTCTCTCTCTCTCTCTCTCTCTCTCTCTCTCTCTCTCTCTCTCTCTCTCTCTCTCTCTCTCTCTCTCTCTCTCTCTGACGTGAATGAGTCTATTATGGGTGATTGAATATGGAAATCAAGATTATCTACATCTAATCATTCTATTTGGATTTTTTATTTTAGAAGCAAGTGAGAGATTAACTTCATCTAATCATTCTATTTGAGATTAACTTCATCTAAATATTCTATTTGGATTTTTCCTTTTAGAAGCAAGTGAGAGATTAACTTCAAAGTATCGTGGCACTCATCCTATCGCTCAATATTTATTGGCCAAACTATACTTGAAGTGTCATAAGGGTCAAAGATTAAAGCATTTCCAAAAAACACTTTAAAGAGTTTACCTCTTGTACTCTTGAATTCTCTGTGTGCACTCCATTGGCCCAAATATGATCGTTGACAATCCTCCTTGTCCGAATCCTAAGACCTTTGCATTGTGTGCATGTACATGGTATCCTCTAATTATATTCTGGTTGAAACTGGTCCAATAATCCAATTGCAAATTGCACAAATTCTTTCAGTGTCATTCAAGTGAAAATTGACGAATTCTAATATCTGACGAATTGTAACATGTGACGAAAATTGACAAAATAGTTTTTGTACATTTATTGCATTTTCAACCTTCATTTGTGATGGAGTGGTGTCTTGGCTTTCCAAAGAGCAATATACTATATCCAAAGAGCACACAGGATTACATCACTATTACAAATAAAAAAATTATGACATAAATCAATATACGTACATGTGATGGATCAATAGGCGGTCTACGTCACTGATGGAAGAGCTTGAAGATGAACCAATCAATAGTTGTTCATTTTACTTTAGTCTTGATTGCTCCTTTTTTTTGTGATAGAGCTCAATTCTTTTTTCTTTCTCTAAATCACGTGGAGGTATGATAATTTCCCTAGAATTCATAATTCCAATCAAATGTCATTGTAATAATAAATCTGCAAGAAAAATTATACACTCATATTCAAATAACAAATAAAGTGCAATTGATGTGAATATCAATAACAATATATACCTGCTGTTGCGATCATGAGATGGATCGCTATCTGATGATGATGATATCATCGATGACATATACACACTATAGCCAGCTACTCTATACCACATCATAAGTAATCATTATGAGACTGTATGTTCTGAATAAATATAATAAAATCTGTTAAAGACATGCTAACATCTAATCCATGTATATTCTACTTATGCTTAATGTAAATCTAATATTCTAGTAACATTGCTATCCAAAAAATTGCTTGGGTGGGGCAACACATGACGAGCAATCAAAATGAGGTTCATATTGACAAATGTTAGACATCAGTAGATAGTGCGTGCAGGCCTATCTCAACTAATTTGAAGACCACATAGCAGTCAATGTTCGAAGCTCTCAGTTTAAACTCTTGTCTAAGATGAGTGATGATCTCACTCGATCTTTCTTTCAAGATGGAATAATTTCTTATCCCATGATTTTGTCTTGTATGTCAAATCTCAAGAAAAATAAAATTTATAACAATGTAAATCTAGTTTTAACAATTAAATACTACCATAATGATCTTTGAATTGATTTTTTTACATTCCATCATATTAAAAAATATATTTTATGTAAAATCCTACAATAAAATATTCTCATAAAATCCAGAAAAGATTATGAGAATATTGAATGACATTTGAAGCATGCAAGCCCATGTGGGGGACCCTCTCACATGCCAAGAGAGGGAAATAAAACGTGTGGAACATCCACGCGTGGATATTGCGTGGATTATCCACGCGTGGATAACTTCTACGTGGATAGTCCACGCGAAACTTGAATGCCAATAAAATAGCATTTCCGCGAGCATTCTTGCTCCTCTTCTTTTGCTTTCAAGGATTATAGGTTTTCTAATCTAGTGTTTAGTGCTCTTGCTTGCTATTGCTCTTCTAAGCTCTATAGATCTTGCTTGCTTGCTTTTGGTTGCTCTTCATTGCTAGTGATCTTGCTCTTGCTTTTGCTTGCTCTATTGATCTTGTTTGTTCTTGCTTACTATTAATCTATTGCTTTCTATTCATTGCTTACTCTTCTAATCTAAAAGTCTTCAATACTCTTTCACTCCCATTCTCCACTTTCTAACTTTCAAAGTTTTTCTTTGATACAATGTCTTCAAGTGGTAGGTCAAGTGGGAGACCATCCTAGAGAAGAGCTCGTGAGGAGCCCGAAGACTATAATCAAGAGTGGTTTTAGAATCTATCTCCTCAACAAAGAGATAGAATAAAAAATCTTGTGTTATCTTCTTTGGGTGAATCATCCAAGAGAAGAGCTTTTGAAGGTGCCCCTTCCCAAGAATCGTGTAGTGTGTATTATGATCTTAATCCACGTGGTGGAGTTATAAAAAATACGCGTGGCAATATAGTTCATGCTCGTTTGTGTGATTTAGTTGCTTTATATTTTGGTAAAGATTACATGATCGATTAATCCTCCCAATCGCTTGAAGACAAAAATAAAATAATAGAGACTTTCTATTCTAAATTCCCTCAATCCAATGCTTTTAGTAGGACTTGGGCCTTGAATACAATGTGCCTTTGGATTCGAAACAAAAGGCAATTGATGAGAAGAGTCATGAGGAATCCCAAGAATCCCACGAAGCCTGGATGGTGCTCCAAAAGGGATTGGAGGAAGGTCGTAGATGGCGGTGGGTTATCGGAGTCCATCTCGGATTCAGTAGCCGGTTTGCTAGCGGTCATCTTCATCCTCTGCTTCTTCAGTGGTGGTGTGGTATCAGCAAGTTGAGAGGCTGGTGGTGAGGATCGATCGTGTCTCTTCTTGATGTGACGTTCATGAGCTGCAGCAGCTTGTTAGGAAGATGTAGCTGAAGTTGTGGATGGTATATAGCCTCAGCTAGCAGCAGCATCTTTGGGAAGCAATGCAAGTCTCAAGTCGATAGAGGATTGACTTCGAACAAGATCAAAAAAGATGTAGCCCAATGATGTTACTGGGGCCCTATTTTGTAATGTATGGATCAACTGTCTGGAGATAAATCCTACCCAATTATACAAATTGTGGTGGGTTTCATAGGATTCGCCAAGCATGGCAAAAATATGAAGTGAAATCCGCAACATATGTGCCTTGTGTGTAAATGTGTACCTGGTGAGGTAGGCACATGTAGCTCCTACTTCCTTGGATTTGATGGCTTCGAGCAGGATGCCATCCTTGTTCTTCCACTTGTCGACTGAGGTGTCAAGAAACTTGGTATAGGCTTGTTGCATGCATCATGTTGGTCAGCTTCACCGGTTTTTCTTTAGGACCACTTGGGAAGCCGAAGGTAGTAAGACTGCTAGCAGCCAAGTAGACATAGAGTTGAAGATTGGGAATATCAATGCGAAATGTCAAGTTTTTGGCTGCAAAATTTTCATAAGCCTGGTACATCAGGTAGAGGCTCTGATGTCCCTTTCACTTAGGAATTTTGAAATCAAGCATCTAGAAGAGCATCTCTGCTTATTTGTGCCACTAGAGCATGGCGCGATGTTCACATGAGACCAATTTCAACTGCGTAGGCATTTTTGATACTTCGGCACTATGATTGGAATCTGATTCTGTCATTTCTGCTTTGGAGTCTCTGTAGTGGTGAGGAATGCAAAGGTATCGAAAAAATGAGGAGACTCAAAAAAGGGAGTGTATTGGAAAAAGTTGGAAAACTCGAAAAAATGCAGGGTATCGAAAAAAATGTTCAGACTCAAAAATTGCACCAAGTCGAAGGCCAGCAGACTCGAAAAAATGAAGAAAACTCAAAAAACAAGCAGACTTGAAAAATTTCAGGTAGGCAGAGAGAGGGTGGCGGATGCAATAAGAAAGAGAAAGTTGATCGTCAGATGGAGTCAAGAAAAAAAAACTGAGTGGATGCAGTTTGGAGATGGAATTGGATGCAAAAAACACAGGATGGTGGCTGTAGATAAGATGGTGGATAGAGATGAAGCAGATGTCGGATGCAATCTGGCAGATACAAAAGTTGTTGGATGGAGCTATCGGCTAATCTTGGCGGATGCAACTAGAACATACATTGGCGGATACAGGTGGCAGATGCACTTGGCGGCTGCAAATGACAGATAGAGGTGAAGGCGGATGTGAAGAACGGCTGTGTGGGATGCATGCGTGTGCAGAAGCAATGGAGGATGGAGGAAATACAAGACTAGATGAGAGCAGTCAGTTTGGAGAAGAAATTGGTGGGATTGGAACCAATATCATGAAAAGCGCCAGAGATGTGTCAATTGGACACGAACTCTTTCGAAAATTATGAAGTAAGAAAGGAAGGATCGACTGCGTAGTTATACCCAAAAAATTTTAGGGTAGGCAAGTTATCACGGAAACTAACGGATGAAATTCAGGATCGGAAAATAACAAGACTCAAAAAATGAAAGCTACTCGAAAAAACAATGTATCGAAAAATCGGATCAAAAAATTAATGAATCGAAAAATAATGACTCGAAAAAATGATGGATCAAAAAACTGTAAAGTATCGAAAAGATCTTACAATGACTCAAAAAAATTGAGAATTATCGAAAAATTTGAACCACTCGAAAAAAAATCACGGTTTTTTCGAGTCGATCCGGACTTTTAAAGTATGTAGAAAGTTGCAAGGGACAAAAAAACAGCAAATATCAAAAAATTTACAAAGGATCAAAAAAATTCGAGCCCGTGCTTAAATCTCGAGCCTTCATATGGTTTTTGAAAGAAGTAGGTAGGAATATACATAAAAAAATCGATCAAAGAGAGAGAAAAAATAAATAACCCGGAAGTCCTTCTTAAACAGGATCGATGGTAAAGGTATCTTCATAGTATCGTTGTAGGTGACTACCATTGACTAAGGTGTCAAGGGGTATGCTTTCGAGCATCTCTAATTGCACGACACCATTTGTAAAAAATTTCTGGACAACATAAGCACCTTGGCTATGTGCATGGTAAGATATAAGACGTGTCTCACACAGTTTTGTCATTGTGAAAAGTCGATTTTGAACTTGGTGTTGATAAGCATTATCGTCACACAAGTCTTTGGCATAAGCTAAAGTAACGCATAAGGACAGGATAAAAAATTCTATTGGCATAATAGCCTCTTGGCCATATACAGGGCGATAATATTCACGCCAAATCCACTATCAAGAATGGCTTGTACGGATGGATAAGATTTGTAGTTCACTGGTAAAGTGATATTGTTACCTTTAGCAACACCTATATGAAGTAAGCTCATGTCAACATTATGAACCACTTCAGCGTTTTTTGGGTGTCTTGACTCATCTTGTACATCAGGTTGATGAGAACTGTGCAATATGCATAGCATCCCGCAGGGTTTGGAAAACTTCACGACCGTGGAGAAGGGCATGGTGATTTGAGCTTGTAAGAGATCGGAAAGAACCTCTGTTCTTCGTGGTGGTTGCCCTTGTGTAGGTAACTGGGCGGATGGCGGACTAGAAATCCTAGCTTTAGCTCTATTAAACTCATCTCGGAACTCATGGTATTGTCGTTGAGCTTCTATAGGGTCAGGGTAAGATTGTGGAATCATGGAAATATTAGCAGGAGGGTGTGGTTGTACTGGGTCCTTGTTCTCATCTAAGGCCCGATGTTGTGCATGTGTGACAACATGCAACGGCTCTTCAGATATCCTACGTGCTGGAACTGTCTTCTTGGTTTGGTTAGGGCAATCTTTATAGCAATGCCTTCTGATACAATCAACATATTCAGCTACAAAGTCATATCGAAGTCTACATTTACTCTGAAAGTGAGTGGTTTCTTTGCAGACAAAACATCTCTTTTGAAGTGCTGAAGGGAAAATGGCATAACCATTTTGATCAGTATAGTAGGTAGGTCCTCTGGATAATATGGCTCGTTAGGATAGGAAGTAGATGTCTCATCTACGTATGTGGTAGGATGACCATCATCATAAGTAGGTTCATAGGCTGGTGTGTCATAGGAGGTATTCTGCACTATATGGACCTGAACTGGAGGTCGGTTCTGTTGGTTTGGCTTGTTGGGTGGACCAGATCCTCTTGGACCTGGAAGTGCCAAGCATTGTTGTTGTGGAGGTAGTTGTTGTCTAGGCGATTTGTGGACTTGGACTGGAGTCATACAACATGGGTTATATGGTGCTTGTGGGTGTCCTCGTGGGCCATATTGATGAGGTCGAGAGTATTGCATGTTGTGTGGGTTGTACCTACAGCTGGATGTGGTATGGGTGGTCGTATCACACAGTATACAGTGCTGCGGTTCGTAAGGGTGGTGTAATGAACACTCATTACCGGTATGTGGGCCATGACATTGTGGGCACTAGGTGTCTTCTCGTCTATGAATAGCATTACCAGATGGCAATTGCCCTGGCAACTGACTTTGGAAAGATTTTAAGGCTTGCTGAAACTCTTTGTTGAGTTTCTCCATCTGTTGTTGATGTTGTTGATTTATCAACTCAAACTGAGATTTCCAGACTTGGTCGGACTCTCGGGGCTCACTTGGACGGTTATCAAGGAATACACGGTGAGCTCTTTAGTCTTTCTCATCATCAGAACCTTCATCTTCTTCACGAATGGCATCGGACATAGCAGATTTAAGAGTAAAATACTCTTCGCTAGGTTGAAGCTCTTTACGGATGCGTCTGGGAAGGCCAATTAGAAACCATATGATCAACATTTTATCAGTTGGTTGTTCTTGGACTTGACTTCTGAGACGCTTAAAGCGCTCAATATAGTCACGTACGCATTCATCTTTTTTTATTTTATATTACTAAGACGTACAAGGAGCTCTTTGTGAGTCTGAAAGGTTGGAAGCATTTAATAAAAAACTCTTTCAGTTTGGACCAGTCTTGTCGATCATCACGATCGAGGTTGAAAAACCACTCTTGTGCTTTATCCCATGGTCATCGAAAAAAGTTATGCACAACAGATTGAAAGTGAGAGAGAATCAAAAAAATAGGAGAAACTTGAAAAATCTTGAGTGTATAGAGTCGGATGGAATTTTTTTTATATGAAAACTCAAAAATTTGAAAACTGGAAAATAAAAAAAAATCGGCGGATGCAAGTATTGGCGGATGTAAATTTAGTGTAGGTCGGCGGATGCAAAAATTTGAAAAAAAAATAAAAAAAATTTGGAAAAATGAAAAATGATTCTGTGTATCAACAATTCTACTATGAGACTCGGATAGTTGAGACAGTTAGCTGAGACTCGGATATTCTATGGGTGTTCAAGCAGCTACTAATACAGAATCGGATTTACAATGGGCTTAGCCATACGTGACTTCTTATCCGATCTGTCTGTAGTATAATGGTAGTGTGTTAGTGATGTTGTACCCGCCTGTCAGAGGCACAACTACGACCTGAATTAGATCCTTATTTGACAATGGATGCTCAACTTGAATTTCGGACCTGTCAGGAACTCGATTTTCTACTTTCTACAGTTCTGTTTCAGTTCTTACTTTATTCTTTAGAGTATGCAAATTTATTCCTAATCTATTCTACTCAAAACGCAGGGAATTAATCTGATTCTACTCCTACTAAAATCATAGAATCATCAACATAACTTTTAACTAAACAACTAGGAATCCTACAGAGTGCTTGCTACAATTGTCACTCAACAAAGGAAGAACCATAAGCACCATTTAACTCAATTTACAAGGAGTATCGATACTCCAAAGTTAAGTGGTTAAATAAGATAGTACCAAGGAATTGAATCCCTTTACTGGGTACATGCCTGAGAACCGTACCATTCCATTACTTAGTCAAGATCGGTCTAGAAAAATTCAGACTGATTATTACAATCTTGACACAAATACAACGGTACCAAAGTTTCACAAAAATGGGCTTATAGGTAATGTTCAAGTTGGCAATGCCTTGTACATGCATATTGTCCATGGAGAAGAAAAAATCAAATTCCTTCTACCAAAACTAGGAAGCAATATCCAAAGCCAAGTTTACAATTTTAACACTTGTGCCCCATGAAACCGAAATTCCTCTTACCGGGAGCTAGTAATTTAAATTTTTTGAGTTGATTCCAAATCCTCTTTTGGAACCAACTTCTAAAAATTACCAAATGTCAAGCCCTAAAAATCTTTGGTCGTCCGACATGCAACAAGCATTGATACAAATAGTCCCACAATTTTTCAAATTATTGACCCTTCATCTCAGAAGCAATGGCCTCAATCAGCAGCATACAAAGCAAGATCTATACAATTCTTATTCTTCAGGATCTAACTTTCTGGCCTGGAAAGCTAAAACATCATTGATACTCAAGGGCGAAGGTTTATTCCCCTGGGTGAATGGCACAAAGGAAATGCCTACGACATCAGGCAAAGAGCTACACGAGTGGAGGGAGAAAAATGACAAGGTAGTAGCTTTGTTATCATCTTTCATCGAAGATAGTCTCACACTTGACCTGGCTACACTCTCCAAAGGTAAGGAGATGTGGGATGCACTGCTCACGAGATTTCAAACGAAATCAAGAAGTCAAATAATAATGCTAGAAGATCAACTAACAAATCTATAGTGGGATGGGAAAGACCTCACTTCTTTTGTAAGGAAGATGAAGGATCTATTTCTATCGCTACATAACTTTGGAGCAGAGAATGTAGTGTTGAGAGCTTTACCCAGATCTTTCCAAACGATGAGAATCCTGCTCGCGAAAGATCCTACCATGACCCTCGAAAAGGCAATTGTCGAGATTCGAGAGGAAGTCGAGGCAAGAGAACATCTTGATCACAAGGATGGTTCTGACCAGGCCCTCTATGACAACAAAGAAAAATCCAAGAAACAATTTAAGCCTAAGAGGGAGTCGAATCAAAGGCAGGATCGTGATCAACAAGCAGAGGGGACTAACAAAGGCAACTGGAAGAGCAAAGGGAGGTCGAAGCAACAAGGTGGAGAAAAGAAGACTTGCGTGAGATGTAGAAGAGACGGGCACACAGTTGATACATGCTGGCTCAATCCAAAGATTGAGTGTATCCACTGCCACAAGAAGGGTCATGCAGCTCCCTGAACCCAAGAAACAAATTGGTGCAAAACAGA
Organism: Diphasiastrum complanatum; assembly: GCA_029204225.1. Taxonomy (NCBI): domain Eukaryota; kingdom Viridiplantae; phylum Streptophyta; class Lycopodiopsida; order Lycopodiales; family Lycopodiaceae; genus Diphasiastrum; species Diphasiastrum complanatum. The sequence continues at coordinate 46,036,879 of CM055110.1, read as the reverse complement.
CAAGAGAACAGCAACAGTTCATCCTATGTTGAGGAGCTTGAGAGCTCGAAAATGGGCGAAGAGATATCGAACAAAAACTGTTCGACAACCTACATTTGTGAAGACGTGTGTGCAGCGTCAACATTTGACACACATGAGGTGATCCTATATTTAGGAGCCACCTCACACTTCGTGACATCAAGACGAATTATGTCTGATTTTAGTGCTGATCCATCAAGATTCATAGTTCTTGGAGATGGATCTAAACATCAAGTGAACGATATTGGTTCATTGTGGCTCAACACCAAAGGCAGAGACAGACGGCTCGAAGACGTTCTGTTCGTGCCTACACTGCTGCAAGACTTGCTTTCTATGGCAAGAATAGCTGATGCAGGGATGCGTGTGACGTTTTTGGACGAAGCATGCAACGTGATTGACACCAGTACCAGTACTCTGATCGCTCAAGGCAAAAGAAAAGGTAATCTATATCACCTAAAGGTATGCCTACCTGCAGATCAGGTGCATCAAACTCATGATGACTCACCAAACACTCTGTGGCACAGGAGACTATGCCACATAAACTCAATGGCACTTTACCAAGCAAGCCATCATGGAGCGATAATAGGGGTCAGCATCTCGAATGCAACCAGTTCGACCACCTGCGATGCATGTTTGAAGGGTAAGATGTCGCGCACTCCATTCGTCAAAGACTCCTACAGAACGATCAAGATTTTGGAGTTGGTGCATTCTGACATCTGTGGGCCTTTCAATGTAATCTCAGTAGGATGCTCAAAATATTATATAACCTTCATTGATGATTATAGTAAATTTGCCACAGTGTACTTTATTCAGAATAAATCTGAAGCACTTGATAAATTCATAGAATACGTGAATTGCACTGAGAGATGTACAGGCAACAAAGTGAAGTGGATCAGGATAGATCGAGGTGGCAAATACATCTCGAATGGCTTCATTGACTTCTGTAATGATCATGGCATCATTCACAGAAGAACTGCAGCCTACACACCGCAGCACAACACCAAGCATAGAGGAAGAATAGGACCCTGATGGAAACTGCAAGATGCATGATGGCCTACTCGAAGGCTCCAAGGGTACTGTGGGCTGAAGCAATAGCTACAGCCGCATACATCCAGAACAGGACAGGTAAGTCTGGTGTCCCTCACATGACACCACATGAGTTATGGTGGGGTAGAAAGCCCAACCTGTCTCACATTAAAATATTTGGCTGTGCACCTTATGCACATTTTCCAGATAAGCTTCAAAAGAAGCTTGATGAGAAAGCCAAACAAGGAATTCTGGGAGGTTATGACAACAATTTGTCATACTACAAAGTCTACATGCCAGACACGAACACTGTGAAAACAGTGAGAGATGTCAGATTTGATAAGAGCAGGACAATGGCCAATGACGATCCTGTTAGCTATGAAGTTCTGGAGAGATAGTACTATGACCTGCCACCAATGACAGAGGGAGCAGAAGACAAACATGAAAACGAAGAGTTTTGAGTCGCTTTTCGTTCGAGTGATGAATTTAAAGACGAAAGATTCGAGAGATAGCCTACTGCTACAGTTCTTGTAAACCAAGATAATTTCGGGCCTAGCAGAGCAGACAAAGACAAAGGCATTGTTGTCCCAGGAGGATTTCCTAGAAGGTCGACAAGACCACGAAGAGCGCCAACAAGATACGTGCTAGGCAGCTCTACTTCTACATCAGAAGAGTTCTGTGGATTCAATGGCGAACCACAGAGTTTCGAGGAGGCGATTGAATGTTCAAAGAAGGACAAATGGATCCAGGCCATGAATGAAGAGATGAAATCCATGAGAAAAAACCAGGTATGGGCGTTGCAGCCATTACCACATAAGCGCAAGACTGTCAAATGCAAATGGGTTTTCAAGCTCAAGTATGGACCGGATGGGAATGTCTCGAAATACAAGGCAAAACTGGTAGCGAAGAAATTTTCTCAAAGATATGGTATTGACTACTCTGAAACCTTCTCTCCTGTCATCAAACATTCATCCCTACGACTATTATTTGCATATGCAGCTGCTTATGACCTCAGGATCCACATTGTGGACGAGAAGACAGCCTTCTTGCATGGCGAGCTAGATGAGGAGGTCTGCATGGATCAACCCCCAGGATACGTCTCGAATTCACTTCCTGATTATGCATGCAGAATGCATAGAAATATCTACGGTCTGAAACAATCAACTCGACAATGGTACAAGAAGAAGGATCAAGCCCTGAAATCATTAGGATTCAAGCCACTGATGGCTGATTCCAATGTGTACTCTAGAGTCGCAGATGGGCAGATCATCATTGTGGTTGTATATGTGGACGACACTCTGATACTATGCAAGAGTGAGCAGCTGATTACTGAAGTGAAGACAGACATATCGAAACATTTTGAGATCGTGGATCTGGGAGAAGCTAGGTGTTACCTTGGCTTGCAAATTGAAAGGGACTATGAGGGAGGTAAGCTATACCTTCACCAATCCAGATACACCTAGAAAATCCTAGAGGATTTTGGGATGCTGAACTGCAAAGGAGCGAATACTCCAATGCTCGCATGAACGGTGCTGACAAACGATGATTGTTTGAGGACTGAAGAAGAGAGAGAACAAATGCAGCTCACACCTTACAGGAAGCTGATAGATTTGTTGATGTACCTTGCTGACAACACACACCTTGACATTGCTTATGCAGTGTTCCAAATGAGCCAATTCTGCACGAATCTAGGCTCGACACATTGGAAGATTGCAAGATGAATTTTGCAATATCTTCAATTAATGAGGGACTATGGCTTGCGTTATTGTCGTGATGCAGGTTTCAAAATGCTTTCCTACAGTGATGCTAGCTGGGCATCCCTCAAGGATGATTGTAAAACCGTCTCAGGAGGATGCACCATTACGTCAGGAGCGGCAGTTCTCTGGGTCAGCCTGATCTCAAAAATGGTGAGCTTGATCTCAGTTTTATGAAAAAGACAATTATCCAAAGAGAGTTTCACTTGGTGTGTGCTTGATACTACACTGATTGGTAGACCGTTTAATGTTGCATCCAATTGGATGTGCGGTGATCTTAGGAAAGGAGAAAATTCCTATCAGAACCTCATGGTCAGTTGGAAAATAGGGTATGAAATTTGATTGTTTCTTGGTGGTACAGGATTTGAGTTCCCTCAGTTGGAGACATTTTTTGATGTTATAAGTTGCTATGGTTGGGTGCTCTACCCTCATTCATAAATTGTGAAGTGGCCGCCGACTACCGTGGAGGATGTTGAGCATTGGATGAATGTTGGAATTTAATCTCACACCTACTCATCCTAACTGCCCTCCTTCCCTCTCTCAAAACTACTCTCTTAAATGAAACATGCAAAAAATGAACTGTTTTTCCACGATTTGCATATTTGTACTGTTTGTCGCAAAAGTCTGCATTTTTCTTCACAATTTCTGACAGGCGAAAAACCCAACACCTGACATTGTCGCCTTTCCACCTTCGGGCCATCCTGAGCAACTAAGTGTTTTGCGACACTTGTGCTAACTCGGTTTCTCGGCCATTTCAGACACTTCCATAAATGTGACACTGCTTCGCGAAAAATGCAAAAAAATGTGACACTGCATTTTTAGATGCAATTTCTGACAGGCGACACATGCAAAAAATGCGACACTACATTTCTTCATGCAATTTTTGACAGGCGACAAAAGTGAAAAATGTGACACTGCATTTTTACATGAGATTCCACACAGGCGAAAAATACGACACTGTGCAAAAATACAAGGGATCCCAAATACAAAGTGTCTACGTCTTCATGCTCCAATTATAACTATTCTAATTAGTTAGTTAATTAGTTGTTAAGCAATCTTGTAAATGCAAAGATAGAATAATACAAGATCTTCTAGCTGCTATATAAGTAAATGAGCGATTGAAGAAGATAGACATGCGGAGATGCGTGTGGATACTCCATCAGAGATCAAACGACCAGAACGGGTCTTCTAGTAGATGACTCCTCAGAGTTAGTGAGTATAGAGAGAGATATATATATATTCAGAACTTTAGCAATTGATTTGAATCTGTAAGTAGGATCACACGCTTATCAGGTAATTGTATTATGGTCTGATTTTTGTTTTACAACATTATTATACAAAGTTGCTACTGTTCTACATCTTTGCATTCTTGTTGAATGAAACTAACTCTCATTCCTCTTACTCAAACATCATTATCAGAGAAATGTATGGTTGTCTCTGACACCTAAGTTATTTCTACATTCTCTTCATATCAGGTTATCAGCAATAGAGGATTGCATGGCTGTCTCATACGCCTAATCATTTATACGATCTCTCCTTCATGACAGTCTTGGACTCCTATACTAATAATTTTATTCAACACAAAAGAACAATCTCCGTTCTCTAAGTAATCCATGATCCTGTCAATACAATTATCATTGTTCTTTCATTATTGTCTTCATCCGTTGGTATTTGTCACAGTTGACAATCTTCATTCACGAACCAACAGATTGGTATCAGAGCTAATAATTTTCATTTCATGAACCAAAAAGGTGGTATCAGAGCATTGGTTTATTGGATTACTAGAGCTTAGGATTTATAAGAGAACGAATTGTCATGCCCATGACTGGTCTCGGGTAGCATGTCCACGATAGGGACCGATAGACCAACAACCCGTAAGTTAATTTTGACTATAAGGGAATTGGGGCCCTTATAGGTACATGGTCATAATCAATGGTTGTAGGCCCAAACACATGGTGGTGGAGTTGGTATGGGTATATCAGTGAGTCATTAGGGAACAAGATGATGTGGCCCAGATAGGCTGCACAAAGGTGTCCAATGAGGTGTCACAATGCACTACTAGTGGTGCATAGGCCTTGGAGAGTATAAGTATACATATTGGGCTCTCACTAGTGTATGCTTGTGATTGGTAGCTACATGTTGTTAGTGTGATTTCTCTTTCCATGACTGTGATTGATCCATATCTTGGGGGCTAGATCCGTACGATCTAGGTTTGGTTGGGCTGGTTTATCCACCACTCGTTCCCTTGTGTTGTTGCTTTGATTGGTATGCTTAGACTAGTATCCTGTGTGTAGGACTTTCTATTGGTATCAGAGCCATTCTAGGTAGGTTTTTGCCATAGAAAGTATTGTGGGAATCTCGACGTTTTCTCGAGATTTCGGTGGAGTAAGCAACAAGTGGTGGAATTTTAAAATTTTCTTCCCATTGAAAATTCTTTTTCGAAGTGCAATTGTTTGTGTTTCATCCATATTTGGGAAAGTTTCTGGTAGTGTTTCTGTACGATATTTTGATCTATAGCAGAACACTCAAAGAGCATGCTAAGCATCTCCGTACAGTCTTACGTATCTTAAGGCAAGAGAAGCTTTATGCAAAGGAATCAAAGTGCGAATTCTTTTCTTTATCTTGGTCATAAGATCACCTCTTTTGGGACCAAGATTGATGAGAAAAAGGTGAAGATGGTAGTGGAATGACCAGTTCCTAAAACGGTTCGTGAACTTAAGTCATTTCTTAGGTTTCATTGTGTTTTTCTGTAGATTTGCAGAGGAGTACTCAAAAATTGCTGTGCCTATCAACAATATGTTGAAATGAGTGAAAAGCCACAAAGGTAGGCCAAATTTTCCCATCAGATGGAATGAGAAGTTAGACGAGAGTTTTCGAAAACTCAAGCTTCTAATTGCCTCAACTCCAGTCTTGAGGATAGCGGATCCAGATTTGTTGTTCGTCATTAACACTGATGCGAGTGATATGGCTATTGGAGCTGTTCTCTTACAAGAGGGCCATCCCGTTGCCTTTGAAAATAAGAAACTAACTGATGCGCAGGTCAGATATACTACGTAGAAAAAAGAGCTTTTTGTGGTGATCCATGCTTTGAGATCATGGAGACATTACCTGTATGGTAATAAGTTTGTAAATAATATAGATCACCAACCTTTAAAATATTTCTGTAATCAGAATGATTTGTCGTAAGGCCAGATGGGCATAACTCATGTAAGAATTTGACTTTGAAGTGCGGTATATCAAAGGTCCATCTAATCAGGTGGCTGATGCACTTAGTCGAATTGGTGAAGTGAATGAATGTTCCTTCACTGAGATCAGTACAGACTTTTATCTCTCCCTGAGGGGGACCCACATTTTGGACCAATCTGGAATAGGGTTCTAGCAGTCACATCAAGGGGACTGATGATCATGGTGATCAGTCTGGGGGGAAGGATATAAAGGGTGTTGATGACTTCTCTATCCGTAATGGACTTTTGTTCAAGAAAGGGAAGGCTTGTGTGCATGATGTGGATGTTATTAAAAAATAAAATTCTTTGTGAATGTCATAACTCACCATGCACAGGAGATCCCGGCATACATTGTACATTAGATTTTGTACGAAGGAACTTTTATTATCAAGTCTCTGTCAAAATTTGGGTCCAATCTGATACATTCTGATTTGGATTCTGAGAAATCTTTCATTTTTTGAGAAGTATCGATTGATTGAATTTCGAAATCTTTTTCACAATATAGAAATCTGATTATTGAAAAATGGAATAGATCTAGCAGCTCTGATCTAAAATAGTTTTAATTGAAAAATCTAGATCCAATCTCATTGTCTACGTGATTTGAATTTGTGAAGATGGTTGCCCCTGGAGGTGCTCCTCAAGAAGTCAATCCAATCATTGTTACTAGAGCACCCCATTTGGATCTACCAAAATATAATGGATCAACAGATCCAGTCAGATTTCTTTGGATATGTTGAATCCTGTGAAGTCTATGACGAAATTTTTCCTCAAGATCAACTTAAACTTTTTTTTATGGCCTTAACGAGCGCAGCACAAGATTGGTACTATAATCAAGATGAAACTGAACATGCAGATTGGGAGATTGTTAAAAGAGCCCTTATCACACTCGGATGGCACACGATTTGATACTCCAATGGCAGCCGATTACGCAAGTTTTGACAGTCTGCTCCGCCAGTTCAGCAAGCCTGATCTTAATGATTTTTAATTTTATTTGTTTATTCAAAAAAAATTGTTTTCAATATTCAATTGTTCAGTTTTTGCTTTGAAAAAGACAATAAAAAAAAAGAGCAAAGACTGATGAGAAAAAAAGAAAAGAAAAAATGATAAAAGACTGATGAGCAAAAGTCAAAAAAGTCATCAGCATGAAAAAAAAGGAAGGACAATATTTTTTTATGGAAAATGACTTATAAAATCACTGTTTCGGTCATATGTGGCCTATACAGTATCAAAAACCTTCGCTGAGCCTCCAGACTGTACATCCACTTCAGATATATTTATACTGCGCTGGACGAAGTTCTTTTTCAGAAAAAATTCATTTTTTGAGTCAGACAAATGATCTGAAATATGCCATTTTGGGAACCTTCACCGAGCACCTTACTCTCATTAGGAACCTTCACTGACATGCTAGATGGTCTTAAAATGTCAAAACTAGGTTGGCCATAGCATCAAATTTTGAAAAAATGCATTTATGACAGTACTTGGGCGAAGGACCCTCCTGGGTGAAAGTTCATCCTTCGCCAACCCTGGAAAACATTCGCCGGATAGGTTCAAATCCTTCGCCAACCCTGGAAAACGTTCGTTGGATAGGTTCAAATCCTCAAAAACCTTCGCCGAGATTTTTATAGTCTATTTTCATAGTACTGTACATGCCTGAAATTTCTCGTTCAGAACTGATCAGCCAGACTAGTATTCAGTGTAATGGACCTTCCAAATTTACCTATAAGTTGGCTGAATTCAATTCATTCCTTACTTGTGCTAGAGAAGGTCTTGCCAAATTTTTCCACGACCAAAGCCTTCCAAACTTTCTGAACTATTTTTTGTTCCAATCATAAGCAGGCCAAACAGGCTATTAAGCCTTACATAGATCTAACAAATGATTTGCATTGGACCAATGACGGCTACCTCCTAGATGCCATCACTGAGCCTGCCATACATTCTACTGCCTAGCTCCTCAATAACTTTCTGATGGTTGGCAACCTTAGGAAAGATCGCATCACTTCACAAATCTTACATAGGATAGTTGAGTCCTATGTCAAGATATCCAAGGCCCCTCTCGAACTGTATAACTGGTTCAAGACTGTTTCTAGTGAGCTCAAACAAGCCATTAAGAGCAATATCAAGCAGCAGTTCGTTGCTGGTTCCTTGTTATCTCTTCTAGCGGCCTCCCACCTTGAAAACAAAATCCATGGCTTTCACCTGGATTTTGTGCTTTCGGTTTATGAAGAAGCACCGGCCAAGTCATCCCACCAGGCCTCCAGATCACATAGTTGACGTCGTCCACGCAGCGAGATCGTCATTCCTGACTCACCTTTCACGTCACGACGTCGTATAAGACATACATCGTCAGCTGCGCTTCCACCACCTGCTGCTACTCGCACTGAACTTCCTATTCCCTCCGCCTCTGATGCTTCCCTGGCCTCTGCTTCCACTCAAGGACAGTTTGTGACTATTGGGGCTACCATTACCATCGCAGCTGCCCAGGCTGCCTCACCCCTGCACACCAAAGCTGTTTCACCAAACACACAGTATTTTATGGATATGTTCGATGATTCCGACCCCCTTGGGGCCTCCGAAGTTTTTGAAATGTCTCAAAGCCCTACGCCCTTTGAACTCCAATCCCCTGGAAGAGAATTTGAACAATTCCATGATACTACTGTTGGTGTTGAAAATTCATGCCAGCTACCTCAGCAATTTCAAGCTGAAGACGCCCCAGCCACACTTCGGTCGAGCAAGCTGTGAAATCACCAAAGCATTTTGACGCCACAGTGCCGGAGGGCTATGAAGACGAAGTTCTTTCTGAAGAAAAAGAAGTACTAGCACCTGTTTCACACCAAGCAAGGACAGTACCATCAGGTCCTTTTGTTGCTACCACCTCCACGATAGTAGATTCTGGTGATGCTCTCGGTTTGGTCTCAAGCCTTGCGCAAGTGATCCAGTCTATGTTGGAGAAGAAAAAAGAAATGGAACAGAGAATCTCGGATATGGGATTAGAAAACACTCTTATCAGCCAAAAGATTATTCAGCTTAACAGAGAATTGACGGTTGCCAAGCAACACGAAGAAAAATCCGAAGCTGAGAAGAAGACGGCACAACAACAGGCTGATTGTCTTGAAGAATATGTCAGCTCCCTGTAGAATGCCCTAACAACCGCACAAGATCAGGTGGACAAGGCCGTGCAAGATGCAAAGCAACAAGTGGAGCTACTACAAGGTCAATTACAGATGGCATAGTAGGATCGCCCACGTCTCCAAGGTGAATTGGATGCGACCACCCTTGAGCGTGATGCGTATCTTCATACGCAAATACCAGATCATGCGGTCACTCCGACGGAGATCGCGTATTTGTTCAAAAAAGATGAAACTTACAAAGTGGCCCTTCAGGAATTCCAAGGCCGCTTTGACAGGTTCAAAGGAGCAGCTTCAACTAAGCTGGCAAAGGCTAAAGCAACTATCAGTGCTTATGAAAAAGTTGTCGCTCAAGTGTTGGAAGCTGGACCACAAATCCCAGTACCGGTCATGCCGCAATTCTCCCCTACGTGCCAAGAGGATGCACCAATGGATACAGGGCTGGATTCGGGCATGGGGGGAGCTCCAGAAATTGAAGAACAATAGCCAAATCCATAGGCAATGCTAGCGAGTCCATCTTCATCAAGGACCACACCATTATTCAGAAGACCAATCAGCGTCGAGGACCAGATCTAGAGCTTTCTAGCACAACATCTGATTGAGTCCTCACGTGGCGGTTGGGTCCTTAAGTTCAAGACCTCAAAGATAGAGGCCGACAAAGAATTGGACAAAATACTTGCATTGGGAGAGAAGCCGGCTTGGAGAGTTACTATTTTTGAAAAAACTCCAGAATCTATTAAGAGTTATGTGGCCAGCCCTCGCCAATTGCGAGTAGATCCGTATTATGTGCCAATGGCGTGACGAAATAAATGGAAGGATTTAAGATTGGCTATGGACAAAATTACAATCCATACGTCCAATTGGCCAATTATCCATCAGCCATTCAGTTGGACAATTTCAGTGGATTTTCTCCCGGCCTTACAAGCATACCAGCGAGAGTATATACACTCTCCTGATCCGACAGTGAGACAATCGACACTGTTTGCAAAAGATTTAACTCTGTTGGCATCAGTGGCAGCCAGATGGGATGATTGTCTTTCTCCTTTGGCATTTGATTCAAATAAGCCAATGGTCTCAGAGAATATCAAGGATCAGCTGTCGGTTGCTCGACTATATTTTTGTGTAGCAATGATGGGAGGCTCATGGGAATCTCGCTTCACGTCATGGACAACTTCCAAGTGGATTGCCGGAGCTCATCGTTGTTTTTTGCTGCATAATTTGGATTTTAATATTGCTCGTCTCGATTTTATGGAGACGGTGCAGTATCATTTAATAAAGATTCGTCGTGAAGCCAATAAATGTCCCCAGTAACTGCATCTCATAGGTGTCGTGGGACCGCCACCAATTTTGGTGGGGGATACTGTTGGAGGGTTTGCGGATCCCAAGACAACTCTAACCCTAGTTAATAAGTGAGAGGGACTTGGTACCATCCGTGTGTAAGTCCAACCCGATGATCACATAGTTATTTGATTAGTTGAAAGTCAATAAAAGGACTTTAGGCCTTTTTACGAGACTTTTAATGTCGCAAGGCCTAAATGTCAAGTTAGTGAATAAAGTTGGGTTTCCCTCCAATTTTGGATGGTTCCCTTCTTTTTTAAATTTGAATAATTAGGGAGGCAGAAATGGACCAATAGGATTCAGAGGCCAGGGTCCTCCTCTCTACTATAAAAAGAGACCAACTCGAGTTCCTACACATGTTCATTTCCTCATTTCAATAAAGCATAATTGTTGGATCTGATTGTTATTGGGATTGCATGTTATTATACTTTTTATGAGGAAGAAAGGGAGAGAGAGAAAGAGTAAGCTATCTTTGTTGTGGATCTAGTGTCAGTGGATGTAGTGTTAATGCTTAGGGTTGATGGATGTTAGAGTAGATGTGAATCTTTCATTCATGCTGAAATCTGAACTATACTATCGCTCTCATGGGAACAAATCTACGTGTGACAACTAACTTCGTCTCTTTGATGCTAGATTGATTAGATCTTGGATTGAGATTAGATGAGGAAAGAAACTCACTACTCTTTGCAGGAATACAAGGGATCCCAAGTACAGAATGTCAACGTCTTTACGCTCCAATAATAACTGTTCTAATTAGTTAGTTAATCAGCTGTTAAGCAATCTTGTAAATGCAAAGATAGAATAATACAAGATCTTCCAACTGCTATATAAGTAAATCGGCGATTGAAGAAGACAGGCATGCGGAGACGCATGTGGATACTCCATCAGAGATCAAATGACCAAAACGGGTCTTCTAGTAGCTGACTCCTCAGAGTTAGTGATTATATAGAGAGAGAGATATTCAGAACTTTAGCAATTGATTTGAATCTGTAAGTAGGATCACACGCTTATCAATGCAATTGTATTGTGGTCTGATTTTTGTTTTACAACATTATTATAAAGATTCGCTACTGTTCTACATCTTTGCATTCTTGTTGAATGAAACTAACTCTCATTCCTCTTATGCAAACATCATTATCAAAGAAATGTATGGCTGTCTCTGACGCCTAAGTTATTTCTACATTCTCTTCATATCAACTTATCAGTAATAGAGGATTGCATAGCTGTCTCAGATGCCTAATTGTTTCTGCAATCTCTCCTTCATGGCAGTCTAAGACTCCTACACTAATAATCTTATTCAACACAAAAGAACAGATCCCAATCTCCGTTCTCTAAGTAATCCACGATCCTATTAATACTATAATTGTTCTTTCATTATTGTCTTCATCTGTTGGTATCTGTCACAGCTGACAATCTTCATTCACGAATCAACAGATTGGTATCAGAGTTGATAATTTCCATTTCACGAACCAACAATCGAATCTTGTGAGGGCGATCATAGCTAAAAAAAACCCCTTTACAAGCCATAACCAAGACTCCAAGCAAGGGAGGAGAGAGAAAGAGGCCGTGTTCAATGAACCTGGACTAGCACTTAGTGTATATATGTCTCCAGCGGCCGGAGAGCACAGCTCAGCACTCAAAATCGGCCTTGGCCGTCAAATTACATCTAATGTGGATTAAAGGTCCAAGGTGAACCTTCCATGGTCGTTGGATCGAATTCAATGGCCAAAGGACATTTGAAGGGGCCCAAGGCTAGTGGAAGTGGGTTCAATTTCATGCAAGGTGAAGTTCCTTAAATTTGAAGAAGCAATTCAAAAGTTTAAATGCCCTTATTTCCACCTCCTTAAGCCATTTTTGACAAAACGAAAGGCTACAGACTCCAAATGAAGGCCACCTAGACTGTACCTACAAGCACACAGCACCAGAAAACAAAGTGATTACCATGAATAAAGGACTTAGTGGATGCCAAAAGTCATTTTGCCCCTTTAGGGAGCATGTAGTTGGGAGTGTGCAACGAAAACCATTTTGCAATTGGAAATGATTTTGTCTTTCAACTTGCCAACTAAGCGGTCCTAATTCTTTTCATGATTTATGATTATAGGCTATGTTTTGGTCAAAATTGCTTGTTTTTTCATGCTTTTTGGCTCAAAATTGATAGTAAGAACACAAATCCAGAAAAATTAGATCATTAGATGGCTATAATTCTATAAATTGGTTTGCATGTGCTAGCGAAATAGTTGCATGTCATGAATTTCCACTTTATAGTGAAGAAAAAACTAGAAAATAGTCAAAAATCATCATTTTTGCTTTTTTTTTTTTTTTTCCTAAAATGGATAGTAGGTGGTTGTAAAACACCATGTAGAGGTTGTAAAGATTTGAACCAAAGGCTTTTGAAGCTGTCCTTCAAGTTAGAGCGAAAAATTCCATGAACTGGGCTTGTAGAAGGTAAAAAAAGACCAAAAAATAGCCTATTTTTGTGGCTTTTGGGGGATGGATTGCTCCCAATCCATCAGGAGATCATGCTGGAAATTTTTACAGCATAATTAGCATTTCTTTTTACCTTCCCAATAGGCTATCAGACCTGTAAATTGATGGTCGGAGGCTTATGCTTCATTTCCATCAAGTTTGAAGGTCACAAATATGGGATGTTGGCTAACAAATTCCGTAAAACTGAAATTTATGTAAAAAAATTTGTAATGACATTTTGTGACTAATGTAGTGTGCTTTGCATGCCAGTTGGACATTGGTTTAGTGACATTAAAACTCAAATAGTTTTTCAATTTTTCGATTTTGATTGCCTTTTGTACTAACAATATTTTGGTCAGAATTTTTTGATTCATGTAAAATAAGCCAAAATTCTAGTTTTTCCATAAAATCAAAATTTGGATTATTATTTCGTTATCTATGGAATGAGTTTAGATTAGTGAATTGACTACATTGAGTTTTCAGTTAGTGATAGTCACAGTGTTTTCACTAAAGCTAAATTATTTTTCAGTTATAGATAATTCAAAATTGACAGACGGAACCGCAAAAAACATTGTACTCTGGTACATGGAATTTGCCGGCAGTTTATACTGTAATGTCAATTTAACTTTTGGAGTATGGTACTCTCAGGTTGAAGTTAAAATTGAAATTTTTTTTTCTTTTATATTGAATTTCATATTTGGTTAAAATTTCAAGTTGGTTACTTGTCTAATGGATACTGATCATTAGAAATGGGTCAAGTGAACGTTTGTGCAAGATACTTGTCAAAATTGAATTTAAAAACCGTCAAACACTATGAAATGGCTAGATAGAATGAGTGGTGAGAAAAAGCTTTATCCGAATAGTGAAATTTGGTTAAATACAGTTTAGGAGTTATTGAAATCCTATTGGTAGGATTTTCATTCATGTAATTTCATAATATGAGGTTTTGATAGTTTTTGTTAATATTGACGGAGTAATGCCAAACTGATCAATAAAAAAAAAACAATCCAATTTTATTAGAAAAGTTGTAATTAAAAGGAACTAATCAACAGTAAAAAACTGATTTTATTTCCTGGTTAAACCCTATTGTGAATTGTATGCAAAAGATCAAACTAGTACTATTTTTCATACTAGTGAGTGATTTTTGTATATCGGTGATTCAACCCAAGTACAGGATAAAAATGAAGTTGTTTCAGACTTTTTCCTAGAATAATTCACTTTTAGCATTTATTAATGTCTTTACATCTTCCTTGTATTTTAGTTGAAATAGATTTTCAGGGGACTGAAAATCCTAAGGGGGGGAATAAGAGTGCACATCAGAGGTAGTAAGTGTGATCAGGAAATGTATTTCGCAGTTAAGATTTTCATAATCCTTGGGAATAATTGCTTAATACTAGATATTAATTTTCTTGATAGAATTCATTTAGTTGTTGAATCGTGTTAATTCTTTTGTTTAATCATAGGGTCGGGTATGGATTTGTTGTATCCATTTGAAAAGCATGCCAATCATCCGAATAAATGAATTTTCCAGGTTTTGGAAATAAGAGATAATATCCTATATGGACTATAGGACAACTAGATGGTCAGTGGATCTCTAGAATATCATATAAGGCAGTTAAGAGTTTTCTGGAAGGAAGAGCTGGTGGTATGGGACATCAGTCATTTTGGAAAGGAAATTCTAGGACTGTAAAGATCTGATTATCAATGGAGTATTTTAGTACCTAGTCATGATATGGGAAAAAGAAAAACCATTGATAAATTGTGGGGTATTTTGGAAAATTTTGAGGTTTAACCTAGATCCCAATGTGGTATCTCACTCTTTACAAAATCGGAAACCCTCAAATCTATTTTTCGCTTTCTTAATTACCTTTACTTCTTAGTACTTTATTGAATATTAGACATCAGACTGGTTTATATGATTCTTTCTAGTATGAAATTATTCTTCTGAAAGACTATTATGTCATATAAATTACTACTTTGTGAATAGACTTGGAATCTAGATAAATTTCAAGGTGATCGTATTTCGATTTCTTAAATCTAGAGTATCTCTTTTGCATAAATGGATTTCAGAGGAATGATAGTATTGTCACTCAGGTTGAAAATATAATCCTTTTATGGAATGCACTTATTACTGATTTTTCATGGATTTAGATATTTTCATAAAGGAGGGGTGAGGTGATGGGATAAAATTCTATCTGAGGATTTGTTGGTGGTTGCATAGTTTTGGAAGATAAACCGCTGTGGTATAGAAATGAGATTTTTCTGAAAGTAATTTCGGATACATTCAGAATAAGATACTAATTGGAGCTTTTTAAATAAGAGAAATTCTCTAGGGATTGTGTGGACAATCTGGAACTAGAACAGATTTGAAATTTGAATCATTATCTGTAGGTAGTAGTCAAGGGTCAAAAGTTACTAATTCCATTTTAATTGGAATAGGAATAAGTTTGATCGGAGTTTAAGTCTGAGATATATGTGTTAATCAACCTAATCTTAGTTTGAGTACTACAATCATGGAGAGGTTGATTGAGTGGAAGAAATTATGTTACTAGAGTAAACTGGTGAGAATGAATATATTATTTGTCTCAGAGATTTTCCAAATATGTTATTTACTCATGAGAAATATACATTTGTTAGTAGCTGAGTTACAAGATTCTCGGTGAGATATGTGAGTAACATATGTAGATTTTGGAAAAATCTATCAAATAAGAATGTGTTTATGTACAATGGTCATAATGAGATTATTCAAATTTGTGTACAATTAATCTTGTATGAATCTACTATGTATTCCTAGTTACTAGGATTATTTCGTGCACTTAACCTAGTTGGTGAACATAAACATATGATCAAGTATTGTTAAGACATATACTTGTAGAGTTAACGGATCTTTTGCTGGAAGATTTATTGGTTAACTTATAAATGATTTGGATAAGGATCTAAATGTGGTGTTATACTAGTATAATTGAATTCTGCACCTATACATTTGAGATTCATGAATCATTGGCAATTAGCTTGATTACTCCTAGATGAAGTTAATTGGTTTGAACGATCAGTGTAATAAAGATTCACCAGAAACTGACTGTTTTAAGTTATATCGCTTGTAAGGCACATGATTAGTGAATCATCAAGATTCATGCATTAAAATTATGTGCATTGGATATACAATATTCTTGGTATAGAGTATTCTTTAGTTAAGGAGTAGACTTAGCTCATTAGTGATTGTATCCCAGAGAGCTCAATTGGATAGTAGATCATAGTGATTTTGAGAATAACAACCGAATTGTATTCAGCGGGACTTTGGGTATCTAGATTTGATTCTAGACAGTAATCTAAAGTTTTTTTTGTGATTGAAGATGATTGTCACTATCATTTTGATATGTTTTCTGTCTTTAATTACCAGTGGCATATAGAACTTAAATATCTAACACTTGTGTCAGAGAATGCGGTTTGGAGAATGTTCCTAAAATTCAGTATTTTCCTGTTGGGAAAGATTTTGGAATGATTCTTACTTTCCTGAGTTATGTTAAGCATATACTTCAGTATCCTTGAGTGATTAAGATTTTGGATTCCAGTGAATTATGATTGACGAATTATAAGAATCTAAATATTTGTGATTGATGGATCATGTATAGATACTTAATTGTTGTCAAAGGAGATAATAAGGAATTGTGATGATTCTTAAGAGTGACTATTAATTCTTGATCTATTAAATAAGTTAGGCATTCACATCAATGTTTTAATCTCTTTACTCCAGTGTGTTATTTGAGAACCTATGGATCTCACAGAAATTTTCACAAAATAAGTTACTTTACTTGTGGAGAATTTAATTATTTTAGTGGATGCTATTTAGCTACAGTTTATGGTCTGCAGATGTTTGAGTACAGTCCTTTTGATTAGATCTCATGTTATCATAGGGGACAAACAAATCTATTAAGATGAATGATTGTTATTTTCTTGTATTTGATGGTAGAAACAAGGGCCTTTAACTCAAGATAGTATCTAGGATACTCAGTATTGAGTTTTAATCATTTTATATCTTAATGATTCTCCTAGAGATTTAGTTGAATGAATTATTATATTTTAGGATTGTGGATTCTAAGGATACTTGTACCTGGAAGCTTTATGAATTGCCAGAGTTTGTGGATGATTTCAGACTGTAATTGTTCTTTAACTTTATTCTCCTAAGTTAGGTAATACTTCACTCAGTGTTTCATGTAAGTGTTTTACATGAAGGTGATGTTACTAACCAATAGAGAGTGAGACCCAGATGAGAAAATTTATCGCTTAGTGTACTTTCCAAACCTGAGTTTGTACTCCAATGTAGAGATAAATGGGTTGAAATCGGTTTTAACTCTGAGTACTTGTTTGATATGTAAGTTAGACTAAGGATAATGATTTTCTAGGTTAATATTGAAAGTTAAACAGATTGTTCATGTAATTCTTTCCTGGTTTGAGGACAAAACTAGATTAAGGAGAGAAGAATGTTATGTCCACGTCCTGAACATAGGATTCAATATAGTCCTAGACTTGGATACACGGTACTCTAGTGAATCAAGTTTATTAGTTATGCCATGTCATACTGGATGTGACTTGCAAGTAATTAATAACCTTGTGAGGCCCAGACACACTAATTGGAGTTAGAACAAGGTTTGGAACCCTCTATGCATGTGTAGACTATCAATAGCAATCTATGTATAGAGAATTCATTTATATAGACTCTATGTATAGCGGAATCTATGTATAAAGGAGCTAGGACCTTGCATTACTATATGCACATGGGGTTCTAGAGCTTATATAAGGAGGCCAAACTCGCCCTACTACACCATCATTTGGTTGAGTCATTGCCAGGATCTCTCTCTACTCTCATGCTTCTTATTCCTTGGCTTGGGGGTGAAGCCTCTAGAGATTGATTGGTTGCTTCTACTTGGTTGGGTGGTTTCTCCAACAATGTGTTCTCTATTGTTTTGTCTTGTAAGCAGGATCTTGAGGAGGCATCCCTTACAACATGGATCGCAGCTACAAGGTGGTTGCAAGAAGATCTTGTGACAACAATTGTGGTCTCTATAAGCTGGATGAGGCTAAATCTGGTGAGCTCTGCAGCCCAATGAAGAACAAGTCATTAGGGGGAGCCTACTATTTTATAACCTTCATAGATGATTACTCAAGGAGGGCGTGGATCCACTTCTTGAAAAGTAAGTCAGATGCATTGGCCTGCTTCAAGGAATTCAAGGCTTTGGTGGAGAACCAATTGGATGCATGAACCAAAGTGCTAAGATCTAATAGAGGGGGCAAGTACAAATCAGGTGATTTTGAATCCCTTTGCAAGAAGCATGGAATCAAGAGACAATTTACTCAAGCTCATACCGAAAGAGAAAATTGCACCCTTGTGAAAAGCATGTGATCAATGATGGAACAAATGAGGATTGGCAAACTTCTAATGGTCAGAGGCGTGTAACATGACAACCTTCTTGTAAAGCAGGAGTCTTGCCATTGCGGTTCCCAATGTGACTCCCAAAGAGGTGCTCACTAGAATGAAGCCAAAGATTGACAAGTTTCACATTTTTTGGTGTAAGGCTTATGTGCACGTGCCAAGGAAGAGGAAACTTATGTGCACGTGCCAAGGAAGAGTGAAACAAGATTGATGCAAAGTCTATAAAGTGTGTTTGGGTTGGATATGATGAAATACAAAGGCATATAGGTGTTTTGATGTAGTGATGCTGAAAATCCACATTAAGGATGTGATTTTTGATGAGATACACATGTTTGATAAAAATGGTTCGATGGACATGACAACATCAAGAGGCTTTCCACCATCTTGGAAGAGGATGAAGATCTCATTCTACAAGAAATCAAGCAAAAAGATGTTAGCGGATTCCAGAGAATCCCCAGATGCCGAGCCAAGCTGAAGACACAGAGTATCTCTCACCCATGACCAAGTAGGTCCCAGAAGGAGGAGAGCAAAAGAAGCTGAGAGCCGAGCATGAGAGCCAAGGATTACTAGCTAGGATGACAATTGTTTTCTATGTGAGCCTACATGGGGTATCCCAAAGAAGGAACGACCATGTAGGAGCAAGTAATGTTTCCTAGGCAATGTAGATAAGTGTAGACCCCCTTAAATAATTTAGAGCCTAGCCACCTTTTGATGGTGACCTCTAGTGGAAGGGCTATTTTCACTTGTAATTTTCAAATTAGTGGAATTACCACTTAGGCTCCACATGGGAAGCCCTCTTGCTTATTTAAAGGCCCCCCTCTCTTGTGAGGGAGCTTTATTTGTATTGTCATCTCTCTTAATTGAATAAAGAAGATCCTCCACGAGTTCTTGGCAATTGAGAAGCTCCTCATTTTCTTGAGTGAAATTCCTATGAACATGTTTTGATTTCTTGTTGTGAATGTGGATTGATTTCTTGCTTTTTTCTATCAACTCTCAACCGAGAGCTTCAACTTCCAATCTGACCCAAGTCAACTTCATAACAAAGTCAACTTTATTTTCTGACTAGATCTCAGTGTTTGTCAATTACCACAGTTCTTTCCTAGTTTATTGCAAAACCCTTACACCAACAAAAACTGTGCCATTTGGACACCACCACATCATTCGTCTTTGACTGATATTTTTGGCAAAAAAAAAAAAAAACAGAAAACAAAAACAAACAGCGAAGCTACCAAAGAGTCCAAGAGGCCTACTTACCCAATCCTAAGGTACTCTAGATTTGCTATGGATCGTCCTTACGATCCGAATTCCACAGACGACTATCCACTAGAGATGGTCTCTTCGTCTACTGAACAGGCTCGATTCAATAGATATTCTAGATGAAGTCCCAAATCCATGAGCCATCAACCAATCCATTTGATAGATGGGAACCGATGCAAAATGAAGTTCCATACAATTGACCACACTTTCATGCTACCGAATCATCACATGCACGAGCTCACTTAAAGAGAGCTTTTGCAAATAATGTTTTGCGTACTGAAAACGATACTCCCAAGTTAGATTTACCTAAGTACAACATCAACGCTGACCCTCAAAGATTTCTTCAAGTCTTTGAGAACGCATGCAATGTCTATGGCGAGAGATCACCAGAAGCCATGGTTCATCTCTTCTCGATGACCATGATCGATCGAACACAAGAATGGTTTTTTAACCTTGATCGTGATGATAAACAAGACTGATCACTCTTGAAGGAAGCCTTCATCAAACTTTCTAAGCCATTTTGTTTGATCGAAAGTCCTTTTGTCAAGTTGAGTAACATCAAAATGACAAAAGATGAGAAAGTACGTGACTACATAAAAAGATTTAAAAGATAAGTCAGGTACAAGAACAACCAACCGAATCTATGCTCATCATTTGGTTCCTTGTTGGACTCCCACGATGGATAAGATGTGAACTTCGCTCCAAACATGAGTACGCATCATTGAAACAAGCCATGTCAAATGCCATTCGGGAAGAGGACGAGGGATCAGATGTCCATGAGCCACGTGAATGGAGAGCACATCGTGTTGTCCAGGAAGCTCAACCAAATGAGGAAACACGAGAACAACTATGGAAAACACAAATGGAGTTGCTTAACCAGCAACACTAGCAACAGATGGAGAAACTCACGAAAGAGTTTTAAAACACTCTTAAGTCTATCTAGAGCTCGATGCTGGGTCAGTTACACACTGGCCAAATCCACCGTAGACGAGAGAATACATGGTGTCCTCACTGTCGAGGTGCACACATGGGCAATGAGTGCCCATCCTACCAACCAGTCCCAGATACTTCCTTGATCAAATGCGACATCTGTGACTTTATGGGACATACCTCACTCTATTGCTATTATAACCCGAAAAAATTATCAACCTCCTCGACAACAATTTGTTTTACAAAACCAACACCAGCACTACCCACCACGAAACAACCAAGTTCATATACAAGAGTTGCCCAGACAGTCTAGACATGAATCTCAACAACAGCTGGCACTCTTAGGTCCACCTCCAAGGGGACAATCTGATTTAGGAGCACAAAAACATAGACACCCTCGAGAATCTGCACAAATACATCTTGTAGATAACTCCTACGATCACTCATATAATCAAGATACAACACTCCCATCTGCTAGTTCTCAACCATATCAAACCGACAACATAGTCGTGCAAACGGGATGAGTATTCCACACCACCAAAAAATCCAGCACAACTAGCCATCCAAGATGGTTATGCTATTGCCACATGACCAATGAGCAACCGCTGTTTTATTTGTGGCAAAATTGGCCACTTCATGGTTGACTGTAAAGTAAAGAACCAATACCATGCGGAGTGTCCAGACTGTGTTCGCAAACACAGTTTCAAAGACTGTCCTAAACAACCTAACATAATCCTTCCAGCACGTCATATATCATCCGAACCTGCTAAAGTTCTCACTAGAGCACAACGCCAACACCAAGAACAATAGCAAAACATTGCTAAATCAGCTGACCATCACGGAGGCCACCTGACAGCTTCCACATTACCCAAAGACTACCCAGACCCAAAAGTGGAACAAAGGTAGTACAATGAATTTAGAGATGAGTTTTTGTGAGAGGAAGAAAATACGGAAAGTCTGTTATCCACTCAAATCCCTAAAAAAGAGCAATCCCTACAGGTACTTGAAGTATTTTCTGACCTCCTACAAGCTCAAATCACCATGTCATTCCATAGCACGATAAAATCTTTCACCGAGCTTCAACGCTATATCCATCATAGTTTTCAGTTGTCTACTATTCTTGACGACTAGCGGAAAACATAAGAGATTCCTAAAATTCCTCAGATTCCTATGAATCTGCTGAATATAGGTGTTGCTAAGGGGACTAGCATCACCTTGCCTCTGTCCTATAAAGACTATCAGACGTAAATATAATGGCTTTGTCATTGGCAAAGTCATGGGGTTTCCATACCCTCGATCAACCATGCTACAAACTTCACATGGATGATCAACGAGTTACAGACCCTGCCGGTCATTTATCAAATATCAATGTTCGCATTGCAGGTGTCAAATTTGTAATCGATTGTGTCATCTTAGACTTACCAGATGATACAAATACTTATAAACTCCTTCTTGGTACACCCTGGCTCTAGATGGCAGACATTGTTCAAGATTGGAAGCATAGCAAAATCATCTTTGGCAATCACGACAAACGAGTCACTGTTGACTCAAGTGGCCATGTCAAGCCCGCTAAACCACAACCGAGTGAGAAGCATTGGCAATGGTCTATGTTGTTGAACAACTAAGACATTATTTACTAAGCCAGACCTTTGCCTTCTACACCGACCATCAAATCCCTGTTATATATTGTTAATAAATCATGTAAAACGGGACGTATCACTCGATGGCTATTGATGTTAGAGGAATTTAATCTCCGCGTAGTCGTTCGGAAAGGAACCCAACATTTCATGGTGGATCACCTTTCCCGACTCCCTAATGCTGAAAAAGCAACTGCACCAGTCAACGATGATCTTCTTGATGCATGTCTTTTTCAGATTGATGCTACACCCTTGTTGGCTGAGGAGATCACTTAGACTCAAAGAGGGCCTGAATACGGTTGCAAAAAGAAATTTTTTGCTTAAAGCAGCGCCCTTTCAACTCATAGCAGGACAACTTTACAAAAGGGGTGTTGACAGTATTATCTGACGATGCACTTATGAATCTGAGATATGGCCTATCATATCTCAGGCTCATGAGGGCATTGGCGGCAATTACTTATCTGCTGAAGCGACAACTAAGATTATCCTTTGAGCAGGCTTGTGGTGGCCATATTACTTAAAGACACATTTGTTGTCATTAAAACATGTGATGTCTGTCAACAAGCCAAGAAAAATACGAAAGCAAACTTCACACCTTTGACTCCCATTATAGAAGACGAAGCCTTCCATAAATGAAAAATTTACTTTGTTGGACCAATCAGCCCAGCAACAAAACACACCCAAGCCCATTATATCCTAATAGCCACTAATTACGCCACTAAATGGGTTGAGGCTCGGGCAACAAAGGACGCCAACACAAAGATTGTAGCACATTTTCTTTATGAAAAGATTATTACACGTTTTGGCTGTCTTATTGAGCTAGTTAGTGATCGCGACACGCACTTTTTAAATGTTGTCATTGATAATTTGCTACGCCATTATCTTGTAGTTCACCAAAAGAGTACACCATACTATCCTAGATGTAATGGCCAGGCCGTATCAACTAACAAGATGATATGTAAGATATTGACAAAGATAGTTGAAACTGATCGTTCTGATTGAGAAACAAAACTCTTCTCAGCTATCTGGGCTTACCGCACCACCCCAACGAAAGCCACAGGGTGGGTTACCCCATAACATCTCGTGTATGGTCAAGAGGCGGTAATGCCAGTCGAGTTCTTAGTACCTTATCTAAGAGTCATGGAAGCCTTCTCTACAGATCTCTGTGAGAAAGCTACAATTGAGCAACAAGTCAAGACCAAGCTATTTACGTTAGCCCAGTTATGCGAGAAAATACTCATATCTTACCACGCACAACTAGTTAACAAAAGACGTCAAAAGGCCTGGCATGACCGTCACTTACACAACAAGGATTTACACTTAAGTGACCAAGTGCTTCTTTATACATCAAAGAAGCACCCTGAAAAATTGAAATTCCGAAGTGAGGGACCGTATGTCCTAGGCTTTGTAAATAAATGTAGACCCCCCTTACATAATTTAGAGTAGCCACCTTTTGATGGTGACCTTTAGTGGAAGGGCAATTTCCACATGTAATTCCTAATTTGGTGGAATTGCCACTTGGGCTCCACATGGGCAGTCTTCTTGCTTATTGAAGGGCCCCCCTCTCTTGTGAGGGAGCTTTGAATGAATTGTCAAGTTCTCTTGAGTAAATAAAGAAGATCTTCCACGAGTTCTTGATGATTGTTAAGCTCCTTGTTCATGGCAATGTTCTTGAGTGAAGTTTCTATGAGCATGCTTTGATTTACGTTGTGTTGTGGATTAACGAGGTTCTTGCTTACTCTCTTGCTTTTAGTTGTGGATTAGATTTCATTTCTTGTTTGTGGATTAATGTAGGAATCAGCATTCAAGTAAACTAAATAGGTTGGAATTGTGGTGTAGATCTTGCATATTTCTTACATTCCAGTCTTGATTGTTCTTGGGCATTCTAAGCATCAAGAAATGGGTGTTTCTTGATTCTTGGACTGTTAGAGTGCTATTAGGAATCTAGTTTTCTTGGTTGGGTAGCTTAATCTTGTTCTTGTTTGTTTCCTGATTTAGTAGATAGTATGTAGAATTACTCCTTGATTCAGAACACTGATCTATTTGGGCTAGGACTGGTTGCATGGCTTGTTTATGCATGTAGCTGAGTAACGAATCCATGTCTCCCACTGACAGGCTGGGAATACACGCTGTGATATGAGAAACGCTTCTGTTTGGAAACTGTTCTAATAAGAAGATCAAACCGTAAGAACTGTAACTAACATAAGAACAAACGAAGAAGAGAAAAGAAGAGGAAACCGTGCTCACAAATTCAGTGGGAATCTGTGAACAAGACCCAACGACCTTTGAGGAAGCAAAGGATGTTAAAGAGTGGCAAGGGGCTATGAAGGATGAGATGGACTCAATCCAAAGACATGGTACATGGGATTTGGTTGATCTTTCACTTGGCAAGAAACCCATTAGTAATAAATGGGTGTATAGAACTAAGTTTCATGTCGATGGATCGATTGCGAAATACAAGGTATAGTTGGTGGTGAAAGGCTACGAGCAAAGCAAAAGTATCTTATTATGAAAAAACATTTGCTCCTATAGTAAAGTGGACTACTTTACGCTTGGTGATTACATTCACTTTAGGATGAAGCTTGGTGTGGAAACAATAACTCGAAGTATGAAAAAGTTGTAAGATATGTCTTTCCATCTTACTTACAATATCTTGATAATGTAAATTTCAAGTTTTGAGTTGTAAGCAACTATGTTATCAGGCAAGCACAAAAGAGAACTAGTTGATTTTCATGTTCGGATTTAGCATGTACGCATGTAATATTAAGACATGAATGGTAATTTAGACTTGTTGTTGTACTCAAAATATGTCAAAATTTAGGATATCACAATTTGAAGTAGTAAATGTAAACATAAGATCATTCAATGTTATGTAAAATTTTAGTTGCCATCAAGAATATCATGTCATGTCTACCATGTAAAATGCAAATATGTATATTTCAAAAGGTGGTTGCATGATACAAAGAGCAACAATAAAATTAATGAAAATACTTCAAATTGTGAAACATTACATGATAATCAATTAGTAGAACCTTACAACATATGATCTCTTACAAAATAAAATTAAATAAAAAGTTGTACCTTAAACTTCTCTCAATTTGCTTGTAAATTTTAATACAACAAGTCGAGAATTTGTTGACATGACTCTCAAAACATTCAACATAAAATAAAAATATGGGAAATGCTAAGCCCGTAAATCCTTTACAAACTCCCTTACAAAAGTTTTGTGCTATCGATGTTTCCTTATACATTTTGTGCAAAAGTCATAGAAGATGACACTAAAGGTTCGCACTTAGAATCAATTCTAGAAAATAGATTTAGGCAAAGAAGAAATCATATTTTGCAGCTTTCACTTTATATTTTCTAATAGCACAATAGGGTTCGAAATTTGGTTCCAATGTTTTTGCCCATTGCTACCTACATGTTTAACAACAACAGTTCACAACCACCTAGCATAGGCTGTAAGTTTTGATTGTAAGGAAGTATTCTAAGGCTGTCCTCTATGTATGAGTGAACTCAATTATTCTAGACAATTTTAATTATTAACCATGCTTACCTACAGGTTATAGGAAGAAGCAAATTTCAATTCTTAGCACATAGGCTTGTCAGCAGCATGCTAAACTTTGAATTGTCCCAGTAAAAAGAGTAGAAATCATTTCATAAAGCAGGAGTTCCCATACTTGTGGTCAAATTTCCTATACCATAGCTCAAATTCTACATGCACATAGAGGGTTACAATTTCTATCCATTTGAAATCTGTAGAGCCTTGTCTTTTGTAGGTTGGCAGAGGCCAACAAGAAGAATTACATAGAAAATTTTGTCACATCATGAAATTCAAATTAGATATATAGCATTAATGTTGTTTGACTTCCTCTTGATTCTTTTTTGAACAAAAAGTAGTGGAAAATTCTAGCATACATTGTCTCTTGAACTTTCAACCTTAATTAATAGAAAAGTAAGTCCTATCTCACAAATGATAAGAGGACAATAATATAGTATTTGAAGAATTCCATTTAAGTATTATTAGCTGTAGGATTTTGAAAGCAATAAATTTAAACAAAGGTGATCCTAAAGATACGATCGTCATATCCCTCAATGTGATCGAGGGTGTAAGTAGGCCCCTAGCCTCATCCAATGACTGAGAAAGCTTGATGTATCTCATCATGACGAAGGGCCCTCACTCGTTGGATGAGGGGGGGGACCTTGCATGTAGCCTCAGTTTTGTTCAGGAATACGTTGATTCTTGAAGATTGCAATGAGGTTTGTTGTGCAAGTTGAAAAATGATTTTCTTTTTTCCAATATAGAAAAATTAAAAACAAAACACAATTTTTAACTAAAATTCACCTAAAAAAGACACATAATCATTGAGAGCATCTTAAAAAAAAACTTGCTTTGGGAGAGTGTATTCCTCTACCGAGACTAACGAGGCAGACAAGGGCCCACGCTCATTGCAATAATGTGTGCATATTTAAATATTTCTTCATTTGTGATGATTATGGTTGGAGAAAAAATGGACAAGTGAGCATCTTTGGATGACCCTCAATCCAATTGAAAAATACATTCCTCTCTACTTACCCCTATCAGGACAGAGCTAAAAGTCTACAAATTCCAAAAATGCTTGATGTCGAAAGGGGATTTTTAAGATGATACAGCCCTGCGACAATCGGAGCGCCTTCCGCCATGCCACTTACCATGTGGCTAGCCATAACCAAAGAGCACTTGGGCATGTGGCTTTGAGTGTCTTCACTCTAAGCACAAATTTTGGGGATGGATACTTGGTTGAAAAAATAGTCTTTCTTTGAAAGGCAATTCCACTAGTGAAGGTCTTTCAGCTTGCAGAGTGAAAGCCTGGCTAGGTCAAAGGGAATCAGCCTCTGTCTATCTCTGACACAAAAGAGAAGCGAGCGAGCGAGCGAGAGAGATAGCGATGAAGAGAAAGGGAGCTCAGATGCAAAGCAGAGAGAGCTTTGCGATCTTGCCTCAGATTTTTCAGGCTACCAGCATGGTGGTTGAGTAATCTGTCTCTCATTTGCTACAGCAGAAAACAAGGATCGGACATATTTGGCTGCCTTTCAGAAACATGTGCTTGTCACTGGTGTTTTTTTCACATCAGTTTGTCGAATCAATCCGCTCTCTGAAAAAAATGGACATCATTTGTTGTCTCACTTATTAGCATTGCATTTGTGCGGCAGCCGTAGTTAGCAATTACAGACTCAAAGCTGGAGGTAGGGTAAGTGAATCTAGGTCCGGATTTGTTTCATCCGATTTTAATCTTGTTCAAACTGAAGCTAGTGGACAAATGGACGCAGCCGCGGTTGATGATATTATCTCTCGCTTGTTAGAGGTGCGTAATAGCAAGCCAGGCAAGCAAGTTCAGCTCTTAGAAGCGGAGGTGAAGCAGCTGTGTCTCGCATCCAAGGACATTTTCCTGACTCAGCCCAATCTTCTCGAGCTCGAGGCGCCTATCAAAATATGTGGTAAGCTTTAGGAGCCTTTTGTGCCTTTCCAATGCCTAAGGTTCATACGCTCTTAGCCATTTTGCTTTCATTTTGACTTTCATTGTGCTGCCATTTCTTTTCACACATTTGGCGGGCTTTTCCGTAGTTTTTTTATTAGGTTGAGATTGCGTGGGCTTTGGAAATTGCTAACAAAACAAGACAAATCAATTTCTTTTCCCCTTGTTATAATTCGTCCTACTCATCTTTGGTCACGCTCCATTTGTTGGCTTTTACAAAGCAGCTGAATGGTGTAATAGTAAGTTAATTTTTGCCGCTTTAGGGCGTTATTTTGATGTTTGTGGGCGGATTTAATGCTAACTTCTACATTTCCTGGTTTCTATTTTTTTAATGTTTGACTTCTTCACAAGATCTTGAAAGTCATTCTTGTTACAAATACCAGGGATTTAACAACAAATGAGATTTTGAATGATAAGTAAAAACTGCATCTTATAAAGTGAGATGCGTTAAGTATTTCAGATAACAAGGTAATTGCATTCCTGACAGAATGTCTTCGAGGTGTATTTTAGTCTTTAGAATTGTAATCACTATGAATTATTTTTCAGAGACATACATGTATATTGCCAGGGTGGTGGCTAAAGATGTCAAGGAGGGAAATCTGTGTAGACTGCATGCTAGCAGCTACATCATAGATGGAACATGTACTAAGATTTGTTATGGAGCCTGAAGAAAATGATGGCGTAAGAGATTTGAACAGTCAAATTATCAACGATTTTAGGTCTTGAAAATAAATACTACGGTTGTGTGCTTGCCTGTGCTAAATTAGTCAACCCTAAGTGAAGTGTGCGTGCTTGGAAAACATCATCATACGTAATGATTTCCTGAACATTGTGCTTATAGGACTGTATATACATTGGAGTTGGTATATTCTCACTTGTCTGGCGCAAATTAAACTGTGTAAAGGGTGCACAATGTTTCATGACATTCACCAACGATCACTCTAGAATTATGGGTGCCTTTCTATCTTCCCTTGGCAGTTTTTTGCTGTAATTCCTCATTCTTTGAACAAAGTTCGGTGAGCTCCTTTTGAACCATTGTGAATTCCTCAGCGAGGGCATTTTTCTACGGATTTTATATCGATTGAGCAGGTGTTGTCTTTAGGAGCTCTGCAGAAATGAACTAAAACAGCCACAGGCGAATTCCTCAGCGAGGGCATTTTTCTACGGATTTTATATCGATTGAGCAGGTATTGTCTTTAGGAGTTCTTGAAGCTTGTAGTACATCGGGCTTGAAGTAGGAGAGCATATTTCCCCTTCTTCTGCCGCTGATTTAGCCATGATGTTTTTTAGCTAAATCAGGTAAACGAAACTTATGCTAAACAGTCGCTATCAGTCGCAAACTAAAGGGTTTGCACTATAGGAGCAAAACAAGATAAGAACGGAAATTAGAAAAAAATAAAAAAGGAGAAGCAGTAGTGCTGTTTGTGATGCAGAGGGAAAACGAACCAAATATTAATAAAGGGGAAGCAGAAGTGCTGCTTGGGAGGCAGCAGCACTGTCCAAAAAGAGAAAAAAAGAAAAGGCAAATAGGGGCAGCACCGCTACTGCTTTGTAGGAGAAAAAAAGGAGCTGGGCACTGCTCCTGCTGTGCAGAGAGAGAGAGAGAGAGAGAGAGAGAGAGATCTTTATTAATGTCCTTAAGTACCCTAAGGTACATAGGACTAAGAAAAGATACATGTCAAGTGTGTTTATATAGGAGCTTATAAGATCAGTCTATCTAAAAAGAACAATAACTATAAAAATGACTACATCTAATGATATGGCTGGCACATTCAATGTCCATCAGCCTAGTACAGTCAATGTCCATCAGCCTGGAAGAAATGATGTATTTGATGCTGTAAAGCCATCTCTGAGTGTCACGCGGGCCTTTGTCTCTGAGTGGGCTGTCAGTAATTGTCTTTGCTGCCATGGAGCTGTGGATTGTGGCCCTGGGGCTGGCTGTCTCTCTGTGCGTCGACAATGTCTCTGTCGTTTGTGGCTAGAAGTGTCTGGAATCTTGGCCACTCCATCAAAGTCACTGCTCAAGTCTGCCTCCTGTCTCTGTCTCCAGCGGGATAGGCGCTCAATGATGCTCAGCTATACCAGGGGGGGGTATGTCTATATCCTATCTCTCCATCTGCAGGTTTGACATCTCCCGAATGATCAGTGCGACACATCTGGGGTCATCATATGAGATCAGGGTGGAGAGTGAAACTGGATGCTCTTTGAATAGGCAGTAATATCTCCCTCATATCTGATAATATGCTCGGCATTTGAAGATGAAGTGTGACTCATCCTCTATCTCGTGTATCACACATACTACAGATCCGGCCCTCCCTCGAGGTGCCACTGTATCGAACAGTCTCAATGGCTCGCTGATGTGAAGAAACCCTGAAACTGATCTATCACTATCCGCAATTTGTGTGCAATACTCTCCAACAAGTATCTAGGCACTATGGGGCATCCACTTGGATCTCAAGATAGAAAATGTGTGCGATAGAACTCGCTCTTGGTCCCCAGTGGACCCTGCCAAGTGCTCTGAAGATATGGTCTGTACAGATGGCCCCCGATATATTGATGAGTGCCAGCAGGTAGGTCAGTGATCTGAATACCCACTGTAGAAAGGAGACGATGAGCCTAGGAATATCATGAAAAGGAGTGTCCTCCTGAATGTAAGTGCTAGATTGGATGACAAAGCCGCCTTGTCCGCACAATGAACTCCGCTAGTATGATCTGATGTGGTACAGAAGGGATAGCAAGTATCATCCAGGAAAGCATATGGATCTAGAGTTGTGAGATGCGTGTCCACTTTGTAGCTGTCAGGCTAGTGCTGCATGTCTCTGCCACGTAGGGATGACCATAAAGTCGACACTTACTGGTCGCAACTATGATGTGTGAGTTGAAGCACAGTCTCTCTAGATCCACCAATGAGGCATATCCCTTATGTAGCCGGGAAACAGTTGCAAGTCTCATACTAAAAGTGGGACCAAAGAATACAATCCCCAAATATTTTTAAGAGTCAACTACCTCAAGTGAATGGCTGCTCCTGGTGTATCATGAAAGATCTAGAGGTGTTGAACACCATAACCTTGGTCTTGGCCACGTTCACCAAGAAACCCCATTGTGTACATAATGAGTGTAGCACATCCAGATGCCGTTGTAGACCCTCTTGTCCTCAAGAGTAAAACTATCAAAATTTCCTTCCAAAACCCAACCCTCACGGAATTTTTCTTTTGAAGCCAGGGGTTTAACCAATCCTCTCCCCAGAAATTTAAACTTCAAAAAAACTTAACATACCCCCCCATTCTCACCCTCAACCCATGGCCTGAGCCATCCCTCGCTGGCTGGCTGAAGCAACCCCTCCTCTGTTTCCAGCGAGTGTGCGCGCCACACCTTACAAGTGATGGCAGCCGGAATCAACAGGGTAAAGATCTAAAGGAGGTCAGGGAAAGCACCAGGAAGAGTATGCAAAACTTCTAGGAGGCGCACCTAAAGTTTCCTTCCCATTCGGAATCAGTCGAATCGGCCTATTCGACCTATTCAAATCTGTCCTAGGATTTTCGAATTTATAGTTGCAAGTCCAACCATAGTTGTAACCACTATGGTTAGTAGAGAAACTTGAACATGATCTGCCAAAAGCTGAGCCTCCATGTTAGGAACCATCATCTTGTTTAAAAGCATCAAATATACTGATCAGATGTCAAAAGGCTTCAATTTTTCACTCTTACAAAGGGGCTGTGTGATTCAATGGGCAAGCTTAAAGAGTTGTGAAGTATAACACTTACGATTGCAATGCATGATCAAGTATAAAATATGTTCAATTTCAGACATATAAAGGCTGCTTGTCTATACACCAAGGCTAAAACATGGACTTCAATATCTGATCAATCACACATCCTTTTATTCAATGCTCATATTTGCTGAAAAAGTAGTGGGATTTAGCTATTTGCAAAGTTAAGTTTCACGAGTCTGAAGCTTCCACTA
The DNA here is from genome assembly GCA_029204225.1 of Diphasiastrum complanatum. Taxonomy (NCBI): domain Eukaryota; kingdom Viridiplantae; phylum Streptophyta; class Lycopodiopsida; order Lycopodiales; family Lycopodiaceae; genus Diphasiastrum; species Diphasiastrum complanatum. The sequence continues at coordinate 46,005,194 of CM055110.1, read as the reverse complement.
TAGCAGTAAATGAACTTGCAACTATGTTTTTGGTTGCACCGGAAGCAAATGGACATCAAGCAGGAGGAGGGCGCATTAACAGTGAGCAGGGAAGGGAAAGAAGGGCGCAAAAATTCGCCTAAAACCACCACCAGCAGCATCACAAGCGCTCCCTGAACCTTCCATCAGATATATGAGTCACCACACACTTCAGATGCCAAACATCAAGAACCACATTCCAGTCATTCTTGCACATTCAGGTTAACTCTAGGCTACAGTTTTGCATCCAACCTTCTGAAATGAGTTCATTTTATTTCTGTTTTCAATTCCTATAGCTTTTAACCTTGAGATGACTGCATACAGCAAGTTCTTTCCAGAATGGAAATCTATTCCGACCTTCAACCAGCCTGAATCTATTCCCCATTCAACAGGAAATTAACAAGCCGAAAAACAGGGAGAACTTTTGCATGCATAACTAGCAACACAACAATTAACCTAACGGTAAAACCACAGGCCATAACAACCAAACTGTGGCAACCCACAACCACATGCCATGCAAGCAGAACCATCCAATAAACTGGGGAACAAACACCATACCCCAAGCATGCAATACAATTCTGCCGTTACCAGGAAATGAGCAATCCCAATCAAGCTTAAGCAAGTCGATTCACCCAATCACACGGCTAAACCACCTACCTGGATGATGATCGATGAGACACTCCCCGGTTGGTAACTTGCTGATTCCACCCGGCTTGCTTGAAGACAACACTTCACGGTCAGGTTTACAACACTTCACAACCTGGATGAATACAGACCCAGCCCCCGAGCAACAGGGAGATAGGCAAAACCGATCGGTAGAAGCGCTTCCCAGTCTGACCAGTCTGATAGCATAATGGCCGCAAGACTCTCAATGATTCACATAGACACTGGTGAGGGTATATATAGAGTGTAGAACCACCCCATACCCATGCATGGAATCCATATGGAAGCTGTCTATCAAATCATGCCAATTTCTCATGCATGTCTACTGCATGTAGGAACCCCTATCTCATAATAGCTAAGACCCATGCAAAAGCATAGCGCATGTACACTCAACCTAAGCAGGAATGCAACACACATGCTATTACCGCATGCAAGTGGTTATCCGACACCCCATGGTCCCATTCGACTATTATTCGGGTTAGGTCCAGCCCCAATGTCCTAACGGTCCAAACCCCGTTAAGGCCATGACATTGTCAATCCCTCGAACTCTAATATTCATGGATCTATATTTCCTCATTTTCTCTTCAGATATGGTGGCTGAAATAACACTATTAAAAGTAGGTGTGCCTTCCTTGGTTGTTATCCTTGAAGAGAGAGAGGCTTATGTCTTTGTCTCCTCCAGCTTTTGAGTGATGTTTTCTTCCATTTCTTTAATTTTCTCCATGCCTATTACATTCGTCTGTTACGGTAAATGGTTACCCTTGGCCTCAAGTTCTGCCAATTTGTGTTGGAGTTTTGCAATAGTCCCTTCGAAGTCTCTTTTCCAACCCTATTTTTGTTGATTCCGCTTGCCCTTTTGGCTGTTTCAAATTCTACTAATTTTTTTTGAAGTGTCTGAACAGTCCCTGTATGTTGAGAAAGCGGATAGAGGCAGGGACTGGACAGCCATAGGCTGTCTAGCGATCTCAGAACCTTCAGCCTCTTGCTCCTGGAGTGCACAAGCAAGGGCCAAAACAACATCTTCACATGCGCCACTTACTTTAGTTACATCATCACTTCATACATTGCCTCTACTGCCATTGTCTTATTTTTGATTTGTATCGCTGACCTCTTCTAACTGCTTCCCATCCTGCCTCTACTCCTTGTCCTCTGCATTCTGTTTTTTGTGCAGAAATCAACCACTTATTTCATTATTCTTTGAGCAAATTGCATGTGGAGTATTGCAATCATGTGGAGTATTCCATCATATTTTCAGCTTTATGGTTGCTACCCATTGAGTAGATTTTGTCCTGGAAAATCTTTTTCCTATCTACTACAAGCTGGTTTTTCTGTTATGGCTAAAGAATCGGAGTCAATCGGTTCTTTATTTAATGAAGATAGGCTGGATGGCACAAACTATTCTTTGTGGTGCTACATGATTAAGAGCTTTCTTATTGCAAAAGGTTTATGGGAAGTAGTTAACGGTGACGAAGAGAGGCCGCCTACCTTGGCACCTACTACTCCAACTAGAGCAACTACTTCATGATCAACTGTTGTGTCTTCTGATGAGCAAAAGAAGTGGGATCGACGAGATGCACAAGCACATTCTGTCGTTGCATTATCGGTGAAGAGATCTATCCTTCCACATATTAGATCTTGCAAGACTTTCAAAAGTGCTTGGGAGACAGCGTTCTTCCAACACTTCCAAAGGTGATAAAAAATCTAAGGAAGCTCAAGATCAAGGACAAGGCTCCAAGAAGAAGGAGGTAACGATATAAGTACAACAATCATTACTTTGGAACAACAATTTGAAGAAAAGGATGATCTTTTCAATAATGATTATGCTTTTGTCACTAATAATCTCATCTCTCCTCGATGGGATTTCTACCACTTCACCTTTTGCTCGTTTTTCAGCCAAAAAGAACTCATCTTCAGCTTTACAAGTTGCTGTTTTTTCATCTTTTGAATGGGTGGTTGATAGCGGTGCCACACGTCATATGACTTATCACAAAGAGGTCTTCACAAAGCTTGTGAAAGTGCATGATGGAAGCAAAGTTCAAGGTGTTGATAACACCTCTTATCCTATCAAAGGTATTGGAGTGATCGCCATTATCTTACCCAATGGTGAGGAGAAGTACCTTTGCAATGTATTTTATGTTCCAGGAATCTCATATCGGTCTCTACTATTATGAACCAAGGCTTGGTTGTGGAGTTCAAAGAAGACAAGTGTCTTATTGAAGACCCAAAGAGATCTCTCATGATCATTGCTTCGGGAACATTGCGTGATGGATTGTTTCTTATGGATACCTATGAGCGAAGGGCTTCATCATTTTGTCTTATTGCATCAAGTTCACATTCTTTGGAGTTGGCTGAATTATGGCATGCTAGGTATGGACATCTCAACTTTGCTAGCTTGAAGATGTTGAAGAGATTCAATATGGTTGAAGACATTCCTAATATTGAGCATCCCGAAGGACATGTATGCGAAAGATGCATACCTGGAAATTTCAAAGGCAAGCTTTTCCAGTTGATGGAACTATTCTAGTTGGTGGCAAGTTCGATTTGGTTCATAGCGATGTGTGTGGTCCAATGAGGACCGAATCCATTGGTAGGTGTAAGTACTTTGTTACTTTTATTGATGACCTTCTAGATTTACATGGATTTATCCTATGAAGGCAAAATCTGAAGTATTTCAATGCTTTAAGGATTTTCTAGCAATGATAGAAAATCAATTTGGTCACTCTTTGAAAATCCTACGCGCTGATCGAGGAGGGGAATATATCAAGAATACGTTCGGTGCTTATCTTCAAAGCAAAGGTATCCAACATCAAATGACAACTCCTTGCACACCTCAACAAAATGGTGTTGCCGAAAGGAAGAATCGCACTATTATGGAGATGGCTCGATGCATGCTCAAGGCAAAGGAGTTACGAATAGAGCCACAACTGATCTAGAGCTAAACTATGAAAGCATCACATAAGCAAGAAGACTTAACCCTAGAAAGCAGGAAAGAGAGAGATTAAGGAGACTAAAGAGAGAGATCAATATCATCAGCTGAATAACAAATGACACAGTTTCCCTACTTATAGCCAAGAGGAAGCCCTAAAAGGAAGCTTCCGGTGGCTAGGGCTCAACTGGGAGGGATAATAGTGCGCCCTCCAAAAAGGCCCCCACTCTCCAGTAATATGTCCAAATGGCCTAATAATGAATAATAAGGCCAAAGGCCAACCATATAGTCTAAGTTTCACTAATGAATAAAAAAGGGCCCAAGGCCTGCTTATGCATAAAGTAAAGTAAATGTAAATGGACGCGACAAATGTAATGAGCCAAGTCCACAACTCTCCCCGACACAAAAAAAAAGACCCAACTGCCGAAAAGAAACTGGATCAAACAACAGCAAGCTCTGGTGCATCAACAACTAGAGCAGCATCTGATGTAGAGGAATCAACAAGTGCAGCAAGAGCACGATCCTGATCCGCAAGTGATGGCGTATGATAAAAGACATCAATAGGCTCCCATGTGGCCTCCTCAATAGGACGACCATCCCAATGGATCGAAAACTGAATCTGTCGGCAGCGTCGACTATGGTGAAGGCGAACTTGGTGCATGCCATTTGGTAAGAAAAGGAACAACTCAGGATCAACATCATGGCGACGAAGGAAACATCTCAGCCGCGTCATCGGAAACCAAGCAATATGGAACAACCAGGAATGCCAAGGAACCAGAAGAAGATCAAGCAGCAACCAGGAGTGCCAAGGTATCCGTAATGCCCAAGCTAGTAGAGGATCAGCCCAAAAGTTAGGGACATCATACCAAGGTATCCAAAAAGCCCGAGAAGGTAGAACTACATCAGCAACGGGAAGCCAATAAGGAAACTGGAAAAGAGATGGACACTTATCGCGAATAGCCGCATGATACACGTAACCATCAACCATATGTGCAAGGTGCCCCAAGAAAAGATAGCAGCATCGGAAGACTAGCACCAAGGAGATTATCCTGACAAAGGATAGCTAAAATGGAGAAATATGCATCAACATGGTCAAAAGCCCAAGGTATCCATAGGGCCCATGAATGAGAAGTAGCAATGGCATACGGTACCCTCAAGGCCCATATCACGAGAAGAGCAACATTCCAAAAGCTCCAGAAGGTCCAAGAAATCAATGCATCATCTAAAAAGACATGATGCATGAAAATAGTAGCAACAAATCTAGAAATAGTAGAGGCCCCAACTGACAAACTGTAGCCAAAAAACTCATTCAAAAAGGCAGCCCTAAAAGGAAGCTTCCAGTGGCTAGGGCCCAACTGGGAGGGATAATAGTGCGCCCTCCAAGAAGGCCCCCACCCTCCAGTAATATGTCGAATAATAAGGCCAAAGGCCAACCATATAGTCTAAGTGTCACTAATGAATAAAAAAGGGCCCAAGGCCTGCTTATGCATAAAGTAAAGAAAATGTAAATGGACGCGGCGAATGTAATGGGCCAAATCCATAACTAAGGGCCTGTCTCATAAGTTTTGGGCGGAAGCGGTCATAACGGCGGCATAAATTAGCAATCGGTGTCCTACTAAGGCCTTGAAGGTATTGTCTCCATATCAAGTTTGGTATGGTAAGAAGCCCAAGGTTTCACTTTCGCATCTTTGGTTGCACGGCTTATTCTTTCATTCCCGATAAGCTTCGATCCAAACTTGATGATAAAGGAGTTAAGTGCATCTTTGTTGGCTATAATAGTGAAAGCAAGGGCTATAGGTTGTTCAATTTGGATACTAATAAGATCATAGTGAGTCGTGATGTTCATTTTGATGAAAAGATCTCCTAAGATGTTGCGCCCACTCATGTTATGAAAGGGGACTGCCCCCATGATGCATATGTTGAAGTATTTCCAGATTTGGTGTCACCATCTAATCATGAAGAGGAGGGACTGCCATCTACTTCTAGTGGACAGCCCACTGCTTTGTCAAGTTTGCAGCCCATAGTTCATCAAGAAGACTATTGAAGACTTTGGCAGTAAGATCCAAGTTCGGAACACTTTGGACAACAAAGTGTTGACAAAGGTAAGGCTGTTGGACAGCTCATATGTTGGTTCCCTACTTTGGATGGAGCATGCAAATCCTCACCCTTCCACTTGATGCTTCATTATTACGCATTCTTTTCCTTTTATATGTTGGACATGATTGGGGATGAGATTTTGACTACCTCGGTGCGAAGTTTATTTCGCGAAATGTTGTTCGGATAGCAAGTTGCATTTTTCTCTTTCGAGAAGTTACTTCATGTTATGTCATGCATTTCCGTTTAAGGAGTTTGTTGGAATGTAAGTGGAATCGCTTAGAAAACCATAGGTTACTTTGACCCAAAAGGTCGAGAGTCGTGTAACCATGGTTTATTTATCTCCATTAGGCCTGCTAAACTTAGAGTTAGCTAAGTTAGTATGTTCTTAACCTAGTAGGGACTCGTGGGTCCACTAGGCCTAATTGTGACATTATGTACCCCAACTTGACAATCTGGAGGTATCTTATTCTTTCTATGTAACTTATAGAAAGTTAGATAGTCATAGAAATTGGATAGTCAATGGTCATGAAGTTAGATAGTTATTTTGAAAGACTATGTATATGTGTGCATCTCTTTTGTATCAAACACTTTTGTAAGCATCATTACTATTCTCCTTGGATGTCCACGAGTTTCTACAAGAGGGTTACCAGCCATCTCTTTCTTTCTTTTGAGAATGCTTTGTGTGATTGAATGGTTAAGATCTTGGATCCTTAGGCTTCTATTTCTTACATGCTTCAACCAACACATGTATGAATTACAATCAACAATTTCCATGCATTTAACTGTTTCTAAAGCAGAAAGTATATACAGAGAAGAAATATCCACATTTCCATTTAATTCAATGAGTGAACCGTTATGTAAGAAGGACAAACTGTGAGTTACATAGTTTTTCTTCAGTGACTCATTCCTCTCATAGAGCCACTCCTTACCAAGTATTACATCTACTTTATCTAGATTCCTGATATGAAAGTCTAAATTATCGTTATAGGCTTGAATCTGAATCGGCGGATGCGGGACTATCCGGTCCCATACTTGGCTTTTTGCTCCCGTTGCCAGCTTCACCACATATCGGTGGTCACTTTCCTTTGTTTCCACCTTTAGCTTATGCAACAAGTTAGAGTTAATAAAATTGTGTGTAGAACCATCGTCAAATAAAATTGTTACGGCCTGGCCGTCAACAATCCGAATGAGGTCGTGAGGGCCAAAAATAGCCGTGTTAAAACAACAATGCTCACACACAAAATTACCAACAAAGGAAAGATCAATACTTGAAATGCTAGAGTTACCTGGCGTCTTAAAAGATGCTCCTTTAGCTTGCGTCTGTTTCTCAGGGCATTCCTTCCTACATGACCTAGTTCCATACAATTGAAACACAGATTGTCGCTTTTGGCTCTAGCGAAAGTCTTTTGGTCTATAGAAGATCTTTTCTTCGATTTACTTGGTCCAATCGAAACTTCTTTCACTTTATCTTTTCCTTTCTTTGAAAAGAATGGTTTCTTACCCTTTACGTCGGGAGAAACTCCAACCTCAGGTCTAGGCACTATACGAGTACCATCGTATATGCGGGCGAAGCGAACCGCATCATCGAGGGTAAGGGGCTGGTTCCTCCTAACCTCTAGCTGATAATCTCTAGGCAATCCCATAATAAAATGCAACTTTACCAATAGAGGATCTATTCTAGTAGCAAAACGAGAAAATACCTCTTGGAATTCTTGCATATATTGATCAAGGGGCCGGTTCCCCATCTGAATCGTCACATACTGACGATAGAAGTCGAAGTCATCCAGTATAGGAAGAAAGGCCACCTTGAAGCCTTATAGAAAAGTTCCCACAACCTCGGAGCTTCCGGCTTACCCCTTTCGTCTTGCCACCAAGTAAAAGCTTTACCTTGAAAGTACATGATAGCTAAGTTGATCTTATTTTCGTCGGAAGAATAGTGCATGGAAAAATGCGATTCAACTGATCTATCCACGAAATGACCACTTCAGGGGGTCTATCTTTCTTTTCCCCCGTGAAAATGTCAGGTGTAAATAAGGGCTGGTGCAGTAATTGCCTTAACTGTGTCAGCTCTTTCAAATCCTTTTGATTCTTTGCATGTTTTGCTAGCATATCAAAAATTTGTTGCTGTAAATTGTTGATTGCCGACAGCAAAGCATTAGAATCCTAGGTAGAAGCGATTGTTTTCCTCCTGTAAGTGAGTAACTTTCGATCTCAATGATTGGATCTCAGGTAACTTCAGTTCACAGGCAAGAAAGTTTTTGAAGGCTTTGGTGCTATAATAGTCCACCGTAGAAAGAAAGGGAGTAAGAGGGGCGGATGGGGTATAAGGATCAGAGATATCTGGGGAAGGGTAAACAGTAGGAATGGGAACCGGTGATTGAGAGGGATGAGGCCCAAGGGTAGAAGTGGTACGAGACCCTGCTGTGCAGCAGCAGGAAGGGGGATGGGGAAGGAAGGAGGGGCGGAGGAGGTGGTAGGGAGAGAGGACGGGTTGGGGGAGCGTGGGCTCTCCCCAATGTTTCATGGGTCCGTTTCGTACGTCGTTTTGAAATGGGTTTGAAACGCGAGGTTCAGGTTCAAAACGGGAATTTTTTTTAGGGTTTTTTTTTTGAAAATGGGTTTTAATGGGTTCTTTGGTGTTTAGACATGTCATAGAAAGACTAGTACTAGATAGATACAGCCAATTTCATGAGAATGCTCTAGAGAATGCAATTTCAAAAAGAGAAACTGCGTATGGTAGCTTTCCTCAGTCAAAAAAATTTCCACTATTATAACAGTCGTTTCGAACGAAAGAAACGCGTTTTGAAACAGGGCGTTTCAAACGTGTTTCTTTGTTCGAAATGCGTTTGATGAAACATTGGCTCTCCCTTACCTTCTTGGCCATGGAGGGAGGGGAGGGGGGGGGAAGGAGATGGAGGGGAGGGAGTGATGGGGGGATCAAACCATAGCTGGAGGAGGGCGAGAGAGAGAGAGAGAGAGAGAGAGAGAGAGAGAGAGAGAGAGATTATAAACGTCTTTTGAATACCCTAATTTACATAAGACAGAAAAGGAGTATATTTTGCAAGTGTGTATAGCAATGAGGGAGCGTATATAACGTCTCCAAGCTGTAGTACTGAACCTAAAACAAAATAAAGTTAATGTGACTAAATCATATGACTTGCTGCTAGCTAAGATAAAATGAAACCAAGTATAGAGGTCACCCATATGACATGCAATGAAGAAGTATCTCCTCCAGAGAAAGAAAGATAATTATTCAGGTGTTTTTTAGCAATTGACTTGCTTTTAACGATCTACAATCTAGTTAACCACAATGACAAGGTCGCCTATCTGTTATATTGAAAAAATTTGGGACAAAAAGTCTTTGCACCCAATGATCAGTTTGTTCTTCATGTTTCAGTGTTTAAAGCAATTGAATGGGACCCAGAAAGGCTTGATGCATTCTCTTGTTTAGACTTAAGGCCCTTATTGATCTAAAGTTTGTGATCCTACTGCAAAATTTCACAATGTCGCTTCCATGCTTGATCAATCTCCTTGAACATAGAATGACAATATGAATTAAGTAATTATTTTAGGAAGATTGGCAAACATAATATTTATATAAGATTGTCAAGGCCGGTAAAAGCTTTTTGTATCATTGACTCCATTTGTTACTTGATACTCCGATCCTTTTTGTTGTTTTGAAGCCAACAGTCCACAATATGCTGATGCTGTTGGTATTGATGAGGTGATTTGGTTTAATAAGAAGAGCACTATTAAAAAACAGAACTGATCAAGAAGCTGCTCTGAGTACTTTTTTTCAACATAGAATGCGAGGTTCTATTGTAATTGCAGGATGTTTTGTCAGTGCTGTGCAACAGGATATGATAAGATGAGATTAACTTTGCTGAAGTCTTCGGAGAAATTGTTGGTAGACACATCTTCTTTTATTCTTTCATCAAAAGAATGATAGACTGACTTGCAATGTTGCAAACATTTTATCCTGATTCAGTTATGCTAAAGGAATAGTACAAAGGGATGCGATGCAGGTTCTATAATTTAAAGTCTTAAATTTTTTTTTGTACATGTCTGGGTGGACATGTTTGTGCATGTAACCTGCAAGTGCTCTTGGGTACTGATGATGCCTCCGTTCTTATGTCGGGTACTATCCTAGACTATGCATCCTTATATTATTCTGCTGTTGAGCAGGTCTTGTTGGAGGTATTCGTCCCTAACTAGTTTTTCCGATTCTTTCTATCTTGAGTGGTGCATTTTGCCCATCAGCTTTCCTGCAGTAATGAAATGTAACATTTCCGTGTTCCCATATTTTTGTATGAGGAAGTGGCGACTTCATATGATTGACTTTGCTTTTGATAGCCTTTTTCATGACTGAGTTGGCCCTTCACCTCTGAAGAATCACTGGAAAATCTATATGAGAACTGTTGTGGATGTATGTTTGTGTAGGTGATCTGCTCTACTCTTGTTGCTGATGATGTGAATGGGGATGTTAGCGCTGACTATGCATGATGAAATTGATCGTCTCCCTTTACTTTTTCTGTAGAAGTATTGTCAGAAAATCACAGTGCAACCATTACTAATTTTTGAGCAATAAATCGTACTTTAACATCTGTATGGATTTTTAGGGTTGCCAATTCGGAGAACTTTAGTGGTTAAAGCAAACATGTACTAAATATTTATTTCTGCAACCTACAGTTCTTAGAAATGTTTTCTTGGTTCATATAACATTGACAGAAAACACTTACTTTCAGAGATGTGTAAACTGCATTTTTTTGAAGCAAAACAAAGATGGTGAGCATGTGCTTGTTCAAAACTGGGGCATTTCAAAAGAAGATTTTGCTTGTCTCGATCGTTGAAGACTTTTCGTTTTTGTGATCTTGTTACTTTGCACCTGAAACTTTAATTGCAGGAGACATCCATGGACAATATTCAGACCTGCTTAGGTTGTTTGAATATGGTGGATTCCCACCCGAGGCTAACTATTTGTTCCTGGGAGACTACGTTGATCGAGGAAAGCAAAGTCTTGAAACAATCTGCTTGCTTCTGGCTTACAAAATAAAATACCCAGAGAACTTTTTCTTATTGAGGGGTAATCATGAATGTGCTTCAATCAATCGTATATATGGCTTTTATGACGAGTGTAAGCGACGTTTTAACATCAAGCTTTGGAAGACTTTCACCGACTGCTTCAACTGTTTGCCTGTTGCTGCTCTAATTGATGAAAAAATTCTTTGCATGCATGGTGGTCTATCCCCAAATCTGACTGATTTGGATCAGATTAGAAAAATAGCTCGACCCACTGATGTGCCAGATGCAGGTCTGTTATGTGATCTTCTTTGGTCTGATCCTGATAAAGATGTTCAGGGATGGGGTGAAAATGACCGAGGTGTGTCGTACACTTTCGGCTGTAACAGTGTATCAGATTTTCTTAAGAAACATGACCTTGATCTCATATGTCGAGCTCATCAGGTAGATCTGTATAGCCTTTACAACGTTTCAAGGTATTGATGTCAAGTTTAAACAAGAAAGATATGTTAAGTGATTCAAGAATCTTTAGAAAGCTGTTGTGTATCTCTTACCCTTTGTCTGCCTCCAGGTTGTGGAAGACGGTTATGAATTTTTTGCCAAGAGACAGCTCGTCACAATATTCTCAGCACCAAACTATTGCGGCGAGTTTGACAATGCTGGAGCTATGATGAGTGTTGATGATACTTTGATGTGTTCTTTCCAAATCCTGAAACCAGCTGAGAAGAAACCAAAGCCTGGTCCGTTTATTGGAAATAACAATGCAGCAAGAGCAGGGACGCCTCCCCCCTTCAAGGTCTGATTCCAATTGCCATTCCTACTGCTAGTTTAGATTTTGGAGTAGAAGATCCTTCAGGTTAATGTTCTTTAAGACTTTGTGATAAGACATTCTTATTTCTTCCAAGTTGGGTCATGGGATTTGTGGGTGTCCTGGCTAGATATCTTCATAGTAAAGTTGTTCTTGATCTCCCGATGATTTATTTTGGATTATTTAGACTGTGAAGGGAAGAGTTCTCCACATTTTCTGACCATGCTATTTAAGCAGTGTTCTGTTGGCTAGAGGTTGTGTAAAATGTTCTGTTCTTTGTATGATTGTCTGATAAATATCATGGACTTCTATGCATTGAATGTGAGAAATCTTCTTCAATAACTAAGTTATTGAAACTTCGGTAATGATTCCATACTTTCTATTGCTTTTGGATAGCTGCTTTGAAATGATATGCCAAAATACTGCACAACACACGATGGGTTATTCTTTCCTTGTTTTATTTGAGCTTACATTCTTTTAGCATGACTTTTGCTGACTAATTTTCTTTGTTAAATGGTGAGAAGAATGGGTTGTCCCGAGGGAGGAAGGCTCCTTGGTGAGGAAGGAAATTTTTTGGAGGATGGGCATTAGCAAGGGATAGGTGCAAATTGATAATGTTAGTTTTCCATAGGTTACTTTGACCCAAAAAGTCGAGACTTGTGTAACCATGGGTTAAGTTTATTATTTAGACCATGTTAAGAAGTTAGTTTTAGTTGAGTTGGACCCAATTTTGGTCCAGTAGTAATTCGTGGGTCCAAGTAAAGTTTAAATGTTAAGGGACCCTATCTTGACATTTGGGGGTGCCCTATAATTAGTAGTGGGTCTTGGAAGGTTCTAGAACTTAGAGTTTGGAAGAGTCTAGGCCCTTGGAAGGCCTATTTATATGTACTCTTTGTTCATTTGTAATTCATTCCCTTTCAAGCATTGCTACTACTTTCTCTCTCCTTGAGGGCGCCTAACCCTCTCCCTCTTTTTCTTCTTCTTGTATATGGAGATTGAATGTTAGAAGGATCTTGGCACTTTGATTTTCTACATGGTATCAGAGCCACGTTAGACCTAACAGTTCATGGTGTCAAAGCCATGGTTAGGTGGCCTAAGTTGTGGGGCAGGTCACAACTAGGACCCCAACCAAGTGTGGCTTGAGGGGGGGTGTTGGAATATCAATCCACACTCTAGATAGAACTATCAAACAGGGCGGATAGCTCAGTGGTAGAGCATCCCATCCGGTATGATGGAGGTCCTGGGTTCGAATCCTAGTCTGTGCATCCATATTATGATTTATGGATTTCTAACATGGTATCAGAGCCAAGTTAGACCTAACATTTCATGGTATCAGAGCCATGGATCTTCTATGCTTGATTTAGGGCGCCCTACCGAAAGAGATAGTCTTCACTTAGGGATCACAAAAACTCAGCACCTTTACTGATTTTTTGGAGTGAAGATCCGTTTTTTGACTCTTTTCCTTTTTGCAGGAGGGCGCCACACATCAAAGAAGATAACAGGATTTTGGGCGCCCAAAAATCAGGTTGTTGTTTGCTGATTTTTCAGGTTGCAGGAAGGTGCCATTAATTATCTTCTTCGGGGCTTCTTTTAGGTCGCTCACATCCGTGTAGGTTTATCCTACTTCCGTTAGTCCGCTGCTGCCCTATTTTTCAGTTTTACAAAGTGAAGATCCGTTTCTTTTTGCTTGTTTCCAGGTGTGGAAGAAGGCGCTAATTTTTTTGTGATGATCCGATCACATTCTGAGGCTGAAAATTGGATAGCATATTACCATTTGTAGGGTGTTGCAACAGCCCTATCCGTGTGTGTATTGTTCACACTTTTTGGCAAGAAAGAAAGGTTCCGAAAAAAGCTTTGTTGGAGGCTAACCTGATTCTTTGCTTGCTGGTTTTTGAGTTTGTAATGCAATTTCAAGCTGAAATTTTCAGCACACAAGGCTTGTAGGAGGGTGAGTTCCTACATCCATCTAATGTGTGGTTTCGACACATTCCGGTGTTGATTTGTCAGATTTGATACTTGTTGGTTTTTGTGTCTTTTAGGGCACATTTAGGGTTTGGAAAAGTTTATCTTCTTGGTTGGTTCTTATGGCAAGAGATTTGGGAGCAATTCGTACTTGTTCAGGTGAAGATATGTTGGATGGCACCAACTATTTTTTCATGGAGTTGCAAGCTGAGATTTTGCATCGACGTGATGATCAAGATTTTATCGGTAACAAGATCTATCTTATATCATTTGAGATTTTGCAAGACCTCTAAAAGTGCTTGGGAAACACTTTTAAAGATGTACCGAATAAAGGATTCATCATCATGCTTTCTTCTCTCTACTTCATCCTCTTTGAAGGTAGAAGGGCAAAGTCATGCAAAGTTTGATCATTGTCTTTCTACAAGTACAAGTTTGCATCGGAATGTTGGTATGGTAAAGCATTCTCCTTCTCTTGAGCCATTTGTTGCAAATGATGGATGCATTATTGAAGAACTTTATGAGCAAGCTTCTCAAGATAATGTTTTGGAAAAGGCTGAAATCAAGCATTCTTTGAAGCCATTTTGTACTAATGGAGGAGGGGAAAAAATCATGTCAATTAGTACATTGGTTCAAAGTGGCGTGTTGTTGGATTATTTGGGTGTTCAAAGTGGCAAGCTGTTGGTTTTTTTCTTGAAGATGGTGGACACCAGATTTAGCCATGGTTTATTGATCATTTTCAGCCTATGTTACATCGTGAGCATCCTATTATGCATCGGGAACGGCCTGCGGAAGGTTTTTGGACAGCAAGGTCCCATTTGGAACACTTTGGACAGCGAAGTGTTGGTGATTTTGTGGCTGTTGGACAGCCTGCTACAGCCTCTTGTTGGTTGTCTGAGTCTTTGCGGGATAGCAAAGCATCTTTTTACCTTGGAGGAAACACACATGCCTCACCAAAATCAGTACCTTATGCTGATTTTCATGTTTTGATGCTTACTTCTTATGATGACGGTGTTGTCTTACCTAGTGTTGGTGAGCAGATCATTGATAGTAAGATTCGGGAGGATGTGATGGTAAAAGAGTATCATACTCTTCTTCATGTTTCTTGTGGTAAGAAGACTTATGGAATCATGTGGGAACCAATAATGGATTGCAAATCCATATTTCGGCTTGTGGCTGGTTTTTTGGTTACCTACTTTGGATGGAGCGTGCTTGTACAAAATTCAAAAATCTAAAAGTTTGCGAGTGTCACACAGTAGCTATTTATTGGGAGTGTTAGAATGTGATATCTATTTTACTGTGCTTTACAGGCCCATGGCTCATTCCTCTGTGATTACAGTTCCATTACATTCTATCCAAGCCATATGTACATCATGGCTCCAGGTCAATGTAATGACTGATTTTCCATGTGGGTAGATCGTTAGACTGGTGGAGACCTGCTTGTAGTTTGTTTTTCTACCAAGACCATAAGAGGGGCCGTAGGAGGTGGGGGACACATATGATGACCCTCCTACCCTCATGTGTCACATGTAGCGGTTGATACATCAGTGAGTCAGCTTCCCACTGGTAGATGCAAGAAAGATTAATGCCACTCTATGTGTTGCACTTTTGTGCTGTGATTTCCAATGAAGTTTGGTATATTCGATCCAAGTCTTGTGTGTGTTCAAGCGGTGTATGATTAGTGCATGCTGAGTAGCATCTCTACATTAGAATATCTACATGGTATAAGAGAATGTAAGATCCCGTGAGTCAATTTTTCTAACAGTAATTATTTCTGTACATTTATTCTCTGGAGTTGCTATTCATATTGACTGTGGCAAATTGAATAGAGATTTATAATACCCATATATGAATTTTTGTTTGATGAATTGTATCACAAATGCTATTACAGCTCTTTACTTGATACACCTAATAATCTTTCAAGGGTAGGTCGTCAGCAGAGGGAGAAGTGCTTTTCCATTACATCCAATCGATTTGTATGTGGCTTGGCGCAAATCCCGACATATCTCCTGCACCTTTATAGAATGAGGTCATCGCTATGAAGATGTGTCTCATTTGACTTCTCATCTCTCTTGGGAACCAAAGTTAATGACTCAGGTAGAAGTATTCTTCTTGGGCCTCTAGGATTTCTCCATGCTGGGAGTAGTGACACTAGTGTAGCATTTACGAGTAGGCAGGCTTCTTGAATAGGTGAGGCCTATTTGCTCAGTATGCTGTGCATATGAACATGGAGGCTCTTACTGTTAGTGAGCACCTCCTTGGTTATGTAGTGGAAACCATATCTATCATGGTAAGTAGGTCTCTTGGGTCTAGAGTTCCCTGTTACAACTGATGGCTGTCTTCTTATGCTCCTTATGCTGTACCAGTTTTTGATGTCTTGAATCTTAAGTATTATCTCATCTAATCAAACCAGGGATTACTGAAGCCTACATCTGGTATCCTCTTTTGTGTTGTATCAGTTTTGGATGTCTTGGATCTTGTTTAATGTCTCATCTAATGGTTGGTTCTTGCCACTTAAGTCTGGCATCTTGTCTATTATGGTGGTGCACAGTCTGTCTGCTTGTTTGCTTACTGCATATTTGCGGGGATCTGCTCATGAGCTGGTTCTAGTAGACAATTTAGTCTTTTGCATGCCTTGTAGAATGGCCCTGTTGTGGGAAGTACAACTTAATCTTGGATGGTCATGTTAGGATAGTTTGGAGTAAGACTAGTCTGACAGGGTAAGTGATTAAAGAAGATCACTAACTTAAAGGATAGCTTAGAAAATAAAAATTTTTACAACTAGAATCTTAAGCATTTAGCTAGGACAAGTGGAAGATGGAATAAATTGAAACTTGAGAAAAAAAAGGGAAAGAAGCAGAAATAGGGAAAAATGAGATAGCTTCCGTTTCTCAGTAATCAAGCTACTGTGGCTTGGTAAGCAAGCTGGTTAGCAGCATGATTTCTGCAGCAAGGCCTGAATGGCAGGCCCAGGCAGTCAAATCAAGGCCTCTATAGGGCCACTAATCAGGGCTTTAAGCCTTCTATCAAGGTGTGGAACTATAGGGAGAGGGAGGAAACAAGGAAGGGGGGAGCATGGGGGATAGAATGGTTTGCACAAGCTGGCCAGAGACCACAATATTTTTGATAATGCTTACTAGTTGCCATGGGAGGGTCTGTAGATTCGATTTTGACTTTTCTTTTTGTAATATTTATTGTCTCCATTGTTTGGAAAACTGAAATTTGAACTTAATACACTTTCTAGAGCATCCCTAGCAAATCGGAATGTGTTCTGTACGATTTGAAACAGGGGTTGTTTTGGAAGTTAAAATATATAAAATTCTGTGTTGGAAGCATAGTACCCACGGTTCTGAGACCGTGAGGTGAACCGTGGTACGGTTCATCATAATTAATTAATTAATTAATTAATCAATGTTTGATAAAAAATGAACTAAAAAAAATAAAAATTTAATTAATTAATTATTAACTACGGTTCACCGCGGTTCTGGCCCAAAAAATTTGAGAGCCGTACGGTTCTCAGAACTGTGGTGAACCGCCCACCCCATTAATTCTATGGTTAGAAGTGGAGGCAGGCTAGAAGTTGGCAGAGCGACACCCATGGAGCTATGAACAAGAGGAGATGACCTAAAATCTGGTTGAGTGGCCAGTTAGCCAAAAATTGGACTTCAGTCTAGTGCACTCTGCATTGGAAGAGAAAGTTGTTGGCAGAATGCAGAACTGCCAAGGGATAGAGGGCACATAATTCATGTTTAGGATGGAGGGTGGTGGAGGGAAGCTATTTGGGGGAGGTGAGGTGCGGGCCCGGGTAGCAGGGCTTGATTATAGATTCTGTACCTGGGTAGCAGGGCTTGATTCTGTACATATGCCAATTGTAGTGTGTATACCCTAGCTTAGTTTCACTCTTTTTTTTGAAGCAAAGCCAGCACTTGGTCGAAGAATTATCACGGAAATCTTTTAGAGCGAATATTGTTGACTACCATCAGCCAATAAGTGCCACACCATTTTATTTGTTCATGGTATAAAACCTTGGCATAATCTAACTATATGAATGGTGGTGTTCTAGACTTCTAGTTTAGTGGAATTGTTCCTTTTAACAGTAACAAAGCCTTACAGTACAGACTAGGGTCTTCTTAACACCTTTAATTACTGTTTGCAGGGTGCCAAAGTGTAAGATTCTTCCTTGACAATATGAGATGGTGAAGAATTGCACTGCTTCCATGAACAGAGCGATCTCTAACTGTTAAACAGCAATGCTTTTGATCACTAAGGTGTCTACCAAGGATCTGAAAAAGGGATGTCTCTTTCAGTTCAACATTCAAAGAGATTGCTTTAGTGTCAGTTGGCAGGATTGTCCATGCTGCCAGGGCTGTATGACTATGGTTGTCAGATCATTCTGCTTGATCACTTTTTACAGAAGACTGTTTGTGGTTGACCTTGACTTGCTACCCAGTTTAAGGGTTTGGAGACAGCAAAATTTTGGCTGTTCCAACCGAGGTTGCTTGCTTGTACATATCATGGAAAGTTCCGACGTACTTTTGATTGATGAGGTTCTTAAAGATCTTTGTCTAATATCTGGATTCTGATGACTTTTCTAAGTGCAGTGGAGGCAAGTAACCAGTTTACTTTTAAAACTTGACTCACAATTTTATATTTTCAGATTGATTGAAGAGAAAATTTCTAAACTTATATCTTGAGCCAAATCAACTTCTTAAAGCCGTTGGTTAGAAAAACGTACCAAAATGTGGTGTATCTGGCACAGAGTCGTATGCCAAACTCCTTATCATCAGTGGCTCTGCTCTGGTGCACTGCTTGTACAACAAATCCAATGATACTGAATCCAATGAAGAAAGATATCAAGTTGATGTTGAGGGTTTATGACTTTTAGCTTTTTTCCAGTTATTAGTTATAACAAGTGACATGCTAGTACTGGGCACAACGTTGTTGCCTATTGTTTATCAAAAGAGAGATGGTAAGATTTATCCAGGCAATTAGTTACAATGGATTCGGTATTTTTGGTTCCATAGGTTGGCTTGCAGTGAAAATCAAGAATTTCACTTCACCCCAGTTTTCCAGTCATCACAAAAGTGAAAGGCAACTGTTTCTGTAAGGATATGGTTTTTGAAGACGTTAATACTGATTAAAATTCATTTGGTTCTACCTCAGACGTTTTGAGTTTATTTGTACTTCTTTCTGGGTTTTTGACAAATTTATATATCTTGAGATTGACAATTTATGCTTCTCTAGAGATAGGAAAGATCATTTAATCAATGCCCAATTCTTGCTGTATGATAAACGATAAATTTGGTCATCAAGCATGGCTTTGAGGGGTGAGACTCTCAAAAGGTCCCAGAGCAAGTTAGAAGTGAGTTCAAACATTTTGCGAGTAAATAAATTGCGAGTTTAATCACTTACACATTGGAGATTTTGGCATGCGGTGACTTGGAGTGGCAGTGTTATTGACACTCAGGAATGTAAGTATGTGGATCACTTCTTGCATGATTGTCAATGGTTGAGTTGAACATGTAATTTTTGAAAGAGTTCTATGCTTTATTAATTTTCATGTTGGCTCTCTACGTTTTCGAGTAGACCTATTCCAAAATTTTCAACAATATTTTAACGTGACAAACATATAAAAAGATAAGTAATCATTTGCAATACTAGGAATACTAATGTTGTTGAGGGGATGCAATGGAAAACATAAAATGATAGTTTTATTATTTTTTTGCCAAATCATATCTCAAATGACGTTCTATGTTCACAACAATGGCTGCTTGTGTCTTATGGCAACGACTTATTTATTTATTTGACGTACTGTTTAAGTACATAAATACAATTTCTGAAAGAATTCTATGCTTTATACTCAACTGTCTTCCCCTTACGTCTTATCAAGTATCGCCAAATCTGCACTATACTCTACTGTCTTCCCCTTACATCTTATCCCTTCTCCACAACAAGCTAGCAAACATTTTCTTATTGCTCCCATTTCTTCACAAATCACTTCAAGTGATCTCCATATATTAGAGAATAATTTTTGAACATAAAAAATAGCAACATTACATTAATATTGCCTTAACAAATCTACTAAATTGACAAAGGTTAAACTTGGGTAGTAGAAATAGCGAGAACCGATACTTGTGGGTGATATTCAAATTATCGACACCTCCTTTTTGGAGCCTTCGATACATCAGCCGGAGGTGTGTCACTCACATTCCGTCGACCAAATTTCTTTCGATTATATTTACTTTGGCTCTCACCCTCCCTGCACAACTTTTAGAAACCATGGTATAAGTTATTAATTACCCAATTCAAATAACTTAAAGACAATAACAAATATCACAATAATACCAAATGAATGGCTCTACGTCAATCACCTCAAACGAGTATCCAACTTCTTTGACATCAGAACCATCGAACTATCTATATGGATCCCACCCCGCAACAACGTGTAGTTCTCCTTTCTTGTGAATAGCGAACAAACTCTTTTCCTCTTCAAGACGTTCCCTTTGGGAATTCCGACCACCACGAGTTGTTAGAAATCTCTCACTTTGACATGCCACCCCTCTTACCCAGATTAATTTTGGAGAACATGCACATGGTTGGTATCTCTATTTGGCTCGAAGTTTTGAGAATCTCTCGACTAAAAGAAATGTCGCATGTACCTAAACAAAATCACAACAAAAAACATAGATAAATGATTTTCAACTTACTTGAATACACTAGAAGACGTGTGTTTAGTTATACAAACAAAATAATTTCATCACCAAATATAAAGGTATTACTTCCACATCACTCTTTTGGCACTATTCACAATATCTTCTTGTCGTTCCCTTCTCTCAAATAGTCCATGTTTGTTCTAGCATAGCAAACATTTGTTTTTTATATTTTGTTTTGAACCCAAGGAGCCGCTTAATTCAACCTGAAAAATATCTAAGCAAGAGAATCTGATATCACAAATTCTTGCCTAACATAATCAAATTATTAGTGTATGTTTCTTAATTGCGTGATTTATGAAATTATGAATTATTATATTTCATGAATGAATGTTTTTTGCTTGCTTAAGGTGCAAGTGAATCTTGGACTTGTATGAACCATTCATGTGCTTAAGATCGATCAAGAAACTAATGAATCAATATGATAAAAATCCAAACAAGTTAGATGATGATCCTCCATAAACAATGCCAAAATCTCTTGTTCCCAAGATGTATCTCAATAATTTTTGTGAAGAGATCGTATGTTTTGAACATATTAGGATTTGTAGATGGGAATGTACCATTAAGGAGTTCCCATTATTCATTGTATGCAACGCATATAGAATTGAGTGGTAACAAGGACAATGCGCATCTTCTGGATGCTTATGCAAGTGGAGAGTTACTGCAAGTAGAGAGTTACTGCATGATAGCACGACAGTTGGACAAGATGAAATATCAGATCCAACTGAATGAAACTTTTGTATATATTGAATATTATGAATACAATTTACATTTGTAGCTTCCTTGTAGCTCAATCAACTTGCATTGGTACACTCTAAATTTCTAGCTTCTTTGTTGCTCAATGAATTTGCAAGCTCGTCTGAATTTGTTGTAATTTGAGGATTTGGTGATCTGTCGACGAATCTGAACTCTGCGGTAGAACCACTTAAATAATTGACAAATATAGTTTCATTTTTCATTGGTTCCTCCATGTTGTGTATTTCGATGAAATGCTGCCCCTGCTTGTTGTGATGACCAGACACTGAAGCTTCCATATGTGTTTGCAAAAAATGTCGTATGATCTCTTAGTATGTGCTGCACATCTCTTAGTATGTGCTGCACATGTCAAAATCATAATGTTAGTCTTATTTTTGGATCAAAATATATAGTTGAATTGAAAGCAGCTCTAAGCATTTATACTAACCATGTAATGAGTGATGTGATCTTCTCTCCATGCTTTTGATACTGCATCAACAAACTCGACACAAATCTTTTGTAGAGCTCTTTTATCAATATCAGAAAGTTTGTCTTT
The DNA here is from genome assembly GCA_029204225.1 of Diphasiastrum complanatum. NCBI lineage: Eukaryota > Viridiplantae > Streptophyta > Lycopodiopsida > Lycopodiales > Lycopodiaceae > Diphasiastrum > Diphasiastrum complanatum. Next base: position 45,983,703 of record CM055110.1, on the reverse strand, counting down.
TCTTAATATTTTAATCATATTGTCAAGCTTCCTCCATACATCAACTTTTAGTAATCTAATTTTGCCGGTCACCCCTAAGTATTGAGTGGCAGCAACGATATCTTTCCAAACTGAGTGTTGAATATTATAAGCCTTACATGTGTGGTTGACATGAATAGACATGCTTTTGCTCCTCCTATGCTTGGCTTAGTAGGTTTATTTCCTAACTTTTCTGAAAGCTTTTCATCTTTTTGTATTTTGACATGTCTCTTATGAAGTCCCGCTTTCGATAGAACATCTTCTAATCGAGAGATAGCTTATTTTGCTGATGATGCTGGCTTACTATTCCAAGCAAAAATTATATGAAGATAAACGAGCTTCTCTATTATCCTAACTTCTGCATGAAGAGTGCAAACATGCACATTTTTCAAGGGAATAGACAATACAGGCTTCTAGTTTGGATCTGCATTTTCTCTAGTAATTCTTGTACTCCTAGTAACACATTTTTCCATTTTCATATAGTACAAACAAGTATGTTTAGATGTAGCACCGTGAGAGACATTATACATGCATTTCAATCTTTTCAAATCACATGCTAAGTGCCATTCAACATTGAAGTCTCCAACTCTTGGAACATTGAGAAATCCTACGGTAAGATGTCCTAGTAATTCTCTTTCAGTACCTGTCCAAAGAATAAAACCAACTTAGTTAAATAAGAATTATTACTATCCAAAGAATCTAATCTAATAATGAGAAAAATTATCTGAAAAGTTGCCAACCACCATATATCATTTTCGGACTAGACACTGAATCTGAAATCTCCTTGGTCCACTATTTTTGATAGTGCACCATTCATGAGAGTTATACTAATCCTCGCCATCTTCTGTCCTTTCACAATTTCTGACTCATCTAACTTACGTACTGTGATTATTAAACCATTCACCTTTTCAAAGGTTATATCATAAAATGTGACCATGTAAGTTAGCAAGTGATTTAGATCAACAAAAAGTTGTTTGATGAATTATAAGATATTGATCTTCCATCAGTTTCATACACCTCCTCAATATGAAATGGGGTACCAATGATCTTATGCATACTTATATTTATTGTATTCTTCTCTGTCTTCAAGTGATATGACCTTGGGATAGGGACTTTTCTAATTCGAACTTGCTTAAAACCTTCTATAATAAGTTGAAATATTGCTGTTCTTCATTTTTCTCTAAAGTCTTTTGGACATGACAATCTCTTTTTTGATAATAAGAGGATATGCGTATCAACTTACATTCTAAGAACTGAACCTTTTTCATAGAAAACTGATTTTCATAGTTCTGCAATCTCTCACAATATTCTAGTAATTCAGTATGCCCATTGCATATCCATGTAACTAGATGAGTTATTGAAGAGAATGTGGGATGAGTCAATGTGCTAGGATCTTGAGGATACAATGTTCCGTCTGTCCACAAATCCAAGTTCTTCTTTCCTTCTTCTCTATAACAGGAATGATTATCAGCAGATATTGGAATTACTTTGCCTCCTCTTCTCTGTAAAGATGCCAAATCAGTAGGGATATTCAAATGTAGATGATACAATGTCATCTTAATACAGTGAAGTGCAAGCCTAGACCTCTTCTTGTATCTCACTAATTCCTGTGCACCTAGAGGTTCATCTTCATCACAGTTCTATCACTCCCTCACAAAGCTGGAATGAAGATAAGATGAAATGAAAACTACTCTCAAGCAAATCTTGCCAATCTTGGCTATTTTTGGACATTAGAATGACTCTATCTCTCTCTATCACTTTGATGTACTTTCAAGACCCGTTTTCCACTTTAAGAAGGTCTGAAATCATCCTAGATTAATTAGTTATCATGAATCAAATCCAAAACTAATTAATGGCAAGTGATCTTGGTAGCTTATGCTAGGATTTGCACAAAAAATTACATCAAACTGACTCCAGATGAAATTACAGTGATCCAATGAATATAGGGGTTTAAATGCTGGTTCAGAGTTGCCCACACATGTGAACAGTATGTATTTTGATCCACAAGAAATTTGGGATCAAATCCCCTCACCAATTCTAGGATACCAGCTCGCCCTTCCAATACTAGCTTTTTGCACCAAAAACCTGCTAAAACTGGATTAGTCTTAAATACTGATCAATAGCCTTGTACTTGGCTCTGATATCATGTTGAAAGTATAGTACTAAGGACCATAAATGGATCTTTGAATGATCCACAAGATTGATTGTGTGCTTGTTGAACGATCTATCAGATACTAGTCAATAGAAAACAAGATCTAGTTTAGCAGTTTGATAGAAAACAAGTAGAAACAATCAAATCATTGATCATAAACTATAATACGAGTTCCCACGTGTGAAAATCAGGCTGTAGTATGGCCTGTAGACAGAGTTTGAAGTGTGCCAAAGTTGAGTTTCATTAGATTCAATCACTATCATCATACAAAGAGAGAAAATCCAAGTTTCTCCTTGAGGCTTCAAAAAGTTTCTATCTTCTCACTATGGAGAATGGAAAATTAATAGTAAAAGACACTTCCTTTGCAAAGTTAGGTGAAAATCCAGCATATAATAAGGAAGTAGACTCAACTTTCTTGCCCTAAAGTGAAAACCCTAGCCTAGATCCAAGAGTCATGCTTGGTAGGTGCATGGTAGGTACAAATATCATCATAAGTCATGGTCTAGGTCCTACAAAGTAGGAATCACTATCATGTGAAAAGTACAGTACTAAGGACCATAAATGGATCTTTGAATGATCCACAAGGTGATTGTATGCTTGTTAAACAATCTATCAGAAACTAGTCATCAGAAAACCAGATCTAGTTTAGTAGCTTAATAGGAAACAAGTAGAGACAATCAAAGCATTGATCAATTAGTGTAATCCAGCTCCACACGTGTGGAAATAAGGCTGTAGTATGGCTTGTAGATAGTGTTTAGAAAGTGCCAAAGCTGGGTTTCATTGGATATCAAGAGTAATCACCATACAATGAGAGGAAACTCGAGTTTCTCCTTGAGGCTCCAAAAAGTTTCTATCTTCTCACTATGGAGAATGAAAAATACATAGTAAAACACACTTCCTTTGCTAAGTTAGGTGAAAATCCAGCATGTAATAAGGAAGTAGACTCCACTTTCTTGCCCTAATGTGAAAACCCTAGCCTAGATCCAAGAGTCATGCTTGGTAGGTGCATGGTAGGTACAAATCTCATCATAAATCATGGTCTTGATCCTATAAAGTAGGAATCACTACCAAATGGACACAACCACTCCTCTTGACTCGTGGTAACCTACTTTAGGTGTGTATGTACAAGTGGCACTTTGGCCATTCAAGTAACCAACAAACAATATTGACAAAATGTATAATATTCTACATGGCTAGATTTGCCAATGTAGGCAATTTTTCACACTCCTCCTCAAATCTAGACTTGGAGATCACAATGCTTTTATCGATAACTCCAATTGAAGATCTAAGCTTGACAAATAAATCTTTAGGTAAAGGTTTAGTAAACAAATCAGCCAAGCAACTTGATGATGGCATGTGTTGGAGCTTGATCTCTTTAGCTTGCACTTTTTCCCTCATGAAATGATGAGCAATTTCGATGTGTTTGCTCCTTGCATGGAATGTAGGACTAGTTGCAAGTGATTGGGCTGATTGGTTGTCACAGTAGATGATAGGGATCTCCTCCTCCATGACATGAAGCTCCACCAATAGCCTTTTGAGCCACAAGACCTCCTTGCATGTTGATGTCAAGGCCTTGTATTCGAATTCTGTGGAAGATAGGGAGATGGTATCTTGTTTTTTGGAAAGCCATGATACTACTCCATCACATAGAAAGGTGGCAAAGGCACTTGTTAATCTTCTATCCACTTTGTTACCTACAAAATCCGAGTCACTATAGGCTCTTAAGCCAAGATTAGTTCCTCTATACAAAATGCCAAAATTCTTAGTGGATGAAATGTATCTAAGAACTCTTTTGGCCATCTTCCAATGTGAGACTAGAGGACTTTGCATGAATTGGCTTAACTTTCCAACACTATAACTAAGATCAGGTCTAGTTATAGTTAAATAGATCAAGGAGCCAATAAGTCTTCTATATAATGTGATGTCCTCAAATGATGCTTCATCACAACCAATAGATGCTCTCCATTGGTGTCTCAATGCCTTTACAATTCTTCATTCCAAATCTATCTAGGATGGATGTAGCATATTTAGATTGACAAATGAAGCTAAAATCACATCCTCTAATAACCTCTATTCCAAGAATGAAGCTTAATAGGCCGAGATCTACCATCTTAAACTCTTTTGCTAAAGCAATTTTTACATCTCTAATTCCATCTAGATCATTACCACTCAAGATAATGTCATCTACATACAAAACAAGAATAATGATCATGCCATCATAAAACCTTATATACAATGATGGATCATAGGCACTCATTACAAAATTTATGGAAATGAGAAAAGGGTTTAGCCTAGAGTACCATGCTCTAGGTGCTTGCTTGAGCCCATAAAGGCTCTTCTTCAAAAAACACACCTTTCCTTCATGCTTTGCCTTGATGAAGCCCTCGGGTTGCCTCATGTAGATCTCTTCCTCCAAATAACCATTGAGGAATGCATTTGTGAAGTCAAGTTGGAATAGCTCCCAATTGAAGGTTGTAGCAAGACTAATGATCAACCTGATAGTAACAAGCTTAGCCACAGGAGCAAAAGTCTCATCATAATCAATGCCTTTGGTTTGTAAAAAACCTTTGGCAACAAGCCTAGCTTTATGCTTGCTTATTGATCCATCTTGATTATACTTCAATCTAAATACCCACTTGCAATCAAGAGGTTTCTTCCCTTGAGGAAGATCCACAAGATCCCAAGTATGATTTTCAATAAGAGCATCATACTCTACTTGCATAGCATCCATCCAACTTTTAGACTTACAAGCATCTTCATAGCATGTTGGCTCATCTAACATTAAAGTAAGAAAGGTGTAACATGTGAAAGATGATGAGCCTTCCCTTTGATCACCTTGACCATCATAGGTGAGTCTCAATCGCTTGGATCTTGCCCTTGTAGATCTTCTTGAAGTTCTTGGAGTTCTTGCATCTTGAGGTGGATCCTCAAGCTCTTCTTCACTTGGAAGCTCCTCCTAGATCCTAGCATGATCCTTGGCATCAAGATGATTAGTAGCATTATCATCCAAATCACAAGCATGTCCTTCATAAAAAATAACATCCCTACTCACTATCACCTTGCTAGTGATGGGATTGAAGACTCTATAACCTTTGATATTCTCACCATATCCCACAAAGATGCCTTTGATGGATGTTGCATCATCCTTCCTTCTCTTATCCAAGGATTGGTGTACATAGCAAGTGGATCCAAAAACTTTGAGATCCTTGAGATTGGGCTTCTCTCCAAATAGAGCTTCAAATGGTGTGATTCCTCCAATGGCTTGGTTTGGCAATCTATTGCACAAGTAGTTAGCACAAGTTATTGCTTCACCCCAAAATGGTTTGGATAGAGAAGCATCTAGCCTTAAGGCCTTAGCACACTCACAAAGAGATCTATTTCTTCTCTCACTCACTCCATTTTGTTGAGGGGTGTATGGACATGACAACTCCCTCTTTATGCCATTAGAACTACAAAAGTCAATCAACTTATTGGAGATATATTCACCTCCATTATCACTCCTTAATACCTTAATCTTGGTACTAAGTTGATTTTCTACCAAAGTCTTGAACTTTACAAAAGAATCAAACACCATTGATTTGCTAGACAAGAGGTACATCCAACAAAATCTAGAATAGTCATCAATGAAGATTACATAGTACTTGGCACCACCATTAGACTCATGTGAAAAACTATGAAGATCCGAATAGATGAGTTCAAGAGGAGAGTTTGATCTTGATGTAGATCTTGAGAAGGGTAGTTTGTGAGCCTTTGAGAGGCTGCATGCTTCACATCTCTTCCCACTCTTTGACAAATGCTTGGGGAGTCCAACTGCAAGCTCCTTTGCAACCATAGATTCCATGGCTTTGTAGTTGGGGTGGCCCAACCTTTTGTGCCACAGTTCCACCTTTGATAACTCCACCTTTGCCAAGTTAACACTCTCCACTGCAACATTAGCATCAAGCTTAAACAATCTACCTTGCTTAAAGCCTTTGGCTATACATTCATCATTTCTAAGGATGGAACAAACTCCATGCTTAAATTGTACATCTAGGCCATTATCCATTAACTGGCCAACACTAAGCAAATTCTTGGTTAACTTAGGAACATAAAGAACATTATCAAGATTCATCCTTTTGGATGATCCCACATACAAGGGAATTGTTCCCATTCCACTTATCTTACATTCTTGACTACTTGCAATATAGATTGATCTATGTAAATCATTGTAAGAAAGTAAAGTGGAGAATATGTCCTTTTGATATGTCATGTGAGAACTAGCCCCACTATCAATCCACCAAGAATCATTGGTGTTGCTCTTGGATGATGGTGGTTTGTTGGAAACCATCAAGGATGACTCTTCATCCTCCTCCTCCTCCTGATGTGCAATGTTGCTTTGTTTGCTCTCTTGTGCCTTCTTCTTCTTGAGACATTCTGATGCAAAATGTCCTTTATTTCCACAGAAAAAACATTTGTACTTGGACTTGTCTTTGATCTTGCCCTTTGAGCTTGAAGCCTCATCCTCCTCCTTGGTCTCCTTGAAGTGCTTCTTCTTGCCTTTGAATGAGAAATTAGCTTTCTCATCACCATCATGCAGAGAAATAGCATTCATTCTTGCATTGGTATGCATCATCCTACACTCTTCAGCCACTAATACACTGTGTAGCTTTTCTATAGTAGGCAAAGTGTCTTGGATTGCAAAGCTTTGGACCAAGTTTGTAAAGCCATTCCCTAGACCATTGAGGACAATCTGAACAAGCTCACTATCTTGAATCTTCTCTCCAATGGAAGCTAACTCCCTACTGAGAGACTTGATTCTTAGCACATAATCCTATGCACTCTCATCACTCGTCTTCATGCTTTGTAGAATCTGATTCCTAAGCATGAGAACCCTCGAAGTGTTACTAGACTCATAGATAGATTTCAAATATTTCCAAGCCTCTTTAACACTCCTACATGATGATACTTCTCTTAAAAAATCATTTCTTACATTAATCTTAATACAGTGAAGTGCAAGCCTAGACCTCTTCTTGTATCTCACTAATTCCTGTGCACCTAGAGGTTCATCTCATCATCTATTAGAAACTCATAAAGATCCTGGAGCAACATTAGTGACTCCATCCTCACTTTCCAAATAGCATAATTGGTAGAATTTAACCTCTCACTAGCTTCTAGAAGGTAGGCTCCCACCGATTTCATCTTACTAGTGAAATTCTACACACAAGATATAGATTTGGTTGAACTTGAAACTCACAAAGGTTTCTTACTTGCAGTGTTTCACTCAAATTTGATTTCTAATCCAACAGATGGACTTGTAATCACAGTTCTATCACTCCCTCACAAAGCTGGAATGAAGATAAGATGAAATGAAAACTACTCTCAAGCAAATCTTGCCAATCTTGGCTATTTTTGGACATTAGAATGACTCTATATCTCTCTCTCTCTCTATCACTTTGATGTACTTTCAAGACCCGTTTTCCACTTTAAGAAGGTCTGAAATCAGCCTAGATTAATTAGTTATCATGAATCAAATCCAAAACTTATTAATGGCAAGTGATCTTGGTAGCTTATGCTAGGATTTGCACAAAAAATTACATCAAGCTGACTCCAGATGAAATTACAGTGATCCAATGAATATAGGGGTTTAAATGCTGGTTCAGAGTTGCCCACACATGTGAACAGTATGTATTTTGATCCACAAGAAATTTGGGATCAAATCCCCTCACCAATTCTAGGATACCAGCTCGCCCTTCCAATACTAGCTTTTTGCACCAAAAACCTGCTAAAACTGGATTAGTCTTAAATACTGATCAATAGCCTTGTACTTGGCTCTGATATCATGTTGAAAGTATAGTACTAAGGACCATAAATGGACCTTTGAATGATCCACAAGATTGATTGTGTGCTTGTTGAACGATCTATCAGATACTAGTCAATAGAAAACAAGATCTAGTTTAGCAGTTTGATAGAAAACAAGTAGAAACAATCAAATCATTGATCATAAACTATAATACGAGTTCCCACGTGTGAAAATCAGGCTGTAGTATGGCCTGTAGACAGAGTTTGAAGTGTGCCAAAGCTGGGTTTCATTAGATTCAATCACTATCATCATACAAAGAGAGAAAATCCAAGTTTCTCCTTGAGGCTTCAAAAAGTTTCTATCTTCTCACTATGGAGAATGGAAAATTAATAGTAAAAGACACTTCCTTTGCAAAGTTAGGTGAAAATCCAGCATATAATAAGGAAGTAGACTCAACTTTCTTGCCCTAAAGTGAAAACCCTAGCCTAGATCCAAGAGTCATGCTTGCTAGGTGCATGGTAGGTACAAATATCATCATAAATCATGGTCTAGGTCCTACAAAGTAGGAATCACTACCATGTGAAAAGTACAGTACTAAGGACCATAAATGGATCTTTGAATGATCCACAAGGTGATTGTATGCTTGTTAAACAATCTATCATAAACTAGTCATCAGAAAACAAGATCTAGTTTAGCAGCTTGATAGGAGACAAGTAGAGACAATCAAAGCATTGATCAATTAGTGTAATCCAACTCCACACGTGTGGAAATAAGGCTGTAGTACGACCTATAGACAATGTTTACAAAGTGCCAAAGCTGGGTTTCATTGGATATCAAGAGTAATCACCATACAATGAGAGGAAACTCGAGTTTCTCCTTGAGGCTCCAAAAAGTTTCTATCTTCTCACTATGGAGAATGGGAATACATAGTCAAACACACTTCTTTTGCTAATTTAGGTGAAAATCCAGCATGTAATAAGGAAGTAGACTCCACTTTCTTGCCCTAATGTGAAAACCCTAGCCTAGATCCAAGAGTCATGCTTGGTAGGTGCATGGTAGGTACAAATCTGATCATAAATCATGGTCCAGATCCTACAAAGTAGGAATCACTACCAATGGACACAACCACTCCTCTTGACTCGTGGTAACCTACTTTAGGTGTGTATGTACAAGTGGCACTTTGGCCATTCAAGTAACCAACAAACAATATTGACAAAATGTACAATATTCTACATGGCTAGATTTGCCAATGTAGGCAATTTTTCACATACCAAATGGACACAACCACTCCTCTTGACTTGTGGTAACCTACATTAGGTGTGGATTGACAAGTGGCACTTTGGCCATTCAAGTGACTAACAAAAAATATTGACAAAATATACAATATTCTACATGGCTAGATTTGCCAATGTAGGCAATTTTTCACACCAATGTGTGTTTCCATTGTAGTCAGCCTGGACATGTTATGAAATTTTGCCCTGAGCGAAAGAAAGGCATAGCTCAAGTGATTGAGATCCAGGTAAAGAAAATTTTAAACTGGAAATTAATAACATTAATTGTGAGTACGATTGTTCTATCAGTATTACTTCATTCTTGCCAAATGATTTATTTTATTTGAAAGGCACTGTGAATGGACATGAAGTTAGTATTTTGGTGGACAGTGGATCTACTCATAATTTCATTAACTCTGGCCTTGTGTAGAAACTCGGCCTCAAAAAGGAAGCCAGTAATCATAGATATCGAGTATATCTAGCTTTTGGTGCGGAGTTGGAGACATGGGATGTTAAAGTTCCAAGGCTCCCAGTTTGGATCCAAGATTATAGAGAGTTAATTGATTTCGATGTTTTAGCATGTTCTCTCTTTTCAAGAAGCTAAAGAAATAGTCACTTTGTTTGGAGACAAATATGTACATCCATCTAGGATGAGTTCTTTTGCTAATGTAATGGAAATTTTTGATTCGCAATATGAGCTTATTCTTTATTTGCTAAGCCAATTTTGGATTTATCTGAAATGCATCTAAGTAGTTGTGAATTGTCAAGAATTCTTAACTTTGTAGACTTAGATTAGGAGCAAATTGAAAAGAATAAGTTACTGTCTGAATTTAAGGATGTATTTTCAAAAGAATTACCTCATGGAATACCGCTGTCCAGATCGGTAGACCATAAGATAGAGTTAATTCCAAGTAGTCACCCTATTTCTAGATAACGTTATAGGTTCTCTCCGAAAGAAGAGATAGAGATTACTAAGCAAATTGAAAATTGCTTAAAGATGGGTCATATTCAGCCAAGTAAGTCGCCTTGGGGTGCTCCTGTTATTCTTAAATCAAAGAAAAATGGATGTGGACTACAAGGGGTTGAATAAGGTAACTATTAAAAATAAATATCCTTTGCCTTGTATAGATGATCTGATAGATCGATTAGGTGGAGCTAAATACTTCACAAAGATAGATCTTAGAACTGCAAATCATCGAATTAGGATTCATCCGGATGACATGCAAAAGACTGGTTTTTGGACGAGATTCGGTCATTATGAATTTCTTGTGCTTTCTTTTGGATTGACGAATGCACCAGCTACGTTCCAACTGATGATGCACAATTTTTTTCGTCCCTATCTAGGGAAGTTTGTGGTTGTATTCTTAGATGATATTCTCATCTACAGTAGGAAACTGAAGGAGCATTTGAGTCATCCCTAAGACTGTGCTAGATATTCTCAAGCGAGAGAAACTTTATGCTAAAGAATCTAAATGTGAGTTCTTTAAGCATGACTTCTTGTACCTCGGTCATAAGATCAATTGTAGTGGGTTGGAGATTGATGAGAGTAAGGTCAAGACAGTGCTTGAGTGGCCGATACCGAAGACGGTTAGAGAGGCTAAATTTTTTCTTGGGTTTACAGTTTTCTTTTGTAAGTCAATTGAAGATTATGCAAAAGTAGCAGCACCTTTAAATAATTTGACTAAAGGCATAGTTAACAAAAAGAAAAAGAGAGGTCAACCTAGTGAGCCTATTGAGTGGAATGGTGAATTGAACCAATGCTTTGAGAAACTCAAGCAAATGGTTGATTCAGCTCCTATTCTATAGATCGTGAATCTCATATACCTTACATCTTGCAAACTGACGCAAGTGATTTGGCAATAGGGGCAGTTCTTCTACAAGAGGATGGGCCGATAGCATTTGAAAGCAAGAAACTCACGGGGCCTCAGTTGCGTTACACAACTTACGAGAAAGACTTATTTGTTGTGATTCATGCACTTAAAACTTGGAGGCATTACCTTGTGCAAAAAGTACAAAAAGGACCAAGAGTGGATCCTTATCTGATCCTCAAGAGGGATTGGTTGTCAGATTACTTGATCTATCAATCTACTTCAGATTAAGATCAATCTAGATCAATTCTAGACACAAAATCCTAACAAGAACAATCATTAATTGAAGGTAAGTGTACTTTATGGTTTCACACGTGTGAAACTGTCTGAGTATGGACTCCAACCTGAAAATCAAGTACACATTGATAGATCCTCAAAACAATCAAAACAAATGTAGACAAATGGAGAGAATCACTCAAAATTGCTTTCAAAACCAAGATTGGTGTCTCACATTGATTATGGCCAAATGTGGCTCTATATGTACAATAAGTTGGAGCTCGTGGTACTCATCATCCCTCTGATCCCACATGTGTGAAGGTGCTTTGTCATATGATGATTCATCATGCAAAACTGACACTTGGACAAAACCTTATATTTTGGGCACTTTTGGTCCATTTTCCTTCTATATGGAGATCTACTTGGAAATCTTCTAGAAGTCAAAATTCGCCTACTTCAGCTTATTCCACACATGTGAGCTGTCCTCTACACATGGGATATGACACCTAACCAAAGGATGTGGCTCATGCAATCAATAGATTGCTGCCATGTGTCATATGTCTAGAAAACTAGTTTTTGGCCTTTCTAGCCACTAGAACTTGAATTAAATCATATGTACAACCTATATGATTATGGTACATGACAAGTACACTATTTTTACACGTGGGAACAAGCTCCACACATGTGTAATCATCCTATATACATGATTTTTGGCCTCTACCAAGCTTATTTTTGCATTTTTCACATACCTTTATGGTAGTCAGTTTATAGTGTATACAGATCACCAGCCTCTAAAGTACTTTTGTAATTAGAACGATTTGAGGGGTCATAAAGCTCGCTGGGCTGAGCTTATGCAAAAATTTGATCATGAGATTCGATATGTCAAGGGCAGCTCTAACCAAGTTGCGCATGCGCTAAGTCGGATTGGTGAATTAAATGAGCTTTCATTCACCCAGATTTCCACTGATCTATATCTTTCACTGGATGGTGGAGACAAAAAAAAATGAGAATGGAATAGAGATTTACTCACAGGGGTCTCAGGTTCTTAAGAAAGATAAGAAGATAGCGGAACAGTTCTCTATCCGAGGTGGTTTACTATTTCGTAATGGAAAAATTTGTGTACTAGCGGATGATGAGTTAAAGGAAGATGATTCTTTATGAGTGTCATGACGTTCCCTGTGCGGGTCATCTGGGTATACACATGACTTTGGACCAGCAAGCATTTGAATAGTTAGCTCTCTCTCTATGTCTCTCTCTCTCTCTCAAGCCTGCGAGCTTGAACACTCCTGAGCATTCTCGCTCACTTCTTAGAGTTGTTTTAGAGATTGCTATTGCGCCACTGTTTATCAGCATTGCGCATTAATTCAGACTTTCATTTTAGCCGTTCAGAGATAACATAGATTACGCGGCTTTGATCCGCAACTTATTGTACTCATTTACTTCTGTTTCATTTTCATACTGAATCAATACTATCCCTTATTGCGTTCAGCTTCGTCTCAAAATGTATGCATTTTTGTAGTTCTTCGCGACTAATTATTTGTCTAGCATTTTGCCCCTCATTGCCAATTTGTGCTCACCTGGCTGGGTGAAGACTGCTCCAACTGCATACTTCGATGGATAATTCAATGCTTTATTGTTTGACTAGTGCGACACTTTAACCAAGGTGGTGTTTTTCAACCACGGATGGTGGACGGCCTGCTTTGGTGTTTCACAGAGGTCGGGTCCAGTTGACACGCTTCATAAATGATGAAAATAAAACGCTCTTGAACTTTGACGGTTTATTGCGGTTTAAACTATCAGTTCTATCTTAAACAAGCATAGAGTAAAACACATTCACCTTTTAAAATTGTATCCATATAATTACTTCCAAACCATGCTAATAAACCCTGGTTACAAGCGTTCTTGCTTTCACTAAACGTCGATAAGCGAAAATCAATCCTTCCCTTAATTAACCCCACAACATATGACATTCATTACTATAATTCTCAACTAAACTCTAGCTCATGCTTAAAAACCTGATTCACTACCAAACCTTACAAGTAGTCACCAATGTAAATGAGTACAACTAAAAATTACAACCATCAGCAACACTTAAGTCTATAGGACCTCGGAAAAACTTGACGTAATTAGTCCCTCAACAAACTTACTTCCCTAGACCATTCATAACAACCTCCTTCAAAGTATAAAACCCTATCTTACACATCTCACATTCCATTCCAATTTAAGTTAAGAGCTTACAAACAGAACTTCAAGAAATGGAAGTGACTATAAAGAAAGTTCAAGTTAAAAACTCACCTCAATGTGCAATTAGGTAGCCGTTGCGTGGAAACTGTAGTCATGAACCTTGTAGCAAAAATCAGAGCCAGAGTAATGAGGTCCAAGCAATCAACACAAACAACCACAATCTCTCAACTCCTCAATATGAGCAATCAAACATAGTAAGTAACATCACTTCCAAACCACAAGACAACTACAACTCTCAACTCTCAAACATACCCTCTCCTAAAAATACTAACACACAAAAGTACTAACATACACAAGTACTAACATTTTAACAACCCTAACATAGAGCACCACCATTCACAATCACTTACACCAAAATGGAACTAACTTCCAAGCATCCTCAAGCAAGCAAGTTCTCATCAAAAAGACTCTCAACCAACATTACATCAAAACTATCACATCAAACTCATCAAACTCTCCACTCTCAACTTAGCAACTATCAACATCATCTCATTATCCAAAATTCCAACTATCAGTCAACTATATCTTAACACAAAGAGTGGCCTCCTTATATAGTAAATCCCAAGTGTCCCCCTTCAAAATGAGGCTTTGCCATTTCTCTTTGCCATTTGTCCTCAATCCATTTGATAGTAAACCTAGTGGCCTCTATAAGAGAGTGGGGGAGTGGTGCATTCAAGGCCTCTTCCAAAACTAGCCAAGATGCCATTTTTGTCAAAGGCTAGGGAGACCATTCAAGTTTCCCCTTTTGTACACCCTAGAAGCCCAAAATGTCAATGGCTAGTGGGTGTACCTCCCAAATTTTTTAGCCTCCAAGGTGTTTTGGCATTTAATATCAAATTTTGGGTGAGGCCCTTTTTCAACCCCTTTTTTTAGTAGGCGGCCTTCGTTTTTCTTTGGTCACCTGTGTTTTCGGCCTTCCTTCGATTTTTCAAAGGTCGTGTGCCTACTGCTCATTTGTCTGGGTTTTTGGCCTGTTGGGTAACCACTTGGCCCACACATTTCGTTAATTGTCCGTAAATTGCCCAAACTTTGCCGTTAGGATTTCTGCGACTCCTTGACACTGAATCCATATTACCCGGTCCCGTTTTTACCCGAAACTTTTCTTTCTCGATTTTTTTTTCTGTGGTTGACTTTTTTGGCATTCATGACTAGGTCTCCCACGACAACACGATTTCCCTGAAAAATACACTGAGTGATCATATATTAGTAAAAATGGACTCAGTACATGGTGAGATTTTAGCACGGTCATACCGGCTATTTTTTTACAACTGGCCAACTTTTTAAAAAACCGTAAAATATTTACCGGCCATTTCTAAGGCCGCAAAATTTCCTCTAGCCTCATTTAGGACGGGCTGGAACCCAATTCTAGGTAGATCGGCACTTTTGGCTCGGTCTTACAACACTTGACTACAAAATATTTTTGACGATTTTTTTGAAAGTCAGTTTCTTACTTTTAAACTGTGTCTAGCCACTTTAGGACGGGTTGGGACCCAATTCTAAGGCAAATTTGTGCCGATTTTTCTCTAATAACCGGGTTTTACATGTCGGTTTTTTCAATTGTCACGAATGATTTGCAAAGAGCTAGATTGTGCTTGACTGATAATTAATCGTGAATTATTTGCGAAAGACAAGACTAAATGTTAGTCGTCAATTACCAGAAAGAACAACTAGAAATATCAGACAGAATGAAGAATAAGCATAGCAATATTAACATGGATCTGAATGCAGAACAAAGAGCTATATCAGAATAAGTATATCATGTATACATGTCAATAATGCAGTAGAGCACAAGATAATAGCGGAAGAAATCGCATGCCTACGAAAAACACAGTGCCGTGATTCTTTCGTCTTTTATTTGTCTGTGTGAATTTGCGTGTAAATATGCAGGCCGCACGACAATGTTAGTAAATATGCAGCATGAATGAGACAGATTAAAATGGGATTTAAGAAGAGTAGAAGTAATAAATCCAACACCCCCCCTTAATCTGGATCCGTGAATGCCTTGATCTTCAGACTGAGCAATGCACAGAATTTGTTGTGTGCATTAACACTGAGTGCTTTCGTGAAGATGTCTGCAACCATGTCCTACGTTCTGCAGTACGTTAAGCTCACCTCTCTGTTGAGAACCTTGCCCCTGATGTAGTGATATCTAATCTCAATGTGCTTACTCCTGGAATGAAATCTAGGGTTGGCCGAGAAGGCAATAGCACTTTGGTTGTCACAAAACAGAATTGTAGGGCTGTACTGATACAGATTGATGTCTGACAGCAAATTTCTCAACCAAAATGCTTTCTTAATAGATTGAGAAGCAGCAATGTATTGTGCTTCAGTAGAAGAAAGTGCGATAGAGGTTTGCTTACAACTGTTCCACAAAATAGGCCCACCGTTGAAGAAGAATGTAAATCCATATGTGGACTTACGATTGTCTGCATCTCCTCCCCAACTTGCATATTTACTGAGTTGATGAAGATTGTCGTTGCTGACATCTCCATAGTAGATGCATTGGTCCATGGTAGCTCGAATATACCTTATGACCCAAATGAGAGCCTTCCAATGGGTAATGCCAGGATTAGCCATGTATTGGCTGAGTGAGCTAACAACAAAAGAGATATCTGGTCTTGTACAGACCATTGCGTACATGAGAGATCCTAGTATCAATTGATACGGATACTCTTTCATTTGCTCCTCTTCATGCTTGGTCTGGGGACTTTGGTCCTTTGACAAATGCAGGCTTGGATCCATTGGTGAGTGAGCTAATTTACAATTCATCAAATTGTATATGTTAAGAGCATTATGAAGATACCTTTGTTCAGTGATGTAAATCAATCAATTTGTTCTGTTTTTGTGGATTTGAATTCTCAAACAGAAGTGAGCTTCGTCCAGATCAGTCATGTCAAATTCTAAGAACAACATCTGTTTCGAATCCTTAACCATATTGGTATTGTTGCTTAAGAGCAACGTATCATCCACGTACAAGGTGATGATAATGAAGGATTGCTGCACTGACTTCGAATAAATGTCGCAATCAACAGTGCTTGGTTTAAATCCTTGTTCAATGAGGAATGTATTGATCCTCTGAAACCAAGCCCTGGCAGACTGTTTCAAACTGTATAGTGCTTTGTGGAGTTTACAGACATGATACTTCATGCCTTCCAGAACGTATCCTTTGGGCTGGATCATGTAGATATCTTCTTGTATAACTCCATTCAGATAGGTTGTTTATACATCAAGTTCATGTACTTCGAGGTTGGCAGCTGCAGCATAAGACAGGAGCATTTGGATCGACAAATGTTTGATGACTAGACTAAAAGTCTCACTGTAGTCGACATTTGAGATCTGGGTGAATCCTCATGCTACCAGTCTAGCCTTCCTTCAATCGATTGCTCCGTTGGCATTATATTTGATCTTAAAGATCCATTTGCAATCAATGATATTGCAGCCAATAGGAGCTTCGACTAATAATTATGTCTGATTCTTGATCAGAGAGGAATACTCTCTGTCCATGGCTTCTCTCCAGAGATTAGAGTCTGGTTGGCTAAGTGCCTCTTCGACTGTCATCGGTTCCTACATCAAGAGAAAGGCAGACTCATGCGTATACCTTGTGGGCTATGTGCGCACTCGGCTTGATCTTCTGGGAAGATTCGACTGATAAACCGCTCCTTGGACTTGTTGTTGGGTAGCATCAACATCTTCGTATGATTCGTTGTCTCAAAGTGGGTTGACGATAGACATGCATGAGCCTAAATCTCGGACTGTCATGTCAATGGCAGGTGATGAAGGTTCTTCTTGGGCAGTATCCTTGCCTTTGAGGTCGACAAACTGATCCTCGATAAAGATTGTATCTCGGCTATACAAGATTTGCTGGGTATCAAGATCGTACAGCTTGTAAGTGTTATCAGATGAAGTATACCCGATCAGGATGGTCTTGAGACCTTGGAAGTCCAATTTCTTCCTTGTGTCCTTTGGGATCTGCGCGTAGGCAATGCACCCAAACACTCTTAGGTTATTCAAAGAAGGCTAGAGCCTGTCCACACCTCATGGGGTGTCTTGTGTGAGAGGGCCTTGGTCGAACATCTGTTCTGGAGGTAAGCTGTAGTGGAGACAGCTTCAACCCAAAATCTCTTGGGCAACGATGCATGCGATAGCATACTTAGCAAATTCAACCAGAGTACGGTTCTTCCTCTCAGCTAAGCCATTAGACTGAGAACTGTAAGGAGTGATGAATTGCTGCTCAATGCCTTGGCTTTGGCAGTACTCCTTAAACTCGACAGAGATATATTCTCCACCATTGTCTGACCTTAAGGCCTTGACATCCTTCCAGTCTCCTTTTATGCATGCTCCTTAAAGATTCTGAAGTAGTTGAAGGCTTCTGATTTTTTCTTTATGAAATACACCATCGTCCTTCTGGAGAATTCTTCAATAAAGGTTATAAAATACTTGGCATCCTTCAGCGAAAGATTTTTCATCGAGCCACAAATAACTGAATGTACAACATCTAGCAACATGCTGATAGCTTGACTTAAATGGTTTTCTAGTCTGTTTACCAACTAGACAGTCTTGACAAACATGTAACTCGACTTTTTCGCGAGGATAGTCGAGATCAAGGACAATAGATTGTCTAGACATTCGTTGTACAGCAGCATGATTTAAATGACCAAGTCTATAATGCCAAAGTAAACATTTATTTGAATGAATTGAAGTACTAAGAGCCTGACTAGAGGCAGAAAAGCAATGACTCAACTTATACAAGTATCCATGTCTCTTTTCGAGTGCTAAGATCTTGCATGTCCTATCAACTACTTTACACTGATCACATTCGAGTTCTACTCTGTGTCCTAGATCTGTGATTCTGCTTATAGAAAGCAGATTTGTAGATAACTTTGGTACATACAGGACTTTAGAGAGTAGCTTGGACTGATCATTTGCAAAGCATAATCTTACAGTGCCTTCACCTTTAATAGCTTGTGTGCTATTGTCACCAAGGTG
Source organism: Diphasiastrum complanatum (assembly GCA_029204225.1). NCBI lineage: Eukaryota > Viridiplantae > Streptophyta > Lycopodiopsida > Lycopodiales > Lycopodiaceae > Diphasiastrum > Diphasiastrum complanatum. The sequence continues at coordinate 45,965,169 of CM055110.1, read as the reverse complement.
AACGAATTTCTGGGTACTGTAAGGTGTATAGGACTCGAAACAGCCAATGAGGCTAGTCATGTGCTGAGTGGCTCCAGAATTCAAGAACCAAGAACTGTCGCCAGATGCTCCTTGATGGATGGTCATGAAGGCATCATGATCCACTTCTTGAATAGGTTGTGGAACTTCTACAATTGCATTCGCCACTTGATTCGACTGCCCTCTTTTGTTGTTCTTTGCTTGAAGTATGCGGCAGTCTTGTATTTCGTGGTTGTTTCGTTTGCAGTATCTGCAGAACAGCTTCTTCTTTGTCTGCAGATTCGACTGTTCCTTGTGCTGAGCTGGTTTTTGGTCTGTCTTTGATTGCTTCGGGCCTTTCTTCTTCTTCTGCTTTGTCGTGCTCTTGTTGGTGTACAAGGCGTGAGAATTAGCTGAGGAACTCGAGGCTTCGTTCCTTCGCGTGTCTTCTTGCAACAACATAGTAATGACTCTTGAAAGAGTCAATTTTGGATGAGTCGTGATGATCATCACCCAGCTGTCGTAAGAACTTGGCAAGCTTGTAAGCAGTTACGTCACTACGTCTTGATCGTCTATGACAGATCCGATAGCGGCCATTTGTCTTAGCAGGTTCTTGAATTGATTAATGTGATTCTGCAAAGAATCACCATTCGTCATCTTGAGGGAGTAGAATTTCTTCCTGAGATGTAGCTTGGAAGCTATATCTCACACTTTGTATAGTGTGCTCAAGATGTCCCAGATTTCTTTCGATGTCTGAGCCTCGGATACATGGCCAATCTGGATATCCGTGATGTTGAGGATGATCAACGCGAAAGCTTTTCCATCCTTCAGCTTCCATCTGGCGATTGCTGCGTCGTCCCCTTTGGATTTCCCTTCTACACCTTGAACAATGTCGTACGATTATTTTGCCATTAGCACAGTTTTCATCTTAAATTTCCACAGATAGTAATTGGCTCCATCAAGCTTGTCCATGATAGGACTGGCTTTCTCTTGGGAATCCATGTGGAAGAGTTAGTCTAAGTAATAGGAAAAACTATTAGTGACTTAAGTATGAGAATCTGATACTGAAAAATACAAAACAAGAAAACAATTACTCTATCGGCTAGTAGAGTCTTGTATTGTGGAAGCTAATCAAGCTATGAAAATGGCTCTGATACCATGTTGGAGAGAGAGGGGAGATGTATAACGAACACAAACGAGACACAAACTCGAACAATAAGCGAACGAGAAACGAACTCAAACAGAAAATATTCGTGTGCAGCAGAATGAGTTATACGACTCTCTCCGTAAGCATGACTACGCCTATCAGACTGACAGAACTTTAGTGATAGAAATCACGGTCATTCTAGATTACGTAGCCAAACATTAATAGATGAAGCGCTAGATGAATAATTTGTCGCGAATAGCCAAACAAATTATATGTCGCGAGTGATTTGCGAAGAGCTAGACTGTGCTCGACTGATAATTAATCGCGAATGATTCGTGAAAGACAAGACTAAATGTTAGTTGTCTATTACCAAAAAGAACAAATAAAAAGATCAGACATAATGAAGAATAAGCATAGCAATATTAACATGGATCTGAATGCAGAACAAAAAACTGTATCAGAATAAGTATATCATGTATACATGTCAATAATGCGGTAGAGCAGAAGATAATAGCGGACGAAACCGCGTGCCCTACGAAACTTATTTCAATATGTAAAAAGGGATGAAACCTTAAATCTGACAAGAATGAAGAATCAATGCTCAGGGCATCTACTTCGTCTACTTCTGTATCTGTTTCTTCACTCATCAACTTATTTACCCATTAACTTGAATACACGAATGATATCCAGTATATATACATTATATTACAAGTGTGCAGATGTGGAAAGTACAGTGGATGTGTTGTCTGTAAGAGATCGTGGATGGCCGCAGTCGTTGTCCAGTCTATTAGCGCAGCTACATAAGGGGAAGCGGGGTGCGACGTCAGTCAGTGCTGAGGTGACCGTTGGTGATGACGATGCAAAAAATGTGTCACTCTTACGAATAGCCTTAGGATTAGATTTACAGGGTGCCTTTGATTTTAAGGCACCTTTGGCATTCTGTAGGATAGTGTCCCCTTTTTGCCTGTCACCATACCCTGCGTAAAAACACAGTGTCGCGATTCTTTCACCTTTTATTTGTCTGTGCGAATTTGGGTGTAAATATGCAGGCTGCACGACAATGTTAGTAAATATGCAGCATGAAGGCAGATTAAAATGAGATTTAAGGAGAGTAGAAGAAGTAAATCCAACACTCACAAAGATGAAATGAAGATTAGATGAGAATCTATCAAAGACATATCAAATCAAGTCAATTTTGACTATTTTTGGACCAAAAATGACTAAAAACTTGAATCTTCTTCTTGGTGGTTTCTGAAAATCACTTTAAGAGGTCTTAATCCCAGCCTCAATTGATTGTATTTAATGATACAATGTCAAATCCAATCAATGGCATGCAAACATTGATGCTTTACAATAAAAACAATATCTATATCTGCAATCTTTGACTTTTCAGACTTTGTACCACTGGAAGAAGTAGCTTCAGAAGTGGAAGGGACAGCTTCTGAATCGTCAGAAATATCTAACAAAAGAAAAAAAAAACAAATGTAGACTGAAAATCAACAAATCTATATTTTTTATTGTGAATTGGACACTCATCTACAGACTTGAAATCATTATATAACTTGGTGAACATTCTGTCAAGCTTAGCTTTATAGATATGTTTGTCGAGTGCCACCAGGTCCTGATAATGAATCTTGTCTTTATTCTGAGATCTGAATAACGGAGTATTGAGCAGAGACTTAAATCTGAGATATATCTTAGAAAATGCCTCCACACCAGGACCCCCAGTAATAGAAGAAAGAATAAAAAGAAAAGGAGAAAAAAGAGATTTGGAATACTCCAAACTATCAGTAATACCAAATTCATGAGAAAAAGAAAACAAACTAGAATCAAAATTAGACATTTTAAACAAAAACTACAGATGTACGCTCTCAGGCGCAAACTGCAAGTCAGACAAGAACCTCAAGAAAAAGTGCGCTCTAAAGAGATTAGAAATCAGAGTATTGGATCCGAGCGCGTGAACAAAGAGCAGACAAAAAAAGGAGATGTAAGGTGCACTTGAATGCGATACCGAACGAGGCAATATCGGTTCCAAGCGCAAGTTAGTCAACGGAGGGTAATCAGTGCAAATGGCGCGCTTGAAATCGATATCCGGCCAAGAATTTGAAAATTTGCGTGAAACTCCAAGCCGAAAATGACCTATTTATAAAAAAAAAATTGCACGTGTGGAGGAGTTACGAAGGAACATGTGTCGACGTATGATTGGTCAGAATTAATACGTCGTACAGACAATGATTGATCTAACATCTGTCACGTGCGAGAATGACACGCATCGAAAAGGGATTCGTGCACGTGTCCTCATAATGAGGCCATCATTGTCAGTATGGACATTCCACGTGGACCAATCAGATGATGACACGTGTCTTTCGCCGTCTTTTCACACATGCAAAAATTTTGTATATATAAGTCCTCGAAATTTTCATTTTTTTTTGTAGAATTTTTGGTTTTCGCTCCCAATATCGCTCTCAAGCGCGCCTTTACATCATTTCATCGTCCACCTTCTCACAGTGCGCTCGAGACCAATACCGTTGTTAGTCCAATATCGCTTTCGAGCGCGCATCTTGTTTCTTAAAATTATTCTATGTATATCTTGCGCTCAAAACCAATATTCAGTTTTGGTATCGATCTCAAGTGCCCCCTTCTCGCAAATTTTTTTGTTTTCAATCCCTGCGCTTTTGTTCAAACTTTTTTTTGTTAATTTTCTTCTTCTCAGAATGATGTCTAGGACCAAATCCACTTCCCATGCCATAACCACTGTACAGCTATCCCATGCCCGTGTTTCCCCTGGTATTGCATAGATGTCGCAGGAAGTAGGTCTGGCTGAGGGAGATTAGAAAACTCCAGAGATCAACTGAACTATTGATCCCTAGAGCTCCTTTCGGCCGATCTGTAAGGAATGTCACTCTGTCACTTGGGCTAAATATTCGTTTTGTCGTGACAGCCATGCAGACCTTACAGGGTGCTGCAGAAGATTTTTTGTCCCAGTTTTTTGAGGATATTTGTCTTTTGGCAGTGCATGGTAATCGTGTCACCATCATGCCAAAAGATTTCGTCATTCTCAGAATACTTCGAAACCGTTATTCTGGTGTGCATATTGATAACGCCAGCACGTCCAGAGACCTGCCTCTGGATAGAACCAACTTGTTGACTACCTCCTATACATAATCTTTTTGTAAGAATTCCATACGATCCTGCCCAAGTATATTTTGATTCTGACCATTATAACCAGTAGAGGCCTACCTAGCTAATAAAATTGATCTTCTCGGCAATTTTTTTGATTTTTTTCTTCCAGATTCACGTAAAAGCTTTAGATTAGGTCCCACATTTTGTGTCGAGCTGAAAGATAAAACTTCAAAAATTTCAGATGTAATAGTACAAGCCGGAGAATCTTTTTTGCAGAATAGTATTTGAATGTAGTCCTGTGGCAAAATTTTATTTGATTCCATATGAAAATAAGTAAGGATTGCTCTTTTGTTTTTGTTGCTTTAATCTGGATTGTTGCATGCGGCATTGCTTTAATAAGTAAGGATTGCTTTGATAAGTATGGATTTATCGATATTTGTATTTTGGTTGTTGCAGTCGGCATTGGAGCCTGAACATTCTTTCTTTAAAAATAAATAAGGAGGGAGTATCAGATTTTCTGTGTGTAAAATTAAACTCAGCTGTAAATACACATAGAGAATTTGATTCTCTACTTCATGATGTCGTTCGAGAAATACCAACAACGGCAACCTCAATTGGAGAATTAACCATTAGATCTCTCGAAGGTATATTCAATTTATCTCTGATATGCATGTATTCCTTTTTTAGTTCAAATCTATCATCATAGCATAAATAAATTTTCTATCATAATATTACTAATTTTCGTTCTATATATGCAGTGTGTACAGCAAAAGGACGATGGTTCGTCCTATACAATACGAAGCTATTTTTTGAGTGGTATAATTTACAAGTGGATGTAGATATTGAAAAGATAATATTCTATTCATTTGTAATTCCTTTCATTTTGATTCATATTTCCTTACTATCATTGTTTGTAATTTGCTTATTCTCGTGTTTTGTGATGACAGTTCACTCTTGAGCCATATACTCCTGACAATGTATATAGATTTCGGCAAAAGTTGATCAGAACCTATGCCCAAAACGGTGTAAGCATTGCACCTGAGATCAAGGGCCCTCAAAAGCAAGTTGTTCCTGCCTCATATTACTTGGGAAAGACAAAGCTCAAATTCTTTGTGCAAGAGCTTGCATGTCTTCCTCTTGAATAATAACTTTCTAACTATTATAAACAAATACCTTGACCATTTCTTGTGAAAATTTGTATACATCATCATAATTTTATTGATCGTGAGTGGACCATCATAATCAACACATTGCAATAGCAATTTATTATATGTAATCTTGAAGTTGAAAAAAGCAACACAACAAGAAAAAGAGAACTACCTTATCTATGTCAACTTCATAAATCGCCAAAACAGGAATAGTAAAAGTACTCATTCCAGGTGCACTCCTTACACTAGGTGATAAATATGCTAGTGATTCAACATGATCATAAGCATCTTCCATATCAATAGGACTTTAACTATCATTAGAAGAGTTTTGAGCTCCAAAAAGACCCTTTAAGAATTTGTGCAAGATGTAGTTTATATTATTAAAATATTATAACACTAATACTTTTGACTTGTCATAACTTTTTAATCGTAGCTTAGAAGTATATCATGTAACATATCATTGGAAAGCTCTTGTCAAGCGCTTTCCAATGCACCAAACTCCACTAAATTCGGACTTACCACTAAAAAGTTATGCCAATTTTAGTGTGGAATCAAAATGTGGACTCAAAAAGTTACGTTACATAGATTTCAAATTTGAGTGTTTTGATTGGTCCATGTGTAAGAAAAAATTGAGAAAAAATATAAAAAGAATCTTTACAAAGGGTCTTTCTTGGATTTAGAACTCCTCTAATGAAAGGTACCACCTTCCTATCCTCTTGTCACCTTCTTCTCTACAAGCATGAACGCTCTTCTTTTCTTGAACTGCACGTATTTCTATCTTAATCTTGCCATTACATCCCTCAAAAGTAAATTTCATAGGTCTCACATCATCTCTAGATAAAGCTTCCAATGAATTTTGAACAAGACAATTTCTAGCAAAGTCACTTAGCAATTTATAGCAAGACAAATTTGGAGTAGAGACAACCACATATACGATTCTTCAAGATGAATTTTGGTGGCCGACATTGCATAAAGATGTTCATAATGATGTAAAACACTATGATATTTGCTAAAGGACAATCAAATTGCACAAGGCCGTACTAATGCCTGGGACATGATTTTTTTTGTCCGATCTAGCTAGCCTCACACGGGAGTCAAGCTTGATATATTCTTGGGGCTATAGACTATTTCACCAAATGGGTAGAAGCCAAGGTGGTTAAGGTGGTTGATGCCCACCAAATTCCTTTGCAAAAACAACATAACATGATTTGGCTGTTCCTTGGAGTTGGTTAGTGATGACAATGCACATTCTCTTGATGAAATCGTGCGCATGTTGTGATCTGGTTTTCTAATAGTCTATCACAAGAGCACATTATATAATCCTAGATAGAATGGATAGGTGAAGTCTTCCAATAAGATTCTCCTTGTACTAAAGTTGTGAAAGCCAGTAGATCAGATTGAAAGCATAATCTTGAGTGACATTATGGGCATTTCATACAACCTATAAGCTCTCCACTAGGCAGTAATGCCTGTTGAGTTTGTTCTACCTTGCCTTAGTATTGCAATCCAAAAGCCACTTGACTAGCAAGTCTATCAAATGAAGATTAGGAGTCTTATGAATATGTGTGAAACTATATTAGTGTCATGTCATGCCCTTTGAATAAAAGAACTCACCAAGGCACTGTCAAAATTGGGATGAGTGCAAATCTCTCTACCCAAACAACACCCGAGATGAGGAGCTACAACCATTTTTTAATTAATTTACAGACTTGGTGGATTCACTATCTCTCTTTTTTGAGAATATATGGTTCTTGTTTAGTATTAGTCCATGTTAAGCACGAGCTTCTCCATTGTCAACAATTTCTTTTTCCACTTCAAGTTTTTCTTTTCTTTTTTAAATTTTTTTCTATGTTGAGCATAGGTGAGCACTCAATGTTACTCATTTGTTCATTTTTTTCTTCTTCAATTATTTGTGCATTTTCAAATCTTGAGTTATGTTAATCATATTGAGCACAAGTAATTGCTAAACGTTCATAATGTCTTACTCCTCACAAAGTGATAAAGATAGGAAGAGTGGCCAACTTCTTGAGCAATTCAAAATCCATCTACAAAAAGTCAAGGTAGAAAAGAGGCAGTAGAAACACATAGTTAGGTTGTTGTTGTTGAAGATGATCCAAAGGAGACTTATGATGCCAAATCTATTGATGATCAACCATGCTACTCAACAAGGCAACTCAACAAGGCGATGCAAAGGAGATCACCATGTTTGTTAAAAGAAGACCTTACACCCTTTGCATTGCAAGAATTTCTTACGAATTCAAGCGGTTGAGGTCTCTAAATGATGAGAGACCCTTTTTTTTCAAATACATGTAGATCAAAGATGCAAATGTGGAATTTCTAGAGGTCAATACGGCTCCACTTTGGAAAGTAGTGATATTTCACTCCAGTTGGCAACGAGTAGGTGCACACAAGGCCCTACTTGAGTTCTACAATGAAAATGTCATCAAGTATAGATTTGGGTATTTTTCTTTGTAATGTAATTTCATTTTTAAAATAAGATTGTTTTCATCTGCTACTCTAGCTAGTGTTCTTAAATGGTTGCAGGTACAAATTAAATGTAAAAAAAATTCTACTGATGCTCGCCTCTATATTAGGATAGAATATTTAATCATCCTCTATTTTTCAACTGATGAAAAGAGGTCAATGCTCCACTACAACATTGTCAAATGCACAAAGTTTGGAAATCATTTAGATTATTCGGCAATAACAAAGAAATTAAAAAATTATCTAATAACTAGTTCTATGGCTTGTCCATATTCAAAGCCACAAACACTTGCAAGTAAATCAATTCAGATGTTCTCACACCCAACAGACTAGATTTTAGATTAATTTGGTGGTAGTGGCACCACCAATGCATGAGTTGTCCAAAAGGGCAAACATGTCACGATTTTAGTTTAACAAATTTTATTAAAATGCGATTGACTTGTATTTCAGTTTTGTCAAATGCACTTCAAGTTGTCGATAAGATTGGACCTGATGAATGGCTAAAAGCATGGTTTGCTGGTACACCATGGACTGTCAAGGACACTACCTTTTTTGGGTAGAAATGCACTCTAAAAAGTATACTGGAGAGAGAGTAGGCCTACCACTTACCCCCTAATACTCCAAGAGGGTAGGCCCATCATTAATATGGATGCTTTCATTGCACTAACTCATGGGTAGCATCTATCAAGCTCCCTCCCAGATCCCGAAAAAGTGAAATGTATTACCAAAAGGTACAATGAAAAATGGGTTCTTTTTTTGTACCACCAAATCATGCTTTTAGCCTAATATAATGTTGCTTCTCTTTGCAAAGAGCATCAACCACCTACTATTGGAATTATAGGTGATGAGGGAGATTTACAAAAGGTTGTGGAACAAGAGTATAATGTTATTATAGATGTAGTTACTCAAGATGCAATGGTTGCGAACAGATACAAGAATATAATGTTATTATAGATGTAGTCATTCAAGATGCAATGGTTGCCAACACATACAAACGATGGAAATTTTAGCTACTAATCTAAATGAATTAGTTGAAAATTTGTTATTATTGTTGAAAGACACTCATTAAAATAATTAAAACATACACTATTTACTCTTTCAAAAATGGAATGTTTCTTATGCAAATTTAATTATTTCTCTTAGAAATTTCTTTTAGAATATATTTGTGTTATGTGACATGATTGGTATTGTATGTTATTGAGGAACTAAGTCTTATTTAGATTTGAAAAATAATTTTTTAGATTCTAAAATTGTAAGATTGAGTTGTAAACAAATTTTCAAAAAAGTGTTCATCTCTTTCAAATTGCATATTTTTGCAAAAAACTTAAATGATATTTTTCAAAATCTTAGAATTATTTATTCAAACAATTATTGTTCACAACAACAAATTGCATATATTTAATTTTGGTAGTTTTCAGTGATTTGAATGCATGATTTTTATGATATCTCGCATCACTCTTCCCAACTTCAAAATATTTGCAAAATGAAGCAATAAAAATAATAGTAAATCTTTAGATCTAAGATTCAAAATTTAGATGAATTAGTAAAAAATCATAAGGGCTTTAAAAAAACTAGGTCTCTCTGCCATTTCTTGTTTGAAAAAACTATATGATATAGTTATGAAGCTATTCATAATTGAAGGCATGCACCTACGCTACTTTAGTGTGTAAGAGTTATGAATCGGATGGAAATGGCAAAGTTGTTCTCATGTGTAAAAACCATATTATTCTTGTCTTCTTGAGACTTTGCTCACACATTTCGAATATGACAAGTGCAAGGTTAAATGATAACCCGTCCATTGCTTTGCATTGCAACATTGGACTGTAGTTGAATTGTTGCAAAGAGGGCTTATTTACCATACATGATAAAAATGTGTCAAGCTCAATAGCTCCTACCTTTAGGCATAGTTTTAAGAGAACTTCTTAAGGATGTTATAAGTTTTTTTGCTCAAAATATTTCTTCAAAATTTGAAGTTTTATTCTAATCGGCAATGCAAAAGAGCAGGAAGGAGAGAGAGAGAGAGAGAGAGAGAGAGAGAGAGAGAGAGAGAGAGAGAGAGAGAGAGAGAGAGAGAGAGAGAGAGAGAGAGAGAGAGAGAGAGAGAGAGAGAGAGAGAGAGAGAGAGAGAGAGAGAGAGAGAGAGAGAGAGAGAGAGAGAGAGAGAGAGAGAGAGATGTAGGAACTAGAAGCCTAGGGATCCAGAATCTTAACTATTCAATCACACAAAGCATTCTCAAAAGAAATAGAGATATGGCTAGAAACCCTCTTGTAGAAACTCGTGGACAGCCAAGGAGAATAGTCAGTATTGCTTACAAAAGTGTCTCATACAAATGGGATGCACACATATATATAGTCCAAGATGACTATCTAACTTTATGACTATTGGCTATCCAACTACTTGACTACTTGATTATTGACTATGCAACTTTCTATAAGTTACATTCCTCCTTTCCAAATTGTTGTTCCAAAGTAATGATTGCGGTACTTGTATCATTACCTTTCTGTTTTTTCTTTGCAAGCCTCTTCCTACATTCTTTGATGTGATGCCCAAACTTCTTGCAATAGTGGTACTTACCCTTCTTCTTGGAGCCTTGATCTTGCGCTTCCTTAGATTTTTTATGATCTTTGGAAGTTTTGAAAGAAGGCTTCCCTTTCCACTTGCCTTTGCCTTTGCCTTTTGTAAAGAAAGCTTGATCTTTTTGTTCACCAAAGTTGATCATTGTTTGCTCTTCTTGAAGAAGTAAGCCAACAAGTTCGTCGAAGGAGATTTGTTGTCCCCTAAAAGAAATGCTCATTGATGACACGAATGGAAGGTAAGAATTAGGAAGAGAGTTGAGAGTAATAGATACAAATTGTGAGTTCTCAATCACCTCATCAATACTAAGAAGCTCCTCTCGAAGATCCTTGATCTTCGTCAAGTGGTTTGTAAGCAAATCACTTTCTTGCATGTTCAAGATAGAAAGTTGATTTCAAAGATATACCACTTTTGCCGCATTCTTTACTTGAAACATCTTGGCAAGAGTCTCCCAAGCACTTTTGGAAGTATTGCATGATCTAATATGAGAAAGGATAGATATCTTCACTGATAATGCAATGACGGAATGTGCTTGTGCATCTCATCGATCCCACTTCTTTTGATCATCGGAAGACACCTCCGTAGATGATGAAGTAGTTGTTCTGATACCATGTAGGATATAGAAGCCTAATGATCCAGAATCTTAACTACTCAATCACACAAAGCATTCTCAAAAGAAAGAGAGAGATGGCTAGAAACCCTCTTGTAGAAACTCGTGGACAGCCAAGGAGAATAGTCAATATTTCTTACAAAAGTGTCTCATACAAATGGGATGCACACATATATATAGTCCAAGATGACTATCTATCTTCATGACTATTGGCTATCCAACTACTTGACTATTGACTATCCTTTCTATAAGTTACATAGAAAGACTAAGGTACCTCCAATATGTCAAGTTGGGGTACTTAATGTCACAATTAGGCCTAGTGGACCCATGAGTCCCTACCAAGTTAATTTCATACTAACTTAACTCTAAGTTTAGTAGGCCTAATATAGTAAATGACCATGGTTACACAACTCTCGACCTTTTGGGTCAAAGTAACCTATGGTAAAATATCATTTTCATTTATAAAATCTAGAGAGAGAGAGAGAGAGAGAGAGAGAGAGAGAGAGAGAGAGAGAGAGAGAGAGAGAGAGAGAGAGAGAGAGAGAGAGAGAGAGAGAGAGAGAGAGAGAGATTTCACATCATAAGTGCATCATCACTAGCTATTGATAGTGGGAAGATAAGTGGCATAGATTTTGTCTGAAAGATGTTTTGAAGAAAATATCAAAGCATAAAATCTTGCTTGCTAAAGAGATTTCACATCATAAATAACTGTATCATCACTAGCTATTGATAGTGGGAAGATAAGTAGCATAGATTTTGTTTAATAGATGTTTTGAAGAAAATATCAAAGCATAATATGTTGCTTGCTAAAGTTGTTAATAAAACTTAGCCTAAGCAAATCACCACACATAAGATTATTTGAATGTACACTAAAATTCAAAATAGTACCTGCAACAATTTTGTAGGGTTGATTTTTGCATCCATGGAAGTGCTCATGTCCATGTCACTGTAAAATGCGTTACCCTGGAGCACATGTGCTCCAATGTAGGCAAGGTTTTCTTGGAGCACGTGTGCTCCTATGTGACAAGGCTGCGTTACCCTGGAGCACATGTGCTCCAATATAGGCAAGGTTTTCTTGGAGCACGTGTGCTCCTATGTGACAAGGCCTCTGTACTTGGATGTACATCAGTCACTCTGTATGTTGTACTTAATGAAAAGCTAGCTATCACCATACACTTGCACTACAAAATTTGATGCAAGACCTATAGATCATCCAACGAACATGTGACTACAAAAATCTTTGTGGGTGGAAGTGGTACATCCACCACCACTTTAGGGTTTGGCCAATCGTCACAAATCAAGAAACCTAGTGCTTTATCAGGTTTAAGGTCAGCCTTCCAACTTAGAGTCTCTCTACAAAGTAAGTATATGCAAACTCCTTGGAAGCCATACCTCCCCACGAACCAGCAACTCTAGCACCAGGGGATAGATTTGTGTATGCCAGTGATGAATTATCCAGCTGAGCATGTGTGTTTGCAGAGAGCTGGATGCATGGAAGACTTGCTGCAGCACTTTGAGACTTCCGATCTGGAGAAGATGACGATGGTATAGGAAGACTATTGGATTGAGAAACTTCCGAGGCGGCCTGATTCTCTCCTTCCATGGCAAATTCATCTCTGAGAACTACATATTTTGAGAAATAATCAGGCTTTGGAGAGAAGAGATACCGCGAGCTATCACTGCTTGGAAGACTTTGTGCTGAGATGCAGCGGTGGCTGTTAGCAGTCAGATTGTTGCAAGACCCATCTGCTGAATTTGACGAGTTGAGAGCGTTATCTGTATGGCATTTCTTGCGCGTGGCAAATGAACCGGTCAGCCTCTGCACCAGCGACATGAAGTTGTGTGGATCGGTATAGATGACCTTGGGAGGGTGAGTGTGGATGATAACTGGTGGGCGATGTGCCTCACTTGGAAGTGGGCAAGATGACTTTCGAATTCTGTGGGATTCTTTGCTGATTCTTAGTTGCTGTGGTCTATGTCTGGATTCCATGTCTCTCGCCGTTCCCTAACTGGAAGCAGAAGCTTTTATATCCACTAATCCCAACTGCTCATACCAGATTTGAAAACCCTGTAGCCGTATTTCAAGAGAGAATATCAACCTCTCGGTCTTGTTTGGAGCTTTCAACATACAACTTCGGCTATTTGAATGTTCCAGGAAGCTGTAAACCTTGTTGCTGAAGCTCAAAAGGTGGACATAGACACTGAGCGGCATGAATAGAATCAGAATCAGATCACGATATCAGCCACCTGATTTTTCTTCTGTTCCCAACTTTTGACACTGAATCAAGTCTTGTTCAGTAACGAATTTTTAACAATTACGGTTATTTATTCCACTTTCAGATAAATTTACAAATTTTGTTCGACTTTTAAGATCAGTAATACTCGGCAATTACTCTGGAGTCTGTATTAAGGTTAATCAATAACCCCACCCTAACACCAAAGTCCCTAATTCCTAGTACCTACTGGAGGAATTTTTACTAGATACCCAGAAAGGAGTCATCCAAATTCTGTGAGCTAAAGAGCACTCAATACAAGAAGAATGTAGATCCTTCTTGCATCCAAAGCGGGACGGAAGTCGAGCTGCTACATAGACGATCTGCTTCAGAGAAACAGGAACAACACCTAATCTTTCTTATACAAGGCAAGAAAATTAAAGCAAGAAACATTGTTTATGCAAAAGATCCTGAAATATCTGAATCTACCCAGCACATCCTTATCAATCCGTAACCATTGCTTCAAAAGATTTTCTCTCAAGACTCTAAAGATTATATGTCCATTTCAAGCGTCAAGCCCGAAACGTGTTGCTTCGTCAATGCAAGAGTCGCAGCTGGAGCTGGAGCTGGAGTGAGCTGCTAACATACGGAATCGAGTGGGGACATCTAGGCTTGACCAACAACATATATATATATATATACTAGTTGTGAGTGCCCGTGGTTGACGGGCAATGGTGGCCGAGACGCGTAGATGATGCTCAGAGCGAGCGATTGATGATTGAAAGCAAACAATGGACGGTCGATGATGGGCGATCTACAATTTGGGTTACGGCCGATGGTTTGGGTTGAAGGTCAATGGTTTGGGTCAAAAGTTGTTGGTGACAATTAGCCTTTGGAAAAATTCGATCCTTTTGGAAAAAGTCGAGTCTTTGGAAAAACTCGAGTCTCTGGAAATACTAGAGTCTTTCGAAAATTTTGAGTCGTTCGAAAAATTTGAGTCTTTAGAGAAACTTGAGTTTTTCGAAAAATTCGAGTCAATCGAAAAATTTGATCCTTTGGAAAAATTCCGGTATCGAAAAACTACGAATTTATCGAGTCGATCCATGATCGAAAAATTCTGATTTGAGGTATTTAAAAATTACAAATTTTTCCAGTAGATCCGATATTGAGAATTCTGACTGCTGGTATCGAAATATTCAATTTGGGGTAGCTAAAATATAAGCAACAAAGCCATCACATCCTTTGTGAGACACCACGTTATGTAAATTTTCAAACATATAACTCGTAGAGATTTGCTAGATGAGTAATACGTATATTTCTTGTCGGTGCATTTTCATTTTGCTATAATATAAGCAAATGGATATTTTTCAATACATATAATGAGAATGTTCATGGCAAATGGATACTTGATGCTATGTAGAATGAATTCTTCAGGCAGAAAAGTTTTTTTTATACTTTACGACTGTTGTAGCTAGAAGTATGGAATAGGCGTTACAAAATCTATTTTCAAAGGCCTTATTCATTTGTTGAAGACACTATTGTACTTTTGAAGGATGTTTTCCATTCTTAAGGCATATCTCTAAAGTCACGTGGCAGAATCACTACCACACTTTGGACAATCGGCCTATCAAAGGCAAGCTACCTAATTGTTCGAAGGCTGGCTGTCATGCTTTATATTTTCTCTCTCTTCGCTAACTATTGAAAGGTACATTAAATGAAAATAAAGGCACTGGTCGTGACAGTTACATATTTTCAAATGTTTACACCACTCAAGGTTGAAGAGGCCCAAATGTTTTAAAATATTGAAGATTGAACACCCCTCTCTATCTTGCTAATGAGGGCTGGAAACTGCCACACAGTTTGAAGGCCAAGATCGTTTTGTTTCTTTAGAGAAATGTGTTCGAACTTGTGAAGCCCAACATGCCATGAAAGAGCTGTTGAAAGGCATATTCAGAGTGGTTATTCTAAGTTCGAAGGTCGCACTCAGGCAAGCGGGTTATTGAAGGTCGCACCTACGCAAGCAGGTTGTTGAAGGCTGATGTCACACGGGTTGTTGAAGGTCGTTGTCACACGGGTTGATGAAGGTTGTTGTCACGCGCTTATCTTTCACCATTCCATAGTTTTGAACTATCGTTCTCCTTCTTCATTCGGGACAACCAGTGCCCTGATTATCTACGAAGACTTGCTCATACAAATTTGATAGCAGTCATCATGAAGAAGTTATGAAGCAGCAGTTCCATCGACCTGTTTCGATTTATGAAGTTTATAAAAGGTGCTATTGACAAAGTTGTGGCAGTCTTCAGTGGCAGATCTGTGAACAGTCCAATGCAGGCTAAGAGGTTGTTTACAGGTTATGAACTACTATTTCTCCTCCGAACTATCGTTTTGCGTGATTGCAAGTGCTTATTTTGTGTTTTGCTTTTTTTTTTTTGGGAGAGAAAATTTGTTTTGTTTGGTTGTGTGAAAGAAAGTGAGGAGGGGTATTAAAAAGTGAGGAGGGGGGGGGGGGGGGGGGGGATGAGAGAAAAGACTGTTAGAGAAGTGATGATTAAAATAAACATGTAAATACATAGATAAAAGTGTAAAGTAGATAGTTACATTGTTAGAATGGTAAAGAATATTAATAATTTAAAGATAGTGTAAAGATAGAATGGTAAAGATATAAATGTAATAGATAGTGTATAATGATAATTGAATGTAAAATTTGTAATGAGAGAGAGAGAGAGAGAGAGAGAGAGAGAGAGAGAGAGAGAGAGAGAGAGAGAGAGAGAGAGAATTGAAGATATAGCCTTATGATGAGTTACATTGTTAGAAAGTTAAATCTGCAATTTGTTTAAACAAGAATAGAGAGAGAGAGAGAGAGAGAGAGAGAGAGAGAGAGAGAGAGAGAGAGAGAGAGAGAGAGAGAGAGAGAGAGAGAGAGAGAGAGAGAGAGAGGTTGTTAAAGCTACACAAGCTAGTTTGATTTTTCCACTCATAAATTGCATTGACGCCATGTTGTGGGATGTCACATGCCCCAAAAGCTTAGAATACTCTTTTCTAAGTCATATCCCTAACTTAGCTTTGGAATGGCACCTTTGGAATGAGGTCAAATTGGGCATAGATAGGCTAGAGAGATTCTAGGAGCTAAAAATAGCAATTTGACATTGTTTTGGACTCAAAATCTTGACCCCCAATTAGGGTGGATCTTATGACCTAATAGGTTAAACATTAGGGTTAAGTCTTGGATGGATCAGAGGAAGCTCTAAATGCTCAAATCCGAGGCATTCATGTATTATATATATGTGATGGATTTGCCATTCAATTATGAGTAAAATTGAGATCTTCTTTCATGACTAGTTTTGGTCTATCATTTGTGTGTTGATTGTTATTGTCATCTTGATTTTTGTAATCATTAGAATTTTTGGAGGGTGCTGGTATAGTACAAAAGTAGCAGGCTGTACTTTCACACGTGAACCTCTTTGCATGATTTTGGAGCAAATTTGTGGAGTTCAAGCCAAGATAAGCTAGAAATCAATGTATTGTTTGTGTTCTAGCAATAGAATCTTGATTGGATCTTAATTAGAGCTTTCTCCATCATTTCTAGGATCTCAGAGCCATTCCAAGAAATGAGCTATAAATCATGCTAGAATCATAGATTTTGATGCAATTTATGCATTGATTGCTATCTAGACACAATCTATGATTAGCTCCTCCAATTTTTTATGTGAATGAAGAGGGATCTAATGGAATTTGATTTACAGGTCATTTAGCTTCAAAATCCAAGTTGAGGTCATCTCTTATCAATTGGATTAAAATAGCAATTTTTTATGCTTCCTCCTTTTAGATGCTACTAGATTTGTGGAGTCAATCACAAGGAATAGTTTTCAATTATTCAATAGGAAGGTAGATCATCATTCTTGGTGCTATAATAGGTCATTCTTAGAATTATTAAGGTCCTTGAAAGACATTTTTAGGGTCAACCAAAGGATTTTGGCAACTACTGATCATCATAAAATGCAATTCTAGCTAAGATTGTGTTCAATTTTGCTTGTTTTGGTGAGTTAGTTTGGATTGATTATTGCATAGTGATTCAACCTTATCTTTTAGGAATTATTTGAAGAGGCATTTATATGCATTTGATTCCCTTTGATTCAGGTTAGGTGAATCCAAGCACCTTGTGAAGTCGAGATCAAGGAGGAGGCAATTCTAGATCCATTTTTATTCCAATTCAAGCTAGTTTCCATTTTTGTTGTTTCAAATGGATTTGATTTAGCTCATGATCAAGTAGAATCTTGTTGAGAGGCCAAGTTTTGAATCTTCTTAAGTTCCTAAGTAGTGGGATAGCTATATTTTCAATCATTTCTATTTTGCATACATTTTTGTGATCAAGCTCTTGATTAGAGAGAGAGAGAGAGAGAGAGAGAGAGAGAGAGAGAGAGAGAGAGAGAGAGAGAGAGAGAGAGAGAGAGAGAGAGAGAGAGAGAGAGAGAGAGAGAGAGAGAGAGAGAGAGAGAGAGCGCTTCCATAAGTGCATATCTCTTGGATCCAAATGATAGATTGAATGCTTCTAATTATTCTATTTGGAAGCTAACAATGGAATATATTATTTTTTTGTAATATCTAATGGATATTGTGAGTGGTGAAGAGGATGAGTCCATTCACCCTCAGGAAGCTACAAGATACAAGAAGAGGTGCAAGATTTCCCTCCATCGTATAAAAATGAATGTAGCAAATGAGCTTCTTAAGGAGGTAGGTGCTTGAACCTTGGCTCAAGAATCATGGGAAACTCTTCAAAAATATATGAATCTAAGAACACTTCAAGGTTGTTATCCTTGAAGGACCAAATGCTTCAATGCTTTCAAGCCAAGGGAGAGAGTGGTCATTCATATGTTTTGAGAGTTAAAGACTTAAACAATGACCTTGCTTACATAGGAGATTCCATTCAAAAATGTGAACTTGTTCAATTGTTCTTGAATGGACTAAGTGTGGATTTTGCTAACTTGGTGCAAGGCTATGCAATCATGGGCAACTTGCCCTCTCTTGAAGATCTCCAAGGAGTCCTCATGGCCGAGGAGAGTAGGAGAACTCACATCAAGTCAAGGATGGATAAGCTCTCCCTTAATGATGGAGATGACAAGGCTCTTTTCATCAAGAGAAAAGACAAATCTAAAGGCAAAGGAGGTGCATTCTAGAAGAACCAAGTCAAAGGTGAAGATCAAGAAGGATCTTCGAGTCCAGGCTCAAGCAAGCCCAAGAAGAACAAGTTCAAGATCAAGTACTACTTTTGTAGCAAGATGGGGCATTATGCCTCCGAGTGCTTCAAGAGGAAGCAAGCTCAAAGTCAAGCAAACTGAGCCTTGGCATTTTGTGAGTAAATATTTTGCGAGTTTCTTTCTTGTCATGATTCAACAAAAATATGTTTGGCAAACCCTAAACATCAACTGGTCACCCTTCCATCTCTCTTTCTTCTCGTCCTACCGATTGTGGCCTCTTTGCTCCTGACATGGTTGAAGCCACCATCTTCAAACTCAAAAATAATCATACGTCTAACATTGACCTCCTTTCAGCCGAGCTCCTCAAACCAGTTGCCAAACTTGCCTCCCCTTTCCTAGCCCATTGTTTCAACCGCTCTATCATTGATGGTTTCCCCATACCTTGGGCCACCAATCTCCTTCACCTCATTCCAAAGTAGGCGATGCCATGAATGTCCACAACTATCACACTATTATGATTGGTCATACCCTAGCCAAGTTGTACGTCATTATTCTCCATAACTTCATTATGGCAGAGGTTGATTATCAACTATTTTATGCGACTGGCCAAGCTGGCTTCAGCCGGGGTTATAGCACTCTTGCCCATGTCCTCACCTACATACTATCATTGAGGAGGCAAAGCATATGGGCAAGAAGGTATTTTCTTGTTTCGTTGATCTCTCTAAGGCCTTTAAAAATTGTTCCTCGTCGTCTTTTGATCAGCAGACTACGTCAACTTGGCTTTTCCGACTCTATTCTCATGGCAATGGTTGCTTTGTATGAGAGAGTTCTAGCATGTATTCGGCTGGAAACTGATTTATCTTCTCTCATCCGTAGCATTGTTGGTGAATTCAACAAAAATATGCTAGCGTGCTATGTTTGGAGGCTACAAAAAAATTAATTTGAAATTTTTTTTTTTACTTTGTGAGATTTTTAACTATGTACCAAACCACATTCTTAATAATAAACATTGACGTAGTGGCATAAAAAGGGTAGCACACCATGTGCTATATTTTTGTTGAATTGTGACAAGAAAGAAACTAGCAAAAAATCTACTCGCAAAATGTCAAAACCCAAGCAAACCTGGGCCAAGAAGAAGAGGAGAGTTCACATGAAGAGTCTCTCATGATGTCAAGTTTCTCATCTTCAAGCGTGAAGGGAGAAGACCCTTGGCACATAGATAGTAGGATTACATTAGGAGAAATATGGGCTCAAAATGGGCCCTTTAAAAGTTTGAGTTTTGAGAGAGGTTACTTAGACAGAGAATGGAAACCGGTAATGTTTGGTTGACATTTTTTGAGTTTCCGGTAATGCCCACATTCTAACTACTGTGGTTTACTAAACTTCAAGCATCAACTAGTTAAGTGTGCTTCTAATAATGAAACACGAAATTTTTCGCATGTTTCAGTCGACTTGAAATCTTGATATGCTCTTTGCAAATTTTTGTATGCTCATAGTAAAATATGGAGCGGGAGAATTATGAGCTCGACATAGCCAAAAAGCCTGAGGTTTCGATGATACGTTCATGAGGGCAATCATTTGTGAAGCTCGGCCATTGTCTGAATTTTGTATATTCTTGGTTGTACACCTGATATTGATTCAGCACACACAGGTACGACTCCTAGTCCTTGACTTGGTTGTTCGCCTGTTGATGTATGGACAACAGGCAATATCAATTCAGTGTGCACAGGTAGGACTCCTAGTCCTTGACTTGGTTGTTCGGGCGTTGATTCGATATGTATGGACAACAAGCAATATCGATTCATGCACACAAGTACGACTCCTAGTCCTTGACTTGGTTGTTCGTGCGTTGATTCGATATGTACAGACAACATGCAATATCGATTCGGCGCATGTACAGCCTCCCAGAATATTTTTTCATGTGTTGGAACCAATATTAGTACGGATAAGATGAAAACTAAAGAGAATATATTCTAGATTCCCCACTTCGGCGTGGCGGCTATGCCGCCTCCAATTTGCAAAGATTTTGAAGTGTGTGTATAATGATGGCCAAGTGAAGATCTTCAAGAATCCTGTCACATGCAAACCAAAAGGACACCTGTGGAGCATGAACCACCCAACCAACATGGAGAGGCTAGTCAATACCCTAACCAATCCACCCCCAAGCTACAATGAAGAACACAAGAGAGGAGAGGACAAACTGGCTCAAGAAACTGAATTCACAATAGGGAGATGGGTGAGTCTCCATAGGATATATTTTCTCCAAGAGAGAGAGAATATTCTCCCTAGGATCTCCATGCAATCTATATTGAGCTATTGACCTCCTATTCTTACATTAAAGCAGTGCTCCTATGTCCAATTATAGGTCTGGGCCCTCATATGATTATTAATTACTTGATACGACCACGTTCGAAATGATGTAGCATAACTAAAAACCACATACAACTGGAGTGACCAGCTATACACGTCAGGAATTAATCTGATTCCCTTGTACAGGACATGGACATAACATTCTTCCCCCCCTTGAACCACTTCTATCTCTAGAAGTGAAACATAGGGAAATTCTTTTTCATGCTTTCGACCTGCTTCCATGAATCGTCATCCTCAGTCCGTCCCTTCCACCTGATCAAGCACTCACAGATAGAACGATTTCTCAATTGTTTATCTCTGGTTCTGAGTACTTTTTCAAGCTCCAAAGGAACACTAAGCGATAAGTCCTCCAAATGGATAAGACCTTCCTCTGAACCAACTATGTCATCTTCATGTAAACTTAATTTTAGACGGCTTACATGAAACACAGGGTGAGCTGTAGACTTGTTCTGAAGATCTAGTTCGTAAGCTAAAAAACCAACTTTCTTTATAATTTGAAATGGTCCACAATATCGCGTAGACAATTTATAATGCTTCCTTGTATGCATAGTCTTAGAATCATTAGGTATTCTAAGATATACCCAGTCATCAATTTTAGAATCTTTGGGAGACCTCTTAAGATCGGCATAGTGCTTAGCTCTATCCTGAGTGTTGGAAAGTGGTGTGCTGTGAAGATAGGTCTAGCTCGAAAAGAAACAAACTCAAAAAGAAACGAATGAAAATAATTCGAGTGTCTAGAAAGAAAACTTTTCGTGCATGGCGAAATAAACTATCTTCCTCTTTCACAATGCATGACTACGCCTATCAATTTCAAACATAACAATAGTGATTGAAATCACGTTTGATCTTATAGTAACTAACTTTGGAATCATTAGTACTGTTTAGCAAAATACCTAGACCCGACGGTTGGCGAAAATACCGCCGCTTAGCAAACAAAGCGGTGCGTATAACTTGCACCCCACGAGCACATCATAGACAGTAAATCGGTTTCTAGCCCATGTAAGATTTTTACTAATTGTAAACCGAATTCAATGGGGAAAGATATATTAGCAAGATCCTAACACGAATTAGTGATCAGAAGTTTTACGGAACCGTGACCCTAGAAAGCTAGTGAATCATTGCAGCCAAAAGTACTAGCACCCCCTCCTTGCAACCATATCTCTGAGAGCCTGAAAAACTCTCATCGGTTGGGGAGCACGGGGCAATAGAGAAGGCCATCAGGGTTGGAAGTGGCAAACCCTCTGTTGCTCACGTAGGGCCGAACCGCCATTAGAGGTGGGGCCCCTTGACCCTTTTAGGACGTTTTGGGTGGACCAACCCCCCCGTCAAAAATGGCCCTAACATCCTTCTTAAAAGTTCTTGTTAATTAAAGATCAAGGGGATCCTGCCACTTGTATCTTTGTGAACATCAAGTGAGTTCCTAGAGAGGAAAATTTTGGAGAAGAGATTAGGGAGGGCCTACAAGGACATCATTAGTACAAGTCATTAGGGATATGGAAACCCTTCGTGGATTCTTTTTTGGATCTAGTGAGAGGTTAAGTGCTACAAACTACTCAATATGGAAAGTGAGAATGGAGTCACTCTTAGTGCTCCAAGACCTCTTTGATATTGTCCTAGAAGAAGAGGATGAGCCTCTTGGAGGACAAGAATTGGTTAGATACAAGAAGAAGGCAAGACTAGCACTTCATAGCATCAAAAAGAATGTTAGTGATGACCTCTTGAAGGACGTAGCCTCTTGCACATCGGCCAAGGAAGCTTGGGATTCTTTAAAAGCTATATAGTAATCCAACAACACTTCAAGAGTACTTATTATAAGAAACCAAATCTTACAGAGTATGAAAAGAAGTGATGAAAGTGCACAAGAATATGTGCTTAGGATCAAGTCTCTCAACAAAGAATTAGTTTCTATTGGAGAGAAGATTCTAGATGGTGAGCTTAAGAAGTGATCCTCAATGGCTTAGGAGATGAATTCTCCAATTTGGTTCAAATTTTTGCCATCCAAGGCTCTTTGCCATCAATTGATAAGCTCCATAGTGTGCTAGTGGCTGAAGATTGTAGGATGCTCCATGTAAAATCTAGGATGAGTTCCTTATCATTGCAAGATGGAGATAAGAAGGCAAATTTCTCATTCAAAGGCAAGAAGAGGACCAAGGGATTTAAGAAGGATCAAGAAAATGAGTCCAAGGAGGAGGATCAAACATCAAGTTCAAAGGAAAAAGACAAGTCAAAGCAAAAATGCTTCTTTTGTGGAAAGAAGGGGCATTATGCATCTGAATGCTACAAGAGGCAAAGAGCACAAGAGGAGGAGGACAAAAAAGGAAATCTTGCACATGGGGAGGAAGAGGATGAAAGAGATGTATTCTTGATGGCATCTATATCCTCACCAACAAACAATGGCAATTCAAGAGACACTTGGTGGATTGATAGTGAGGCTAGCTCCCACATGACTTGTGAAAATGACTTTTTCTTAACTTTACACTCTTTCAATGATGCTAAAAAGTTATTGCAAGTGATGAAGAGTGTAGGATACATGGTGTTGGTACCATCTCTTTGTGTCTAGAATCCTCAAAAAGTATGGATCTAGAAAATGTTCTTTATGTACCATCAGTCACCAAGAATATGATAAGTATTGGTCAACTTGTGAAAAATGGTTTGGATATCCACTTTAAGCATGGAGTTTTTTCCATTTTGAAGAATGATTTTTGCATTGCAAAATGATTTAAACATGGAAGTTCGTTTGGAAGCTAATAGTGCTTTTGAAAATGTGAACTTGGCAAAGGAGGAGATCACTTAAGTGGAGATCTTGACACATTGTGATCTTGCTAGCATTGAGGAGGTACTTGGCATGACTCTAGGAATGAGACTAGGTTGGCAAATTAGGGCAATGAAGCCAAGTTAAATTCCTTATTACATGCTAAAAATTCACCTAACTTTACAAAGGAAGAGGATTTTGTATGTAGAAGACTCTCCATAGTGAACACTTAGATTATTTTTGAGAGCTCATTGGCAAAACTTGAGTTTCGATTCTATGTACTTGTTGTTTTTTGGATCCAAGCAAGATCAAATTCATTTGTACTATGTTTTCAGTCTACAGGTGTTACGTACCCATAAGGGCATGCAACATGAAACTTGAGGTGACGGTCTCAGTTATGGGATAGAACGCTGATTTGGAGCTATTAATCTTTTGGGTGCCACATGTCAATGTGTTATTGGCGTGCGATGACTCTTTGTTATGGACCCGTGTCAGTGTGCACAACTGCCGGATGTCGATGGTCATACGTGACTCCTATGGTCGGAGATGACCCCATCTGGACTATGTATATAGAGGAGGATCTCCAAGAGCATGGCATTCATTCTCTCCTAGAGAATAAAGAGCTCTTCCACTGATGGTCAGGTCAGGACGATTATCTAGGCCTCAAGATGTATGTAGGTGAGGGTTGAGGGTAAGACATGGTAGTATGGGACAAGAAAAGTACACAACTTGTACTTGCAGGTTGTACTTGTTGCAAGTACATACATGTTGCCTTTCTTCTCATCTTTTTGAGCCTCTTTCTTGGCCTTTAACTTTCTCCTTGTAAAGCTCCCCCTGCATGTGAAAATTGTTAACTAGTTTGATCTAGTTCATTTGGCAATTTAGGCCAATATGCATTTCATACTTAGAGATAAACTTTATGAAGTTATTTTGTCTAAGTTCATTTGAATTACCACTTTTGAAAAGTGCAAGATAAGTAAGTAGATCGAGTTTGGAAAGATTCAAGTTTAAATATTTGATACATTGAATCTAGTCTATTTTTGTGTAGGGTTTGGAATAGATCTAGAAGTTTTCTATTGTTGATAACCTTGGAGAAGGACATCAAAATAGGGCATGGACTTGTTATAAATAGTATACAAGTGTGGGAAGAGATACATACTCTCTTTCTCATCGCATTCATGCTTATACATGAGTTCTCTGTTGGTTTATATGTCCATTGGTGCACTATAGTGTTGATATCTTGCAATTTTGTGTGTAGAATGCTATTATAAGTTGATTATTGGATCCACACGTGTGAAATACAATACCTTATTCTTATTGTACAGAAAACAACTTCATTTTATGATATATTTGATGTTTGATCAAGGTCTTATTGAGCTTGTATCTTCTATGTGTAGTAGCTGTTAGATTTCTACATTGTCAATGGTGTTAGATGTGTTGTCATTCATAACCAAAGATCAAAGAAACATATTGGATCTTAGTGATCTAATATTTCTTCACATGGTATCAAAGCTATTGTTGCAGGGAGGAGTTATCAATTCTAGAGCATGCTAGATGATTTCTACTAAAAATCAAGGAATTTTCATGTGTAGAATTGATATTTTGAAAACGAAACTCAATATAGGGTTATGAATTCGAAGTAGACCGATTTCACACTTCACTTACTAGATTTGGGTGACTTTAATTGTAGTAGGAAGGTCTCATTGAAGACTACAAGATTCTATACCAGGTTTGTAGCATTTGCATAGAGAATTTGGATGATTCAATTTTTTGTACTTTTGTCAAAACCCTAAATCTGTTTGGATCTCTTGTTTTTGAGGTTTCTAGACTTCTCAAGAGTGTGTTTCAATTTTAGGAAGTACAAAAGTTCATGATATTGTAGGTTGATCATGTGTTGATCAAGTATCTTCCATTCTGTGTTGATTTGCTTGGTTTGGTGCAAGAAAGAGATCTGAGAGGTTCCATATCTTTGTGATTTCTTATTGAGTTCATTTGTTGACATTCAAGAGAGTGCTTTGTGCATTGGAGCAAGTTGAAAGAGAGGATCAGGTCATGGCAACATGGCTACAAATGGAGGCTTTATGTTGGAAAGCAATGATAGGCTTACCTCAAGCAACTATTCTACTTGGAAGGTGAGAATGGAGTCTCTCCTTGAGATGAATGAGTTGTTGGACATTGTTTTAGGAGTGGAAGAAAGGCCCTTGGCACAACAAGATCAAGTGAGGTATGACAAGAGAGCTAAACGAACTCTACACATCATAAAAATGAATGTTACCAATGAGCTTCTCAAAGAAGTTGTGAGAGCATTAAGGAGGTAGAGCTTGTGTAAGTTATACTTAATGGCTTACTTCATGATTATGCTAACCTTGTTCAAAGCTATGCTATTCAAAGGACTTTGCCAAGCATGGTGGATTTGCAAGAGATCTTGGTGAATGAGAGATATAGGCTTCAAGCAAGAGGTGGATCTACAACAACATCTCAATATGAAGAGGAGGCTATGTTCATCAAGGGCAAAGGTGAAAGCAAATGGTCTAAAGGAAAAGATCAAGGTGAGACTTCTTCTTTTGGAAAAAAGAAAGATAGATCCAAGTTAAAGTGCTTCTATTGTGGAATCAAAGGGCATTTTACTAATGAATGTTTGAAGAAGCAAAGAGATGAAGGTAACAAGCAAATCAACTTTACTACTAATAATGAGGATCTAGGTGTTTGTGATTCTATGATGATGTGTTCTTCAAGTCCAATATCAAGTGAAGGTGACAAAGATTCATGGTGGATTGATATCATCCTTATGTTGAAGGTACTAATGATTTTTTTCATGGCTTCTATTGTTCAAGAGGTTTCTACTCCACTATTTTGCATTGTTCCTAAACTAGTTATTTTGGTAATAGTTCATAGATAAATTGGCCGTAAATCGATTTATTCGGTTCTTATGAACTGTTTGTCACAATAACGTTGATAGCATGTTGAGGATGGAAAGTTTTTTTCCTATAACCTCCAGAGAACCTGCTTGGTTGGGACAAGTTTAAGAGTGCAACAGTCTAATTCTTTGCTTTGGTAGGAATGTGTGAGCAATGCATGTATGCCAGCCTTACCCTATTTGCTGATGGATCAGTGTCTGTGATGCTTAGTGGGTAGACCTGCAATGGTTTTTTCTTAAATCTTGCAGTACCTTCTGGTCGGGAAGATTGCTGACCAAAGTTGCTTGGAGAACTTTGATAACTCCAAGATAGCTATTGAGCAACTGTTTGGCACCCAGATCTTGACTTGCTTGCAAACAAGTAAAGTGTACAATGTAACCTGTCAGGTGAATCCTTCTTGTGGAAGTTTTTTTTAATGCAAATCTTAGCTGCTGCTCACCATAGACTGGTATGCCCATTTGTAAAGCGAGTGGAGCGCTGATCCAAACTGAAAGGCCCTCTACCCATAGTTTTAGTTATGATTAGTGGATTCAGATGTTTTCCGCTCTACTGTGAATCCTCATAGAGTCAATCTGCGAGTGAGCTAGGGCCGTAGGTAAGCATTAGTGGATTTAGAGACAAGTTTCTTTATTTTCAAGTTGTTGAAAAGCGCTTACTGACGTGAGGAACAACGATATGCTGTTAGAACCTCCGTTCAAGCTGTTCGAGAAGCATACGGATCTGTTCGCAAATGGGCGTGAGGAATGGGGATGGGATGGGAGATGGCCAAGGGAAGGCCGCGATCCTACTTGATCTCTCTCTCTCTCTCTCTCTCTCTCTCTCTCTTTTGTTTAGGTCACGGCTGGAGGTCTTCTCTACCTCGTTGGTGGCGATTGTTGCAGCGTGCTTGAATTCCTTCCCTTTTTGCAAAACCTTTTAGGGTTTTTGAATGGGGGTATAGGCTTTTGCTTTGTGTATGGTTTTTTTCTGAACGTTATAGTTGATTTGGCACATGTTGCCGGTGAGACAGTAGTTTGGAAAATTGCATGAATGTCCAATCGATGCTTGTTGCATGCCAGTTGGCTGAGGTTTTTTAAGGGCTTGACCTTAGGTAGCTTTAAAGTTGGTTTCTAAAGTGGATTAGGAGTCAACTCGGAAAATTTAAGTTACTAGCACCCAGTAAGAGGAAATTCGGTTTCTTGGTGCTCAGTTGTCAATGCTATAACCTTGGGTTTGGATGTTGCTTTCTGGTTTTAGTACAAGGAATTTGGTTTTTTCTTCTCCAACAATATGCATGTACAAGGCCTCATCAACTTGACAGTTACCAGTAAGCTAGTTTTTGTGGAACTTTGGTACCGTTGATTTTGTGTGAAGCTATAATAATCGGTCCAAATTTTGCTAAACCGATCTTGACAAAATGATGGTAGTGGTTTGGTTCTTAGGCATGTACCAAGTAAAGGGATTTGATTCCTTGGCATTATGCTAGTTAGCCACTTAACTATGGAGCGGTATCTCCCAGTTGATTGAGTTAAATGGTATTACGATTGTTGTTCCTATATGCTTATCCTAAATGATTTTGATTTTTAGGATTGGGCAAGCTAAAGCTCTTGGATACTTGTTAAAGTGAATAAATGGAATAAAGGTCATAATATTTGGAGGTTGCTCTATATTCGCTAACAAATAAGTGTACCGAATATCATAAAAGAGTATCTGGATCCAAATTTTATGGATTTTCCATTAGGTTCAGGCTACTTAAACAAAGTAATACTTAAGTTAGTGTAGTCAGAAGGGTAGCAACCTAGCATTTACTTGTGTCAAAGGAGTTTTTAGTGCCTTCGTTGATGAATTTTTTGTTGGATTATTCTCCTTCTTACTAATCGACTAATCAGTTTTAATCCTCATCCATTGTTTATCCAGTTCTGCGGATTTTTAGTGTCTTTACACAGGCTGCAGATTTACAAGTGTTTTTACACGGTCTGCAGAAATACACGGAGTTTGACAACAGTGTCACATTTTCTCT
The DNA here is from genome assembly GCA_029204225.1 of Diphasiastrum complanatum. Classification (NCBI taxonomy): domain Eukaryota; kingdom Viridiplantae; phylum Streptophyta; class Lycopodiopsida; order Lycopodiales; family Lycopodiaceae; genus Diphasiastrum; species Diphasiastrum complanatum. Next base: position 45,936,638 of record CM055110.1, on the reverse strand, counting down.
CTCTACAATCCAGACATTGTCGTCTGTCATGAATCTCGTGTAAAAATGCAGTGTCTCCTTTTTCACATTTTTTGCCTGTCAGCAATTACGAGTAAAACTACAGAGTCGCATTTTTTGCATTTTTCAAAGTGCCTCAAATGTTAAGGAAATGACTCTAGCAAAGTGTGGGGCTACCCTAAATGAGATTTAAGGACACTATCGGGGTTTTCGCAAAAAGCCGACAGTGTTTTGTGACACTGTCGCCTGTGGCAGTTTTAGTTCATTTTTGCAGAGTAACAGTTTTAGTTCATTTATGCAGACAAACTGTTTACAGCCAATTTTCACCGCTTATCAGCAATCAATTTTTGAGAAGGAATTGGATGAATGCCAGCGGACACCAACCAACTGGCAATCGCATTTGACGACCTAATTACTTAGTATAAATTAGCTGTTCATATTCATACAGTTTTAAGAAGAAGTTCTCAAGTTCTCAAGTTTGGAAGCAACGAATCAACATTGTGAATTGTGAAGGAGTTGAGTGTTATTACACGATGCTTCCTACGCTCTTATCAAGCAGATCATTCACAATCAAAAAGTATTGTTGTTAGCTCTCTATCAAGCTTTCAAGCTTGAACTCTCTTGAGCATTCTAGTTCAGTCTTTTAGAGATTTATTTTAGAGTTGCTATTGCGTTACTGCTTATCAGCAGAGCTGCTTATTATCAGACTTATTCTCAGTTACTCAGAGACAACTTAGAGTGCACGGTTTCTATCCGCTATTGTTTTGCACCCATTAGCATCTGATTTTGTTTTTCTGAATCAATACTATCTTCTTATTGCGTTCATGTATCTTTGTATTGCTTTTGTACCTGATAGAAATTGTCTGAGAATTTAATACTTTATGTTTGTTTGGCTACATAATTACTTAGTATCTAGCGATTTCAAAGTTAGTTGCTAAAGACTAAACATGATTTTCATCACTACTGCTTTGTTCAATTTTTGATAGACGCAGTCATGCATTGAAAGTAGGAGGTTTTCGCATTACATTATCTATCCTTTTTCCAACATGGTATCAGAGCGTTGATTCTTCTTCAGGGTCTTATACTATTTTGATATCAGAGCAAAAGCTCTAATACTTCATATCTTTCGCGATATCAAATCGATATCATATTCTTCAGTTCCTTTCATCGTTTCAGTATCAGAGAATTCATTTCCTGTTGTTGGCATTACTACATCTTAGCGTCATCGATACAATTGACAAACTAAGTTCCAGATGATTTCTCAAAGTAAAGCTGGTCTTATTGCAGACAAGCTGAATGGATCCAATTATCATTTGTGGAAATTTAAGATGAAGATCTTGCTAATCGCCAACGAGTTATAGGAAGTTGTTACAAGTATAGAAATAAAATTTGAAGACGACACAAAAGACTCAAAGTTGAGATTGAAGGATGGTAAAGCTTTCGCGCTTATTATCCTCAATATATCAGATACATAGATTGGACACATAGCTGAAGTTAAAACTTCAAAAGATGTTTGGGACATCTTGAACTCACTATATGACGTGAGGGACGTAACTACTAAGTTACATCTACGAAGAAAATTCTTCACATTCAAGATGTCTAATGGTGATTCTCTTCAGAGTCACATTAACTAGTTTAAGAATCTCTTGCAACAGATGCCATAATTGTGTCTTGATCATCAGTCATAGATGATCAAGACACAATTATGACATTGCTTTCAAGCTTGCCCTCTACATATGAGAACTGGTTGATGATCATATCAACACACTCATATTTAACTCTTACTAGAGTTATCACTATGTTGCTGCAAGAAGACAATAGAAGAAGTCAAGACACTTTGTCTACTTTCTCCTCTCAGGCTCTATATGTCAACAAAGGCTCTAAGCGACAGAAGCAGAAAAGCTCCAAGAAGGCTGCAATGAATCAGAAGCTGACTCAAAGTCAAGTACAATCATCAAATCCACAGTCGAAGAAGAAGATGTTTTGTAGGTATTGCAAGTGCAATAACCATGAGATCAAGGATTGTCGAATTCTCCAAGTGAAAAATGCAACCAAGCAACCTGATCAACAAGCAAACACAGTTTCACCATGTCCTTAGGTCGAAGTGGACGGAGGCGCATTCATGGTCAAAGACCAAAGTGCATTTTTGGATGATTCATGGTTTCTTGATTCTGGAGCAACTCAACACATGACCAATCAACGTGAGATTTTCAACTCCTACACGCCTTACAACACGAAGAAATTTGTTCATCTTGGTGACAATAGGACTCACACTATTGAAGGTGAAGGTACTGTAAGATTGTGATTTCAACATGATCAATTTAAACAACTATCAAAAGTCTTATATGTTCCTAAACTCTCTACAAATCTTTTATCAATAGGTAGAATTACAGATTTAGGTCATAAGGTAGAATTCGAATTTGATCAATGCAAAATTATTGATAGGAGTAATAAGATCCTTGCACTCGGCAAGAGACAGAGTTACTTATATAGATTGGCACATTGTTATTCTGAGTCTAGTCAAGCCTTGAAAACCTCTGTTCTAGTCAATAAAGCATTACTATGGCATCATCGCTTAGGACACTTGAGTTATGCATTTGTTTTGAACATGTCCAAACAATCCATGGTTCTTGATCTCGACTATCCTTCTGGTAAGGTTGATCTCCCTGTCTGTCATAACTGCATCTTTGGAAAGCAGACTAGGATTCCTTTTAGATCAAACCATAGGCATGCAACAAAAGGTCCGTTAGATGTTGTTCATACAGATATATGTGGACCTATGCAAACTCCTTCATTGCTAGATGCAAAGTATTTCATTACTTTTTACCATTCAAAGTTTGGACAGGTACCAAACCTTCTTTATCAAACCTACGAGTTTTTGGATGTACTGCTTTTGTGCAGGTACCTCGTGATCTTAGGAAGAAGTTTGACTTCCCGAGTATCAATGTATTTTCATCAGCTACACTACTTCAGATTAAGCCTACGAGTTATTCAATCCCAAATTCTCATTCAAGGTCCAAGCTCTTCTACTTTTGACGAACAACAAATCAACGACGAATCAGAAGATGATGATGTTGTAGTTCAGCAACTACAGTATGATGGAAATGATCAACTTCTTCTATTACCTAGAAGATCATCAAGGACTAGCAGATCACCTATGAGGTATATCAATGAGTCTGCAGCCTATCTTGTTCAAGAGCCGACGACTGTCAAAGAGGCACTCAGTCAGCCTGATTCAGATCTATGAAAAGAAGCTATGGATAAAGAGTATTCATCTCTTATCAAGAACCAGACATGGACAATTGTCGAATTACCTGCTAGCAAAAACGTAGCTGATTGCAAATGAATTTTCAAAGTCAAGTACAATGCAGATGGAAGCATCAACATGAGAAAGGCGTGACTTGTCGCCAGAGGATTTTCTCAGGTATACAACGTTGATTACACTGAGACCTTCAGTCCAGTAGTCAAACATTCTTCTATTTGACTTTTGCTATCATTTGCCGCTGCAGCATATTCGGAAATACATCAAATGGATGTACAAACAACATATCTCAATGAAGTTATTGGAGAAGACATTTACATGGTGCAACCCGAAGGTTATATTATCGAGGGTAAACACAATCATGTGTGTAAATTCCATAAGGCACTTTGTGGCTTGAAGCAATCTGTTCGAGCATGGTTTCAAAGGATCAATACTTTTCTTATTGATCACGACTACACACCTAGCTCTTCAGATTCAAATGTTTACTTCAAAGTAGTACAACAGTCTTTTATCATTATCACTTTATACGTGCATGATACATTGCTTTTCAGCAACAGTACTGATCTGATAAAAGAGGCCAAGACAATGCTATCTTCCGAATTTAACATGACCGATCTGGGCGAAGCTCATTTTTTCCTTGGTATACAAATCCACAGAGACAAAAAACAGAAGTTGGTCTACATTACACAACAGAGGTACATCTACAACATGTTAGTCAAATATAATCTGATTAATTGCAAGTTAGCTCTCTCACCAATGGAACTAGGTCTCAAATTGTCAAAGGACCAGTGTCCCCAAACAATTCATAAGAAGCAGCAGATGCGTGAGTATCCTTACCATTCTATTATAGGATCACTTATGTACACCATGATCTAGACATAGCTTTTGCAGTCAGCTCTCTCAGTCAGTTTATGACTAATCCTGGTGTAACACATTGGACGGCTCTTATCAGAGTCATGAGATATCTTCGAGCTACTATGGACTTTTGCATTTGTTATGGAATAGTCTGCAATGAAAAACTCAATTTACTCAGTGGTTACACAGATGCAAATTGGGCAAGATATGTAGACACTCGTAAATTTACTTTCAGATTTACATTCTTCCTTAACAATGGTCCAATTTCCTGGAACAATCGCAAGCAATCTTCAATAACTCTATCTTCCACTGAATCAGAGTATATCGCAGCTTCTCAAGCTACAAAGGAAGCAATTTGATTGAAAAACTTACTCTCAGATATTGGCCTGAATCAATATGCTCTGATGACATTATTTTGTGATAATCAAAGAGCCATTGCTTTATCAGCCAACCCTAGATTTCATTATAGGAGTAAGCACATTGAACTGAAGTATCATTTCGTCAGAAGCAAAGTTCTCAACGAAGAGGTCAGATTGTAGTACTATAGAACGCAAGATATGACAACGGATATTTTTACCAAAGCATTAAGTTTGGAAGCACACAGAAGATTCTGTGTAGAGAAAGTCAAGGCATTCAAGGATTCAGATTAAGGAGGAGTGTTGGATTATTCTCCTTACTAATCGACTAATCGGTTTTAATCCTCATCCATTGTTTATCCAGTTCTATGGATTTTTCCGTGTCTTTACACAGTCTGCAGATTTACAAGTGTTTTTACAGAGTCTGCAGAAATACACAGAGTTTGACAAAAGTGTCACATTTTCTCTCTCTACAATCCAGACATTGTCGCCTGTTAGGAATCTCGTGTAAAAATACAGTGTCGTCTTTTTCGTATTTTTTGCCTGTCAAGAATCATGAGTAAAACTGCAGAGTCGCATTTTTTGCATTTTTCAAAGTGCCTCAAATGTTAAGGAAATGACTCTAGCAAAGTGTGGGACTACCCTAAATGAGATTTAAAAACATTGTCGGGTTTTTCGCAAAAAGCCGACACTGTCGTCTTTTTGTAACTCTATCGCCTGTGGCAGTTTTAGTTCATTTCTACAGAGTAACAGTTTTAGTTCATTTATGCAGACAGACTGTTTATGATCAATTTTCGTTGATTATCAGCAATCAATTTCTGAGAAGGAACTGGATGAATGCCAACGGACACCAGCCGACTGGCAATCGTATTTGATGACCTTATTACTTAGTATAAATTAGATGTTCATATTCATACAGTTTTAAGAAGAGTTATGAAGTTCTCAAGTTCGGAAGCAACGAATCAACATTGTGAATTGTGTTGGAGTTGAGTGTTATTACACGATGCTTCCGATGCTCTTATCAAGCAGATAATTCACAATCAGAAAGTATTGTTGTTAGCTCTCTATCAAGCTTTCAAACTTGAATTCTCTTGAGAATTCTAGCTCAGTCTTTTAAAGATTTATTTTAGAGTTGCTATTGCGCTACTGCAGAGCTGCTTATTATCAGACTTATTCTCAGTTACTCAGAGACAACTTAGAGTGTGCGGTTTCTATCCGCTATTGTTTTGCACTCATTAGCATCTGATTTTATTTTTCTGAATCAATACTATCTTCTTATTGCGTTCAGTATATGTCAGAATGCATGTATCTTTGTATTGCTTTTGTAACTTATAGAAATTGTCCGAAAATTCAATACTTTATGTTTGGCCACGTAATCACTTAGTATCTAGCGATTTCAAAGTTAGTTGCTAAAGATTGAACGTGATTTTCATCACTACTGCTTTGTTCAATTTTTTTTATAGGCGTAGTCATTCATTGAAAGTAGGAAGTTTTCGCATTACATTATCTATCCTATTTTCGTCATTTTCTTCGGGTGACCGAAATATCTAAGGGAGGAAGAAAATGAGACACATGAGTAGGTAAATGTGACTGTGTTATGTAGTTTGTATTGGCTAATAATCCCTGTAAGAAAATTGCATAGCACTGGTTTATTGAATTCATTAGGTTGAATTCATTTTGAATATCTATAGGACCATGAGTTGACCCTATTTGTTATTAGAAATTGTGAGATGGAATGAGAATGACAATTGGTTCACATTTGTACTGTAAAGAGCCTTATTCCGAGTTGGAACTCTCTAATGGTAGGAATTTAGGAATGATAGTACCAACCAGATGGGTTGTTTTATGTGACGGTAAACCATGTGCAAATTCTTGTTAAATCACAATCTTGTTAATGGATTATTGTGATCCATTAGGAACAAATATGGGGGTACTCCAGTACTTGGTGGAATAGATATGTGCAAATCTGGTATAGGAAATCCAGATGGATGGTTAAGATCTTTGGATCATCGATCTTCTTGAAGATCGGATCCTATGTTGGATATTGGTTTGGTCAGATAATCTATTTGATTTTCTTATGAGCAAATCTAAAAGAAAATAACGTTTTTGGAGAGAAAATTGATGGTATAAGACATTAGTGATTTCAAAGGGGAATTCTTGTACGAGAATGATCTATAGACCATTGGTTAGTATTTACATTATTAGTAATGCTAATAGTTGAAACCATTGGTTAAATTTTGTTTAGGGTATTTGGAGTGGTTATGAGATATAGATTCAGATCCCTCAATGGTATCTCATAAATTTCAAATTGGAAGCCCTTAAATCTATTTCTCTATTATTTTAAACCTCTACTTTTTAGAATTTCTTAAATACAAGACAATTGTATTGAGATTCATATAATTCTTTCTAGGATAGAACTATGTTCTGAAGGACTGATTATAATTATATGAAATTGTACTTCCATACAAGGATGAATATAGCTCATAATCTATTGATGTTTTCAATTGATTAGACTTCCTGAACCCAAATGTTTATCTCTATTTGATAGTTGATTATTGAGATGCAATATTTCTATCACGGGGAATAAGACATTCTATGATTTTGAGAAAAAAGTCCGGTTTGTAATAGTATTTTGGATACTCATTACTGACTTTTTCGAATCTTAGATATTTTATACGTTGTCTTTTGAGAACTTATTAATCAAAATTATTGATTTTTTTTTAAAGGGGGAGTTTATGTACTGGGTCATAGTGAGATTATTCTCTATGTGTGTATAACGTAGATGAATGCTTGTTGTGATTGAATGCACTTTATTGCTATTTGATCGCGCTTGTTTACTCACTCTGATCAGAACACGAACGTTTACGACTCCTCAGTTTCTGATCAGACGATGGCTGTCTTTGACGCCTGAGAAACTCGTGATACCATACTACTGTTTCCATCTATTTTAGAACCAAACTTCACATTGAATCCATTTTTTCAGTAATACCACACACAAACCATTTCTAATCTCTTTGGTGGACTGTACTCTTGTTTTTGAGAGTACGAATTTATTTTTAAGATCTTGTTGGGCAATTAAAGTTGTGATTATATTTAGCATAAGCTTTCTATTAGATTGTTTTTGCATCTAGCAGCTGGTTGTAACGGGAGAGCTGTTTCACAATATTTTCGCTGTCTTCTCCGATCGCATTCTTCTATCTCCCATGTCCCATCAGATTGGTATCAGAACATAGCTCATATAAATCTAGAGATTGAGTGTGTTCTATTTGTATTACTGTTAGTATGTTTCATATAGGTAGCTCTTCGTCTTCATCATCCAACGAAGCTAGAATCATTGACAAGTTCAATGGTTCTAACTTCTACATCTGGAAGTTAAAACTCTGGATGATGTTGATAGATAGAGATCTTTGGGATGTAGTAGAAGGTGTTGACCTGAAACTAGAAGATGGTGATCAAGCAAAGGCATGGAAGATCAAAGATTAGAAGGCCTTAGCATGTATCACACTCAATCTGGCCGACTCCTAAATATCTCACTTTACCACATGCAAAACCTCCAAGGATGCATTAGATCTGTTATCAAATCTCTATGAGACTCATGATGTAACCACTAGATTACATCTTAGAGTTATCAGCTGTAGGATGTTCTATTCCATTAGGAGAAATATGGGCTCAAAATGGGCCCATTAAGAAATTTTACTTTAGAGAGAGGTTACGTAGAGAGAGAATGCAAATCGTTAACTTCTGGTCGCCGTTTTCCGAGTTTCTTGTCTTGCCCGACGTTTAACTAGTATGGTTAACTTCAGTCAATAGTTCGTTAAGCATGAGATGTAATAACTTCTCTTTATGCTCGTTCCAAAATTCGGGACTAGAGCTTTAAGACTGAAAATCTTGGTGTGCTCAATGCAAAAATTGAAGCGGAAGTGGTAGAAGTTTTGAAATCACTGTATGCTTATAGTGAAATATGAGGCGAAACGATTTTTCAATGCGACATAAACATTACAAAAGTAAGATATGCTAGATCTATTGATTTACTGTGGTTTGATGCATTTACATGATTGTAGCTTTTAACAATGGCAATGTTCCATTTGCATGTTGCTCTTCCGATGGAGTGCACTCCAATTATTAAGAAAAATGTGAAAGTTGTAGAGAATGTTGCTGCAATATTTAGAGAATTGAAAATGAATAATCATATGAATATAGATTTGTGGGTGGATGGATCAATTTATCCTAATGATCCAGCTACCAATTTGTGTCCAGATTTTAAGTCCATAACTCATCTTCTCGGATATGTATGTGAAGGAATTAGTGGATTACTTGGATGTTGTCAAAGGTTGCGTGATATTGGAATGCATAGCATATCTTGTCTTAATCAACAAGTACAGTTTGCTAATCAACAATTGCAACATGCAAATCAACAATTGCTTCATTATGTGCAACACACTAGTGCTGAAAACAATGCACTCAAGAATGGTATGTCAGAGTTGAATGCTACAGTCACTACTCTTTGGGGATCAAACCAAGAAATGTTAGAATCCATGGAAAAGTTGCGATTTGAGAATTTAAAATCTACTGTTGATATAAAAGTTATCAATAAGACAATGATGAAGAGGAAAAGAAAGAGAGTACCGATGAAGAATATTGATGACTTTTCTACACATAGCGGTAATCAGAAAAAAAGAATTTGAGCATTCAAGTATGTTGTCACATAAATTGTTTATTTGATTTGTATATGTCATTTAAATTTGATTTGCACTTGATAACATGAATTTTTTATTTATTAAACATAATTTTAGTTTCATATGTTTGTTGTAGATCATGTTTGGTGGCAAAGAACTATTTAACAGATCGTTCATGCATTGGATCATCTTTAAGTCATGTTTTACCAAGAAAGCCAGCAAAGGAAATGATAAAAAATGTTCGGTTTGAAAAAATGAAAAATGAAATTGTAGAGACTATTTTGATTAAGGTTCAATCATACTATAACTGAATTATACAAATCAGAATATGATGAGCTCAATTACAATGATTGCAATAATATTTTTTTTGATATTGAAAATGTTCTAAAATACACTATTCAATTCTATGAACTAGACGAACATCAAGTAAATGGAAAGATCATTATTGTAATAAAATTGGATGAATCTGAAATCATCAAGGGTCAAAAGTTGGAACGAGTGAGTGTCATTTTGATGAACAAAATTTCAGATACAAATGATCGAACGTTTAGTGTTCAATCGAAAAATCACATATGGTGGTTGGCGGCATTCCAGGTATACATTTCAATTTTCATTTAGAATATCGTTATTAACAATTCATACCTTGCCAGTTTTTATTGACATGTCATGCATTAGTTGCTTCTCTACAGGTCTTGAAAGAGGACCATAAAATACTTTCATGGATATTTTCAAGAACAAATTATGGCGAGATTATTAAGAGACATTTGGAGGGTGAAAAATCTACAGTTGAAAACCATGGAAGTTTTAAAATTCAATGGCACCTTGCAGGGGATTTAAAAACATTAAAATGTATGTATAATGTCTCTGATGGGGCAACATCAAAGCATCTATGTCTTTATTGCGTGAATGATTGCTACAGTATGAATTTGAGACAATCAACAAACACTGGCCCAAGACAAGAAGCTGAAGATCCAAATATGAAAAGTGTTCTACCAATTCCATTGAAAATGTTCACATATGCACATTGCATGCTGAGATTCGTATTATTGAAAAACTTATTTACCTACATATTTTACTAGCATGGAATCATAAACCGGAGTATGTGGCTAAAGCAACAATTAGGAGGTTGGAAATAGTTTTGTCAAATGCAGGACTACATAAAGTGAATGTCACGATTGAAAAAAGTGACTGACTCTCCGGGAAAAAAAGAAACGTTTCTAATAAGCCATCAATTGGAGGTGCTAAAGCAAGAAGATTCTTATCTAATCACACATGCAAAGAATCAGGTGTCAGATACGAAATTTGGAGAGAAATTGTTCAAGCCACACAATCATTGGAAGGAAGCAATCGAGTGGAAAAGGGACAAGTGTGGACCAACTCAGACAAACTCATAGGTGTTATCAGGAAAGAAAACCTATCATCAGAAGATATGAGGACTTTGCAAAATCATTGTACCACATTTGTAAAGTCTGTACATGATTGTTGGATGAAAAGACAACGTTACTCATTACATGGTGCTAATCTATATCATTATCTGGTACTTTTCTCATTCAGACTTATATTTTTTCCTACTGATGTAACTAATCAAAACTATTGTTTGTAGCACATCCTTCTTCATCATGCAACTTATTTTGCAAAGGAATATGGGAGCTTAAGTATCTGGTCATCACAAGGCATGGAAAAATCTCATTGGCAAGCAAGGGGAGCATTTCATAGAACAACAAATCATGGAGGACACATTTCAAGAAATAAATATTTAGTTCAACTTTTTCAGTGGTTTTATAGAAGAGCACAATTTAGATATCAAGCTAAAAACTCGCCAAGTATTACGATATTTTGAAAGGCATTCAAATTCATAACAAAAGAGAGATCCTTGTAATATATCAAAAATCTATTACCGAAAATTGTTTAATTATTATCATCATCCTCTTCAAGATTCAAACAGATGGTATTGTCATGAAGAAATAATCTCCTTTCATATGGATCCAAAAATTCTAAATTTTTCCTTTTGCTCATATCAATGTAAGCCGAATAAAGGGCCATTGCATATGATCTTTTTGTAGTCTCATTGGGAGTATAACCCAATATCTTAATAGCCAAATCTCTTTTCACAAAAATTATTTTATATGTTCCTCTTGCGTACTTATGGCCTCCTAAACAAATTGATAATGATTTGATGGCCATAATGACAGTGGTTGCTTATGGATTAAAAGATGAATGATATATACAAATCTCATTATTTTGAAAGTTTTTCAAATAATGAGATAGAGACACATCCTTTCTCCCGGTTGATACACCTCGGACGCCTCCATGTCTCATACCAAATGCATCTATTTCAATAGCATCCTGTAAACGAGAAAAGAAAATAAATTTAGAATGATACATAACACTGCAAACTCATATTTTAACACAATGTTTGAAATTAAAAAATTAAACAGTATCAATACCAATATAATATCTACGTACCATATCATAATCATCGTATTCAACGACGTTTGCTTTGCTAATGTCATGTCCTCCAATGGCCTCTACATTTCCGGAGGGGATATATCTAGGCCTTGGAGGATATTTTTTTGGAATTCCAAAAATTCCTCCTCTGTAGGCAAAGTTTTTTCATAGGCTTTAGATTTTCCAATCATGGCCTCCAAGGCCTCATTGCCAGATTTCCAATTGCCATCTTTATCATAATCTATCTCACTTTCAAGGTCATCATATGTGTAATCAACAATGTCAGAAAATTCTGATAAATTTTGAGCAAAAATTGAGAGGATTTCATCCTCCCTCAAATTCAAAACATCTTCTATATCATTAAATGAAATATAACTTTCATTATTTATAAAATATAAGGGAACATCGAGTAGAGTTAATTGATTAACATGGATGCAGATGGAAGAGAGTCAGAGAGGATTATAGAACGAGGGAGAGTTTTTTGATAATATGAAGCCATAGATGCTTCAGCTTCAACCCCTATATCAGTACATGCATCATCTACATCAATTGGAGCAGGTGCAGATGCTTCAATCAATGGAACAGTTGAAGATTCAACAAACTCATCATCTGAAATTTCAACAGATATGTAAAAGACAAAAGTCATTCCTTTGATTGGAAGGCGACATATTCTTTTGTGGATATCACAATATATATTTCTTTTGAAATGGTCATGTAGGTTAGAGTACTTTCTATTGTGTTTATGCTTAGAGGATGGTTGGAAATGCACAAGGTCCTGAAAACGAACGAAACAAAAACTATCTATATCCAAAACAGGAGTACTAATAATCTGAGAAAAATTATCAAGATAAGAAATTAAATTATAACGATTTTCATAAACTAGCTTATCGATATCAAAGGGAGCAAGAAAAATACTCGCAAAATACTCTAATTTCTCAGATGGAATGTCACAGACATTCAAAAAATCCAGAAGTTTGTTATCTGAGGACATGGAGGAACTAGCCATATTGAACCTGATATCGGTTCAACGTGACAGAATAATATCGGCAGAGGAATGAACAACAATGCGCACGTTGATCTGATATCATTAGGACGAGACTGAAATTTTCCGCAAACACACGTCAAAAAAGACCGATATCGATTTAGCATGCCTGAATGAATCCGACTGTGCATTATATGAAAAGGCGCGCGTCGATTTGATATCGCGAGAAAGAAAGAAAACAAAATGACTTGTGAGTTCAGAATAAAAGACAACAGAATCAAAATATGGAAAGTGGAGCCCATATTTATAGCCAATTCCTGTTGATCATAGCCATACATTTGTCAAATAATAAATTGAGAAACATAGCCTATATTTATCCACCAATCAGAGTGAGACAAATTTGTACCTACATCGGAATACATTAAATAGTCTATCACTAGATTCTACGAATCATCATTAGCCCTGATCCTAGAATCTGTACCTATGTCAGAATACATTAAATAGTCTATCACTCGTGTTGGAAGTAAATCTGGTTTGTCAATGTTTGGCTAGATCTACTCACGATATAGTGTAGTATAGAGAGGATCGTCTGCTTTCTAAGTTTTTACCAAGCTTTAGACGGAGTACGAAAATAAAACAATGATGAAGCACTAAGGCTTACCCAACTAGTGCCCGAAATAGAAATGAAATTAACTGAGATGACAAAATACAAAACCTTACTAATGCTTACCCAACTAGCAAGGTGATTAGACTAAATCCTAGATTAACACCCAAAGGGTAATAAAATGAGATTGTGGCAAATACTAAGGAAATAAGCAATAATGAACATGCCACAATAAAACTAATGAAAAGGAGGCAAGAGGAGGCCCGAGTACCTTCCCTCAAGCTATGCACCTTTCCAAAGAGAACACAAATGAAATAGAATGATAATTCTCCAAAATAAAGAGCAAGATAGCTTAATCTCAAAAGTGTCGTTTACAATACATATACCTCTCCTTTTATGGCAAGGAGGGTCTTCCATAAGTGTCTACTAATTTATGGGACTAATCTGTTTCTAGCCTTTCAAGAACTTCTAACTTGGGATTTAGAACTTCAAATCTCTTAACTTAGGAAAACTTAAGATAAAATATTTCTAATCTTAAGTTTCCTAAGTCTAAGTTCTAATCTAAGTTTAAGTTATTTTATTATTATTTAAGCTTCTACTCATGGACTTGCAAAACACATGCCATGGCTTGAAGTTTATTGACAAATACTCATACGTGGTCTTACAAAACACATGCCACAGAGTTTTCTTTCTTTCTTTTCTCTGTGTTAGCACAGTTGCTAACATTATCCCCCTCCTTATTGGATTGGTGGTCCCACACCAATCGACTGCTTTTTGGCTTGGATCTTTTGTGCTTCTTGGAGGCGAGACTGTTGCTGTTGACAGTGGTAGATTGTCATGCCGATGACCTCCATCATTTGCCACCATAATTTGTTCAGGAAGGGCATGGGTTTGTAGTAATGGAGCATACCCTGGAGAAAGTTATGGGTTTTCCATAGCTCCACCATATCCACGTGTAGGGCAGAAGTGAGTGCAGCGCAATAATAGAGCCTTGCAACATTGATATGGTCATCTTGCATGCGCAAGGGTTTATTGATATCAAGGGTGATTGGGGGTAGCCCTCGATCCCAAAAACCTCTGAGTTCTGCCAGAAATGCCACCAGGCCACAATTATCTGCAAAATATTTGACATCACGATCAGGATTGCCATGGTGCTTTTGGTAGAATACTCACCAGTTGGTGACCATGTCTTCGGCTAAGTTGCTGGTATCCACACCTGTGAGCTTAGGCCAAAAGATTTTGTTCTTGACCTTGGTGGCAAGAAACGGTTCTCGCCTCGCTACTGGATAGTAATAAGGATTGGTGCACATGCAGGAGGGAGCTTCGAGATACCGTGCCATTGAGGTCTTACTTTGCAGGAAGATCTGATGACGCCAGAGAGGTTGTAGATCCAGGAGTTTGATTGCTGCTTTATGTGTCTAACACTGGTTCAAATCTGGCAGTATGTAGCCACCTCGCTCTTTTGTTGTTGGATACTTCTTTGCAAACTCCTAAGAGACACACAACTCCTTGCTTGGTTCTGTGGGCATGATTATGTGCCGGATGGTTGGTGCTTCAGAGGCAGTCTTCTGTTTGGTTTGTGGATCGGGTTCAGGAGAGAGAGGAGGCAAGGGGTTAGCTTCTGCAATTCTTTGTGACTCAGGAGAAAATTATTGTGGAATGAAGGTGGGGTTAGTGGTGTCGAAAGGGTTAGAAGCGGTGGAAGGGAAAAGATAATGTTGGGAGCTAGTACCCCCAGAGCTCGACGGATTGGTTGGTGTTTGAGCTCCTTGCCCCAGGGGTTGGCCTTGAAATGTGGAGCCTTGAGTTGCAGGAGGGGGCTGTTGGAATCCTGCTCCATCTCCACCATCTGGTCCATCAAAGTGGTGTCCCGAATCATGGAATTGGACGTGCTCTGCATGAACTGACGGGGTCGACTGGGCAGCAGCCTTTAAGCGTTCTTCCAAGGTGGCTATGTGCTAGTTTAGGGCCTCGACAAAAGCAATGTATGATTGTTGTAATTTTGAGTGTTGCTCCGTCATGGCTTTCAGCTTTTGGGCCAGCGTTTTATAGGCCACCACTGGAATGGCAGTTCCCTCAGGAATAGTTGGTGGTGCGAAGTCATTGAAGTCCACCATTTCTAGTTGTTCCTTCACAGCGGAACGTGCTGCTTGTGAATCTGCTATAGCCTCATCCTTTTCGGCTTATTTTAGATGGTCTTTTGAAAATTTTGAAAAAAAATTGGCATGAACTCGAGAGCAGCAATCTAAAATGAACTCGTGGAGAGAAGGTGGAGAACTATAGATAGATTTTTTTTGGCAAAAATTTGCAACTTCACCCAGAAATCGTTCTCAGCGTCCACGATTTGGTAAGGATGGTCGCAAATTTTGAGGCAATGTTCTGAGGGCCCGCAAATTCTTGTAAGGGATTTTTATGCCAAAAGAAAAAAAAAAAACGTCTGACAGTGCAAAAATGTGTCTGATCAAAATTCGCAAAGATAGCAGAGAAATCGTGAGGATCAATTTGAGCTGCAGCGAATTGTCTGCAAATTCTGAGGATGGATATCTCATGAATAAAACTACATTTTTTTTATTTTTAGACATTTTTTTATCTGAGACAGAATTCGCGAAGGCCAAAAATGGATCATGCTTTGTGAAAAAGGAGTCAAGCGAATTCTATCTGAGATGTTGTGAATAAATTTCTTCTGAAACAAATGACTTTTGTGGTTTTCTCAGAGAAGACTGTTGGTATACATGATCTGATAGTATCTTGATGGGTGGAACAAGAAAGCACAGCAAAAATGTTGTCGAAATGGCATGCAGACAATAAAAAGGAAGAAAAATAGTAGGAAAGAAAACAACTAATACATATCAAGATAAAAACAGGGTTCATTGTACTTTCTCAGTCGACTCTCATTGACCATAGTGTCAAGGATATCGTCGGGAAGGGTTTGGAGTTGGACATATCCAGAGGCAAAGATTTTTTTAATGACGTAAGGTCCTTGGCTAGAAAATTTCAGTTTGCCTTTGAAGGCTTTGGCCTGGTATAGCAGGACCTTATCTCCAATCTAGAAATCTCTAAGTTTCAATGATCGATCATGCCATGCTTATTGTCGTCATTTGTGGACTTGTTGAGCATGGATGCTAATCCTTCGTGTTTCACAAAGTTGCTCCAGATGGAATAACCTATTTGCTAGATTTTGAGGAGTATCAAGCTCAAGGTTATAGGCTACTCGAAGGGAGAGGATATGGAATTCCATAGGCATAATGGCTTCTTGTCCATATATGAGCTGGAAAGGGGTTAAGCCTGTAGCTCGCTTCGGGGTGGTGCGATAAGCCCAGAGAGCAGCATGGAGTTTGAGTTCCCAATCAGATTGGCTGGATTCGACGATTTTGGTGAGAATTCCACATAGGATTTTATTGGTGGATTTTGCCTGGCCATTGCAGCGTGGATAGTATGAGAAACTTTTGCGATGTACCACAAAAAATTTGGAAAGAAGTTCTGCTATGACAGAGTTAAGGAAATGTGTACCACTATCACTGATAAGCTCTAGAGGACATCCGAACCGAACTATAATCTATTCATAGGGAAACTTGGCGGTAGAACGAGCGTCAGCATTGCGAACAGCTCTTGCTTCAGCCCATTTGGTGCAATAGTCCGTAGCTACTATGATGTAACGAGATTGTGTGTGTCGAGCAGCAGGACTAATAGGTCCGACATAATCAATTTCCCATTTCTGGAAAGCTTGATCAGTGGTTACGGGGTGTAGAGGCATGTAGTCAATTTTTTGAAAGCGTTTGGTGCGTTGGCAGACATCACAAGCCTTAGTGTAATTGTGCGTATCCTTGAAGAGTGTTGGCCACCAAAAACCCGGCTAAGAGGATTTTCTTAGCAGTTGTTTCAGAAGGGAAATGGCCGGCACCAATACCTTCATGAGTGAGGAAAATTACAGAGGGTATTTCTCTTTCAGTAAGACATCGTCGGATAATTCCATCTAACTCTTGCTTGTTGAGTTGTCCTCTGATTAACGTATAAGGTTTAGTTTTGAGGACCAACGCATGTTGTTCAGGTTCAGAGAAGGAAGGATCCATCTGCCCTAAAGTTAAATATTTGGTAATTTGTTTAGCCCATATAGGTGTAGAGTCAACTTGGAAAAGGATTGCATCTGTTAAATCATCTTTGACGTCTTGATCAGGGGTAGGAAGGTTAGGGATTCGGGATAGATGGTCTGCTAAAAAATGATGAATTCCCTTACAAACCATGATCCTAAACTCAAATTCTCGCAATAATAGGATCCATCTAGTAATACAGCCTGTGGTGCACGTCTTGTTGATTAGATGCAACAGTGCTTGATGATCAGTGAAGAAATGCAAAGACTTTTCCTAGAAGATAATGGCAAAACTTCTGAACCGCATATACCATTGCCAAGGCTTCGCGTTCGGTAGTGGTATAATTGACTTCAGCAGGTATTAATTGTCGACTAAGAAAACGAATTGGGTAGTCCTTATTGAATTCTCCCAGTTGGGTGAGCACTGCTCTAATGGCATACTTGGATGCATCGGTATGCACATGGAATTCTTTAGAATAATCAGGAGCCCGGAGGATGGGTGCATTGGTAAGGGCTTCTTTGAGTTGATTAAAGACGACGCATTGTTCATCTGTCCATTTGGGAACTACAACTACTTTGTAGATTAAGAGTGCTTTGTTAGCGAAATCGAAAATAAAGCACTAATAGTAGTTGGTGTGGCCAAGGAAGGAGTAAACTTCACGTATCGTACATGGTTCCGGTAGATTTTGAATGATAAGGATCTTTTTAAAGGTCAATGGCAATGCCATTTCGGGAGATAATATATCCTAACACAATACCATGGGTTACCCCAATCTGGCATTTTTCAAGATTGAGAGAGATGTCGAAGCGTTGACATTGGATAAAAAAAATTTCGAGCATAGACAGATGGCGTATTTCTTCAGAATGTGCTCCTAAATCGTCCAAGTAAACTTCTAAGGTATCGCCCATCTGCTGAGAAAAGGCCGCTTGCATAACACGTTGGAAGGTGCTAGGAGCATTGCAGAGACGAAAGGACATGACTTTCCAGCAGAAGGTTCCCCATTCTGTGGCAACCGCGGTTTTGGGTTGATCTTCTTCAGCAATTTGGATTATATTGTATCCGCTAAAGCCATCTAAGAAGGAGTAAGCCTCATCTCCTGCTAGATTTTCTAAGATGGATTCTCCGAAAGGTTATGGAAAATGATCACATTCAGTGACGGCGTTAAGTTTCTTAAAATCGACACAGATGCGGAGTTTTCCATTTTTCCTGGAGACGATGACAATTGGGGAGACCCACTCATTATGCTCAATTTCATAGATAAATCTCGCATCTAAGCGGCGTTGTAATTCTTCTTTGATCTTGGCCTTATAGATGGGATTGCATCTGTATGGACGACTCGCAGTGGGTCTCTCACCCGGTTTAAGCAGGATACGATGCACAACTACTTGGGGTGAGACGCCTTTCATGTCTTTATAGGTCCAGGCAAAGATATGTCAATATTTTCGCAGGAGCTTTTCAAGCCGTCTACGTTGTTCGTGATTGAGAGGAGCTCCGACGTGGACAAGATATTCGTTGGTTTCATTTGGCTCACTCAGGGAAAGGGTTATGGTTTGTGCAACACGCAATGGAAGCCTCGAGCACACTACATTCTCCCTGACAAGGACTCTCCAAATATTTCCTAAATTTTTTATGCTAGGCACAATGTCTTGGGACCTAGGCTTCCAATATAATAGGTGTGTGTGTAGATAATAAATTGTGTGTGAGAATCTTGACTTCCAATACTTTTCCTATTCTGGATGCAGCAACACAAATTTGTCAAGTCTCTTTGATCTAGTCTGCTTGAATTGAGTGTTTTGGTAGGAAATAGTGACTGAAGTTTAGGTGGGCTTAGTATTGATAAAGTGTAATTTTTTGCTGTTGTCATGTATTTAATGTTTGAATATCATAGAAAGTGGTATAGATTTCTCTGCATATCCGCGTGCGGTCCAGAGTCCAGCACAAATTGGCTACTGTTGCTGGGAAGAATCAATCCAGAGTGCAAAAGTCCATAAGTTCGGATGCTAGTTTTTTGTTGTGATTCTCATCCTTTTGAAGCAGCTCAGTTTTATGTGTGAAATTACTGCCTTGCTGAAAAGAGGACGTGAAAGAAGCTGATCTTCTGTCTTGTGATATCTTTGCATGGGGAGATTGGGTGTAGATTAATCTGCTACCAGTTTGTGGACGGCGAATAGAGGCATGAGCTCCAAAAATAAACCATCGCCACTGAGAATCAACAAGAAGTCCAACAGAATTCGAAAGTCACCTTGCCCACTTCAAGATGTTCAAACTCGCCAACCAGTTATCATCCACTCTTACTCTCCAAAAATCATCCACACCCATCCCGACAAGTTCATGTGGCTGGTGCAGAAGCTAACCGGCTCATCGGCCACACGCATAAGATGCAATATGACTGATCCTGCCAACTCTTCAAATTCAGCAGATGGGTATAGCAATCACTTATCTGACCACAGCCAAAGCTGCGTATCAGTAGGGAATTCTCTGAACAATGATAACTTTCTTCGGTCGATGACGTTAAGGTCTTTCTTATCTCCAAAATCCAATTATCTGTCGAAGTGCCATGTAAGTAGAAATGGCTATGGTATGGAAGGAGCGATTCAAGCCGCCTATGATGTTTCTCAATCCAACTTACCTGTACCGATAACGCCACGACTGCAGTACGCTCCACTGATCATGACATCTCAAAGGGTTGTAGAACATCTTCCATGCCTATCTCCGGCAGACGTACGTGCTCAGCTGCATAAAGTATAACCGGCAAACAAAAACCTCGCTCCCGGTGGGTGGATGGTTCGTGGGAGGTATCCACTTCCGGGGAGCTTGCATTAATAGACTGACTGTGATGTTTGAAGACGATTTGTAGGTTTTAGTTAACCTTTGCGTGACACCTGAAGCATGGGTTCAGTGATGGAATTCCATTATAGAAGATAATTTGGGTCATGATCCAAAGCCGTGAGCTGATGATAAGTATTCCACCTCCACCCACAAAGGTTTTTCGTAGGCAGGCACATATTGTTGAAGCTCAATGCTTTCAATTCGAATTGTATTCACAAGATAGCGCATGCTGATTTCTTTAGGCTAAGATCACGACTTCAGCAAACCACACTTTATAGCGAAGTTGATGTTTTCTTCCTCACTTCTAACTAGTTAATATTTTCTTCTTCATTTGGAAGTAGTTATTAGTCCGCCATTGAACTGGAGATGCTTTTGGAAATGGGAAAAGGGACACATCTAGAAACCGAAGGCTGTCAATATTGGTGCCTAGTAGTAGCTATCACTATCTTTTGCTATCTATGTCCCCCCATTACTCTAGTACAAGGATGAGAGTTACATTTCCAATGTGGCAATGGAGATCATTGATTGATTACCTTCTTCTAGTGAAAAAAAAAAAATCTATTAGCCCTCTACCTGAAATCAATATGGATGTA
The DNA here is from genome assembly GCA_029204225.1 of Diphasiastrum complanatum. NCBI lineage: Eukaryota > Viridiplantae > Streptophyta > Lycopodiopsida > Lycopodiales > Lycopodiaceae > Diphasiastrum > Diphasiastrum complanatum. Next base: position 45,915,948 of record CM055110.1, on the reverse strand, counting down.
GACTGTACAATTGTGGATATTAATGATTAATGCAAAGCCATAACATTGCAAAAAGTTTAAAAAAAAAACTAGTTATCATTGTCTACGTATGTTAATTATGTCACCCGTTATTTGTAGATGGCAATAGCAGTGTTACATGTAGAAATGGAGACTTGGGTGGAACTCCAATTTGGGCCTAGACGAAGGGACAATTAAGAGCTTGTCCTCCAAAAAATGTGACTATTACAAAAACTAGAGACTATTATGTGGTTTTCACCTTTTGTCAATTACCTTGTTTTTGGATTTGGTTATGAATATATATAGTTCAAAAAAGTCCATAATATTCATTTTCTTGCTAATTGTAAGCATATGAAAGAGATGTGATAATTTTATGAAAGAGATGAAAATTGCAAAACATCTCTCTCTCTCTCTCTCTCTCTCTCTCTCTCTCTCTCTCTCTCTCTCTCTCTCTCTCTCTCTCTCTCTCTCTCTCTCAAACATCTTTTTTAGGTCTGCCGTGGTAGCGCAAGTAAGCTCTTGTGATGATTTGCTAAACGTTGAGGTGTCATTGTTATATGAGTTTAAGAATTAAAATTGTTAATTTTTCCTAAATTACAATCTTCATTAACTTTTTTTAATGATTCGAATGCCTTGTCCTAAGACAAAGCTTCTTGTGATGTACTTTTGGAATTGAGTTAAATCAAACATGAGATCTCCAAGATAGGAAAATAAAACTTTTAACAATTAGTGGAACTCTTGACTAAAAAAGGGCCAAGGCCTTATAAGCAACGCCACATAAGAAATGCTCCATGCTACCCAAGTTCATGTTTGCAGTATGGAAGTTTGTGCCCATGCATCCATTTTGAGTATGGCCAGCTTCACAGCCCAATACCATGCTTTTTAGACCTGTTTGATGGGCAATTGTAGTTTATGTTCACATTGTGGTTGTTTATGTCTATTACGTTGAGGCACATTTGGAAGATTGAGAGAGAGAGAGAGAGAGAGAGAGAGAGAGAGAGAGAGAGAGAGAGAGAGAGAGAGAGAGAGAGAGAGAGAGAGAGAGAGAGAGAGATTGAGAGAGAGAGAGAGTATATTGCTATTATACCTTGGGATTATTCCCATTTTATTGATTGTCAAAAAGTTAGGTACTAAATAAAGTGCGTGCATGCATTATGGAACTGTTAAGTCCCTATGGCAAAAAATACTTACATGACTAGTTTTTTATAGCATAAGTAAAGATCAACGTGGAAGTACAACAAAAGGACAAAGAATCACTCATGAGCCAACGACGAGTGTCCAGTGACCTACTATATCTAATGCTCTTCTTTGAACCAGATGAAGAAATATAAAAGAGAGTGCACATTGTGGTATACGATGCAAGCTAATCACCGATAGATGTTAGCTAAGAAGAAAGACTCTTCATCAACAATCATTCAAAGAAAAAAAAGTACCTATCTCTTTCTAAACAACGCTAATATGTGTTATGATCATTCTTTTCTCTCATGTCCTATTTTTTCTATCACTCTTAGGAATAAGTTCTATTCATAAGTGCATGAGTGGTTAAGAATCCTAGCCTAGAAGCTCCTAGAAAGTCACTTCTTTTCTCTTGAATATTTGGCGAGGAATTTTTATCTCTAGATTTGAATGTGAATTCATCTTCAATCATGAGCCTAACTGGGACACACTTGATTGAACCTCCCCTTGTTGAATGATCTAACACAACTTTTCCAACTCGACCAAACCTTGCACAAGATTGTCCTTGTCATTTAAACAACACCTAACTTTATTTACATGAAAAATTAGATGTACTTTAATCAAGTTGCACAATTTTTTGTAGGATAAACAATTAGCTATGAAACCATGGTCTAGTATCACACAATAAACTCATTAACTAAAAAAAAGGAATGTGAACCATGCAAAACATCCATATTTTTAAACGTCAAAGAAGATTGTGTGCATAGAAAAAGAAAATTACTAACTATTATGGATGTCATTGGAAATTTTGGGCTCCATCATGAATCATGAATAAGTTAATAGAAGCTAGATGGATTTGCATACTATAGTAAAGTCATTTTTGTTGGTCAGTTTGTCGTGGATCAACATTCTTGAGTTTCATCATTAACCAAGATCTTCCTAGACAAGCAATAAACATGTCGATCATGATCAACAAATTATAGAATGGAAAGATGGACAATGTTATTTTGTATAATGCAACTAAGGTCTAGTGAGTTTCTTGCTCCCAAACGTTATCAACCCATCATTCTATAAATAAATTAAAACTGCTCCAATCACAATAGTACTTGTGCCAGTTCTCATGACATAAGGTTGGCTTGAATCAACAATTTGTAACAGGGGAAAAACAATCAAGATTCTGAGTTTTTCAAAACATTCATTCAATTTCTCATTCCGTACAATAGGTGAACTAGGTTGACACATTTTCTTCTTTTTCTTAACTCTACCCTTTGTAAAATTATTAAGAGGTGTTGCTCCTTGGCATAATCTTCAATAAATTTATAGAAGAAAATAGTAATTCCTAGGATTCAAGATTTAGCCTATTTGATTATTTTTGGTATCAGCACCAAAGTTTTTTATTTATGATATTTTTCATTTTTTGGCTATACTTTTGTTTTTTTCATAGAAAATTTTAAAATTTGGTAGTCAAAATAGAAAAATTATTGCCCAACTTTGATGTAAATGTATTATGTTTCATAATAATTTGGCTTAATTTTGAATGATTTATGCTTATAAGAATGGTATTAGTAGATATATAAAACTCTATTCATCTGACTTTGCTATATTTTTCAATTTCAACAAGGAATGAATTGCCTAGAGTGTGATAATTTTGCTATTTTAAATTTTAAACTAAACAACCTTGCACTCAATAACTGCCTTGTATTATCCTCGTCTATCCCTCAACCCAAAAGGGGTGATAGTATGATGAAGATAAACTTATTCATGCTTATAATATTCACATTTAGACTACTTTGCATGAAGGTCCTTCAAAAATTTGCAAGACAATTTTGATATAATTAATATGCTCCTTAAAGGTCTTGTTGTAGATAAGTATATCATCTAAGAATATCAGTACAAACTTTTATTAATAATGTATATGTATGTATTTTATGTCACCCATTATTATGCACAAATGACAGTAGCAGTGTTACATGTGGAAATTGAGACTTGGGTGGAATTCCAATTTGGGCCTAGAAGAAGAGACACTCAAAAGCTTGTCCTCCAAAAATTGTGACTATTACAAAATCTAGAGACTATTATGTGGTTTTCACCTTTATCTTGTCAATTTCCTTTTTTGGATAACTTGTCGCCTTAGGATGTCATGTCCCAAAACTTGTTGCATTATTATAGATCCAAAGCTGTTGAATTGAATCCATTTGTTACCTTTAATCTACAACATATGCTCCCATGAAGGAAAATTGATGGCCAAAGAAGAGATGGATGAAACACCATATTGCTTGTTTGCAACCAATCTGCAAGGAATGGACATAATGTATCACCGCAGTATCATCTTTTGTCTACTTACTCAACATCATGCCACCTGCATGATTCACACAATTCCTTTACACTCATGTTTTTGCATTGCATTTGGCTCTTCCAATGTATTTAACAGTCCACATTGTTTAGTCACCTTGATTGATGAAACTGTGATTGGACCGTCACTTTTATAGATATAAATTGTTGATCGTAAAGGACTGCTACATACAAAATAGCTGATTTTGGTAGTGCAAATTGGATATATGTTGAGGAACAACTCTGGATGTATTGTCAACCAAATTAGTATAGCTCCCCAAATTTAGACAATACTTCTTCCATGGTTGACCATGAAAAATTGGCCTCATTGAAATTGGAAATTGCCTTTTGTTCTGGAATATAATATTTTACATCGCCCATAGTTGTGCTTGAAACATCAATTCCAAATAGTAAAGAAGCATTCCAAAATTGAACCAAGAACTTGGTGTTTTGACTATAATGATTAACCAATGGTATAAATCATCGTTACGGCCCAATAATAAAATGGGTACATTCAGCCTTGTAAAGCAATGCAAACATTCCCAAAGATACTGGCATGAATTAAAAGTATGGAATGTTGTCATCTTTTCAAGGAATTTTGCTTGACTGAGAGAATATTTCCAATAACTTTTCACATTTAGGCATGTGAATTATACCTAGGTCGGTTGATACCAGCCACTAATTTACAAACATGGTGATATTCATACCTAGCTGGTAGCAAAAATTTTAGAAACCTATAATACCAAGACTCAGCTGGTATTAAAAATATCCATACTCGCCCAATAATGTATATACACACTCATGTGGAAGTTCTTCCAATACTACATTGATGGAAGACCATGCGAGTTTGGAAACATAGCAAGATTTATTAACAACTCTCATGGTTTTCCTAGTTTAACAAATTGTATCTTCGAAGAGCGTAGCAATGACATGGAAGATTATTTTACTAGATTCATTAAAGGTACTTATGTGATGGTTTGTGTTGGTAAATCATTGCAAGCTAGAGATGATTTATTTACTTGCTATGATTGTAGTCATCCCTATTATAAAAGTTGTAATGAACTCTAGTACGTACTTGAATGGCATAATTTTTGTAGCGACGAAATTGTAGTTATATGATCATGCATCATAGTTATACAATCGTCACTATGTTTTTTATCATAGTGTATCATCATGCATATTATGTTTTTATTTTAACATGCATTATATCTTAAATGATGTTTTCAACGTTTATAGTTATGGAGGGCCTGGACTTGCTACAGATTCTAAATGATTGTTAAAAGAATGTGCCAAGCATCGATGGAGTTTCTTTGTCGCGAGCAAATGAGTTGACATTTTAAATCAAGAACACAATTATCATTTGAAAGAGGAAGATGATATAATGCAAGTTTTGATACGTTTGTACTATCCTTCTTAGACCACTACAATCAATAGAAGTAGTGCACATTAGAACTACTATACACAAGAAGCTAACTTCACATCACAAGAAAATATGAAGACAAGAGAACTAAAAGTGAAATAAGCACGAGAACTGAAGGTACAACTCCTTTATACAAAGGGCAAGTGTTTCTAGACTATCATCATGGCCTAATTATTCAAGTTTTCTACACATAGAGTAATCAAAGTGTCGATGCATTATTCAGGTGACTTTTCATACAACTATGATGTTTTTTTGTTTCAATTCAATACCTATTAGTTGGAAAAGTATGTAATATTATTAGATATTTGTTATAGGTTGTTACATTCACTATTATCCAAAGGCAATACAATTCCAAAGTCAAGAAAGCTGTAGAAAAGATATTGGCGATGCTTCAAATGGACTACAACTACGTTAATGTGTCCAAATGATTGAATATGATCTAGGGGTGTACATGAATTAAAAAAAGTTGCCAGAAGTCTGAATGTCCATGATATCAATGAGATGTCCAAGGAACCAAAGTTGCATCAAAGGTTGTGTGCCATTTTCCAATACTACCACATATGGCAACACATGTTTCATTGCCAGAACTAATGGATTGGCATGCTATAAATAGATCCATTGATGGTGTCATGAAAATATCATATGATAGCATGGCTACAAAACACATTGAATATGAGTGGCCTATATTTCGTATAGAGCCAAGACATTTGAGACTTGGGTTGGCCATGGATGGTCTTAATCCTTAGGGCCATTGATCTTCTACTTGGACAACATGGCCAGTGATGACTGTGAATTACAACATAACTCCATCAATAGATAGCAATAAAAAAAGGTCATCTTTTTACTTGCACTTATAATTTTCAGTCATTAAAAGGTTAAATACATGGGATTGTTAAAATTCATAAGCTAGTTTGGACCAATTTTGGTCATATGTATTGTAATTGGCAAGATGGCCATGTAATTGAATGCCAAACGTGCCAAATATCACAGTATGCTTTCCAAAATCTTTATTCTACATCCTACTTTGTAAAGGCACCTTTGAAATAAGGCCAAAAAGTGCTTAGATAGGGTAGAGAGAAAATAGGACCCAAAAGTAGCATGTTTTTCATTGTTTTTGGATCTTGAGATTAGGACCCCTAATTAGGGTGGACTCAATGATCAATTAGGTTGGATGTTAGGGTTAGGTTATGATAAGTTCAGAAAATTCCTAAAATACTCAGATCCAAGCTACTAATGTACAAATATGTGATGATTTCCCCATCAAATTGAGTACAAATTTTGGTTTTCCATCTACCAATGTTGTTGGTGATCCATATGCTTGATATTTGATATTTCTCTTGATTGCTTTGCAATTGTGGGATTGATTAGCAAGTTAAAGTATATACTATGCCTGTGGTAGTTCGTACTTTCACACGTGTGAAGGATATTGCACGAATTTGAGTCTTAAAGTGGAGGTGAAACTAGGAAACACTAAATTGGCTAGTGTTTTTGCTATAGGATCTCAATTGGATCCATTCAAGGTGCTTTATCCATCATTTATAACATTTATTATAGTCTTTTTGCTGAATTTTCAACATGGTATCAGAGCCTTGTTATGAAATGAGCTAAATTCTTGCAATTTGATTTACTAGCATCATAGAATTTGATCAATTCAAAGCATTGATTAATTCTTTATGATTATATATGATTTGTATTTCCATTATTGATCAAATTTTTTTGCATTTACTCATCATTAAGATCAATTTTGTGTCAAAATTGTGATCTTTGTAGCTTGTGCTTGGAAAGTAGATTGTTTTAATTCTTATGTGAAGGTTCAACCTGATCTTATAAGGGTGATTTAGAGTGGCATTTATGTGCAAGTAGATCATATTTTTTTAGGTTGATTGGATTTTTATAAGCCTTGTGAAGTTTAGATCAAGGAGTCGTCAATTTGGACATCAAGCAAGCTAGTTTCATATTGTATCTTTTTCAATAGAATTGATTGAGCTCAAGATCAAATAGCATCTTTTTGAGAATTCATTTTTGGATCATTCTTAGTTCTTTAGATAGTGGGATAGCTAGTACTTTCATCATTTCTATTGGGTATCCATTCTTATAGAATCAATCTCTTGTTTAGAGGAAGATGGCATCCATGAATGCTTATCTTTTAAATTCTAGTGATAGGTTGAACAAATAAAACTATTCTATTTGGAAACTAAGAATGGAATAAATCCTTTTAATGCAAGATTTGATGGACATAATGAGTGGGGAGGAGGATGAGCCTATCCACCCTCAAGAGATGTCTCCAATGCTTTTCTTAATGGATACCTTGAGGAGGATATATATATATGGAGCAACCACAAAGCTTCATCAAGCATGATGAAGAATCCAAAGTTTGCCTGCTATTCAAAAGTCTATATGAGCTTAAGCAAGCCCCAAGATCATCGTATGCAAGGCTTAACTCATTTCTTATCTCACTTGGATTTATCCTAAGAGACTATAATCCTTCCTTGTACTTAAATTTTGTTGCTAGTGATCTTGTCATTCTCATTATTTATGTAGATGATGTTATCCTATGTGGAAGTTGCATTAAGTTAGTAGAAGAGACTAAAAGTCCACTTGGTAGTGAGTTCAAAATGCAAGTTCTAGGAGAGCTACACTACATTCTAGGCCTAGATATTGATCTTTGTCATGATTATGCTCTCACAAGTCAATCTAGATATCCTCTTTAAATGCTCAAAAAGTTCAATATGGAAAATTGTTAGAGTGTAGACACACCTATGGAGCATATTGTAAAAGATCCTAATAAGGGAGATGAAAGATCCTTCGAGGACGTCATCATTTCTAGGAGTCTTATTGGCTCCTTGATCTGGTTGGCCATCCCGATTTGATCTACTGTGTACACAAGCTAAGTCAATCCGTGCAAGATCCCAAGATCTGTCATTGGAAATCGGCCAAGAGAGTCTTAAGGTATATATCTTCAACACCTGATTATGGATTGCTCTAAAAAAGTGAAGATCTATCTATACTTGGCTACTCGGATTCGGATTTTGCTAGTGACAAGGTGGATCAAAAATCCGCAAGTGCTTACACTATATTTTTACTATTTCTCTATCATCATGTGAGGCCGAGTATAAGGCCCTTACAACAACAACAAAAGCTCCTTTGGATCAAAAGACTATTACTGGAGCTCAAGTGCATCAAGGAAAAAGATCTACCTTTGATCAAATGTGACAACATCTCGGCCCAAGCCCTTGCCAACAATCCTATCTTTCATGCAAAGAGCAAACATATTGAAGTATTTTATAAGTGTATATGTAACATATTATTTCAAAATATTATCTGATATATACATTTTTCAATCTAGCAATATAGACGACATACCACTCTTTGGTCTAGTGGACAACACTTTCACCTTCTTTTGGGGGTTTTTTTTTTCTGTGAGCTTTACACATCGTTCTTCGACAACAAGTGTATGTTCAAACTTCACTGAAACATTGCTATATCATCTCTAAAAATCTCTAAGTAAAATATCGCAAAGCAACAATTATTTATAGTCGCACAATGACGTTCATTAATCGTGTACTAACATTTAGTAAGCGATGTTTATAAAAAAATGAATGTTGCTATATCTGTTGTAGAGCGACGTTTAATTTAGTCAAAATAAATGTTGCAAATTTTAGTCTAGTATATGCACTCTATTTGTAGTAGTGCACAATTGTAGCCTTTAGCTCTTCAAGAAACATGCTTGGCTAAGTTTATTCATGCTAGATAATATTTGAGAATTGGATACAAAATTGACAATTGACTCATTAGTTGATCATAATACTACCAATAGTTATGCTTAGATATTTTTGGTATGATATATCAAACCATGCACTTTAAAATTTCTAGGAATCCAATTAGTTGTAGGTCATTGAGTATTTACTTTAGGAGTATACTTTTTATGAGGCCTTAGTATCTTGCACTTATGGATTTTGGTTTGAGGCTTTGTAATGACCAGTAACCTAACTATAGGTCTCTCCACTTGCCCCATAGTACAATCCTGATCAATTGTGTGTCGTCTACAAGATAGAAATTAAAACAACTACTCAACTTTTCTATCACTGCAACCACTCTCTTCAAATCTTGCGATGTAGATCCTTCAAATTCAAGCCTTTTGATCATTTGATTGTGGATGTGGTTTTTTTTGTAACACAAGATCATGTGAGCCCAAAATAAGATGAAATAATTGATGTAAATAGGCACGAAATGACAAAATCTATGCATAAATTATGCAATATGTGATGCATATTGTAGGTCAAGAAAGTCAACACAACCATAGACAATAGGAGGGTTGATAAGTGTGAAGCCATGGATGATAAGATAATAAGCTAATTAGCAACAATATTGATAAAACGACGTCTATAAGTGCCTTATGATGCTATGGCTAATAAGGGCACAAACATTAATGAGTGAACTTTAAAATTGACAAGAGAAAAATCGGAAGGGTTGACAAGCATAGAAGACAATATTGTTGATAGATAGTGAAGTTTCTAGCTGTGGAATCTTGATTGATAAGTAGAAAAATCGGTCCACAGGTGCCTTACAATATGGCTGATAAAAGTTGTTGCATTGACAAGCGCATGTAGAAGGCATTTAAGGAGCATGCAAGGTTTATGAGTGAGTATAAGTTTCCAACTATTGACTCCTTTTCATGTTGATAGTAATAAAGCTAGAATGCAAGCCAATTGTATGCATTTATGTATTGGACTCCCATTTCTAGAAAAAATGTTCAAAACTAATGACAATGTACAACTAGATTGTAATAGTAGGTGAGGTATAGACAAGGGAGGTGAGATATGGACAAGAGACTAATAGGAGGTCTTACAATGGGAAAAAAACATAGGTTAATTAGACAAAATAGTGCATAGGTAGCCATGGGGGTATATTTAAAAAGTAAGGGAAAAAGTGGGAAACATGTGATGCATATGGCTAGCAAGCCATTGAAAAAAATTTGTATGCCCTCTTAGATAGGCAAAACTTTCATGGATTGTAGTCTCTTTCATAGATTTGAGATAAAGAGAAGCTTGGGGAAGAGAACTTTTTGGAGGTGGCACTTTTTTAAGTTTAGTGTTCTAAAATTTTCTAAGGTATAAAGGGAGATTTTTGTGGATTCCCTTTCTACAATGGTATTATCTTCGCTATATGAAAATTCTGTCAATCCCTTTGACATGGTGAGCCATATGTATGACATATATTATGTTGAATTGAATATTTAACTATGTTTTTGTGGTTGCAAAATGTTGCTTAGAAGCTTTCACTTACCCTTTAAATACTTTTGAACTACATTCGTGAGGTTTCAAATACGATCTCTTTAGGGAAAATGGTAGGCTAAAACAAACTTTCACACAAAGAATTGAGGGAAAATGACACCTTCCTTCATTGGTTGTTGTGTAAAGTGAGCTTGCTATGGATGACATGGTTGGCATGCAACATGCTTATATTCTCAAAGTATTGGCCCATTATTTCTATCTCCAATTGCATTAATATGCTAAATACATTTGAATCAAGTGAGCATCTTGCATGTTTGTAAATTGCCAAACATACTTCAATAGTGCATGAATTAGATAAGCTTAAATTTGCATGACTTTAAACATCAAAAGACAAAAAGTGAAAAGTACTAATGATTTATGCCTATATTAGTATTTAGTTTTTTGCAAATATGTAGTACAATTCAATGAATATACTTCTTTTGTCCATGTAAGCATGTGCATTTTCAATGACTGTCCTTAAGCACATCATGTTGTGACAATGCCTTAGTGACAACATGTGAGCATATAAACTTACAATTTATTGATTGACTCATTATAGACTTTTCATGAATATAGGAAAACTTGCATCAGTGTTGTCGGTATAAAGTTGGCTAATGCATGTACCAGAAACATCATGATCAACATTTGAGACTAGATAAATTTTCTATTCACATACACAAAAAGGTGCCAGACATAATTTTAATGTCATTTTTTACTTGAAATTACCATTGAGAAAAATATTATGCACTATTTGCTATGTGTCTTGTCTAGCTTTTGTAATAAGCACAAATATTTATTTCATTTTTATATTTGAAAATGTACATGATTATTTAATTTCATATTTCATAATATGAAAGTAATGTGGATCCGTTTTAATAGTATGTTTGCAATGTAGAACCAATTTTGACAAACTACCATGAGTAATTCATGAAAATTGATAATAAATGCATGTAATATGTGTAGTATATTGATGAGCATATTTGAAGCACTTGTTTATTTTTCATTTGTATGTAATATATGTGAACTATAGAAATCCTAACGAATTGGATGTGTGAAGCTTCCACTTGCATGTTGTTGCCTAACACAAAATGATTAGAAGATCTCTTTGATGTAGATGCATGTTTACTAAAATACAAATGATCATCTATATATATATATACTCACTTTACTCTGAACCATGGGACCAATATTCTCTAATTTGCATGATCCAAACACTATCTCTCTATCTACATCTAGTATAATTGTTCGAATTGACATGCAACTCAATCATCATCCACAAAAATCTCTATTGAGATTTTTATTGATATTATTAGCACAACTAATACCAAAATGCTTCTCCTCATAAATTCTAGACTTTGTCATTAATTCCATATTTGTCATATGTTCCTCCTGTATGTTTAAAATAATTCAAATCTATGCTTCTCTTATTGTAATCCTATGACTTTATAACATCTTGCATCTTTGCTTGACTAATCTCATGCCTCATCCTTACCAATTTTGAAGCCATTTTTAGGATGTTTGAATTTCTCATGAACACCACAATAATGGCTCTTGATTCCCTAAATTGGCTTTCACTTATGTCTCAAAATTATCTCTCTACTAATTATTAGCTCCAAAGTAATTAGGTTCTTCAAGAACTATAATCTAGAAATAGACAAAACATTAAACAAAAAAAAAACATGCAAAAATAATTGAAATAACTATTAAAAAGATAGATATAAGACAAAGATAGAATGGAAAACTTCACAATGCAAAACAAAAAAATGTCATTACAAAACCAAAACTCAGTTAGTAATGATCTAATAAAAATTGAGAAACATCTATTATTAGACTTCCATCAACATTCAATAAAAAAATCACTACTCAAATTTATAACAAATCCATGTCCAAAAGCACCTTGCTTCATATAGTATCCCCATGTGTCAAAACATTATAAATTGGATTAAATTGTGTCCAAGGTGATGCATAAGCTATTTATGAAGGCCATATCAATTAAGTGTAGTCTTCAAAAAGTTTTTTGGTATTGTTGATTGTATATATGTTTTCACTTGATAATATCATTATAAATGTGCTTCCGAATGCACAAAAGCATCCTACTTTATCAAATTGTTGTATTCTCAATCATCGAATCATTATGCATGCTACCTATAATTGACCGCTAATGTTCATACAACAGGAGATTTAAGCAGGTGTATGTTTAAACTCAACTCAATGCCATGAATAATTTATGAAATGAAAAAAATAATTTTTCTTATATAATCTCATAGAAAAGTCATATGAATAGCATGATGCTATGCCAAAAAAAAAAAAAATGAGAAGTCTTAGTTGTAAATAGTTTCTAAACTAGAAAATTCTATATATATATATATATATATATATATAGACACACACACACACACACACACACACACACACACACATTATGAGATTTGTGAAAAATGCAACTAATTGCTTGATTCAACCATATGTTAACGTACATAGGATGATTTCACTATGTGAGAGATAATTAGTATAGAGATGATTTTGAGACATAAGTGAAAGCCAATTTAGGTAATCAAGAGCCATTATTGTGGTGTTCATGAGAAACTCAAACATCCTAAAAATGGCTTCAAAATTGGTAAGGATGAGGCATGAGATTAGTCAAGCAAAGATGCAAGATGTTATAAAGTCATAGGATTACAATAAGAGAAGTATAAATTTGAATTATTTTAAACATACAAGAGGAACATATGACAAATATGGAATTAATGACAAAGTCTAGAATTTATGAGGAGAAGCATTTTGGTAATAGTTGTGCTAATAATACAATAAGCTTGTGTAGATCTCTCTGTTCTGTGATATAATGTGTGTTCAATGCATCACAATAGTACTTTGCTCTTTGCCCTCTATCCAAACAATAGTCTACTTTTCACATGTGTAAAGTCAATTTGGTCACTACACACTATTTTAGATGGTTCTTGCTTGCTAATCAACATTGTGTCATTGAAGTTAATATTATTTAGTTCAATCAGCATCAGATGTTGCGAATTGCAATCTAATTGATCATGAATGAGGTTAATCCGCAATGTGCTACAAACTGAGGGTTGGAAATTGGAAAGAAATCGTTGGCAGATATGCATGCAATGCTATTGAACTTCCCTACTCATAGACTCTTACATGCATCAAATACTTTGAAGCCTTTTAGAAAAGTGCCAAGGCAATCTCCGCTCCACTATGATCAGCAACCAAAATCCACTTTTTGTTGAGGGGAAGGATGATGAGATCTAGGATCTTGCACTGATGAGGCTGGTTTGATCCTATAGTGATTAAAACTCAAAGATTCTGTTTTTGAAGCTCTTTATTTGGGCATGTGATCATTGCTGGACTTCTTGTGCTGATCCTTAAGTGATTTGATGTTGATTCTGAAATCGACTCAGGAAAAAGAACAAAAATCAGACTCACAAACAGAACACATTCATAGAATTGTCGTAGCCATCCATGACAGCAGCAACGAGCTCCTACATGCTCGATTCTTGATGCTATCTCGATCTTCTATAGATCATCATGATCTTTCTGCATGCAAGCAAACAACAAAACAATAGTGATTCTCCAAAAGTTAACAAATGAAATCTGATTACCCTTTTATAAGTATATTGTATTCAAAAGGTCAACAAATTTAATCAACACCCAAGTTATACATCTATGAAAAATGCCTACATATGAAAAATGCGAGGTTTATCAAAATGTTTCGGACCTCTCCACGATCTTATACAATTATAATTGAATGAATTGGGGATCATCATTCTTTGTTGATCTCATTGAAATTTAGTGAAACTATGCTTGGAACGAGAGCAATAACATCTATGAGAAAATTGGAATGCCATGTCAATATATCTTGTATTAAAAAAAAAAATGCACATAGGAACTTCAAATCTATAAGAATATGTGTTCTGAATGATCATACTCACTCATCTTAAAATTTTGAGAAAGAAGAAAAGTGTTAACCTTAGCATACCAACTCCTTGGTGCTTGCTTAAGACCATACAAATTCTTTTGATAACATTGGCAAGCCTCTTCTTGAATTTTTTGGTCAAACTAGCAAGATACGATCAAACCAAATGTGTCGTCTAGGTGCCCTACCTAGCCCTCTTCAAAAGCTTATAGCTTTTGATTGGCTCTACCAAATGATTGAAACAAATTGCTACAAAAATTAGACAAAACTAGCTTTCAAAAAAGCTATCTAGCACCAAATTTGGATCTAACTTGGAAGAGAACCACCCAAATGAATTTGGATGTCCTTCACATGTGTCTGAACACTGAATTCCGTACAGTACCTAAAATGATTCAATCATTATGACAATGAACCCTCTTGATCCAAATTTGCTTGAGATAGCATGGGAGATGCAATCAACACTCTCTAGATCTTGATTTTCATGAAATTTTTGAAACTTTGGATGATAGATGCATCAAAAGCTTAGGTATGCTCTAATACCATGTGAAAATTCACACATGTGGGAATGCCCTATTGTGTGAAATTGATCTCCTAAGCTTGGCTCATGCACTATAGATCACCTATTGATTGAAATCCAAGATCAATGACAAGATCTAAGGCAAAAAGACCATTCTACATGCATTCATTCATTACCAAAAGGTGTTTCACACATGTGGAACACTTCATGAAATAAACTAAGTCCCAAAAAGCTCCTCTCCTCAGGTAGAGAGAGAAAATACCACTTTTGGGCTCATATAGAGAGAGAAGGCAATACAAGCAAAATTGGCAAATCTCCAAATTGACTCAAAAAACTCATAGATCTCTCATACATTAATGAAGGGAATGAAAGTATATATAGATACTCATGGATATCCATGCTTGATTCTTATTGGACCCCTTAAACATAGCCTCTCTAATCCTATTGGAGGTGTGATGCAACATCCCTCACTTTTGATTGGACCCTTCCAACACATCTCTCTCTTATGATTGGATACTTTGACTTTTGCCACCACATAGGGTGCATCACTCATCAAACCTAAACTTGACATGTGTAAGCAACCTAACTAGCTTGAGTTACATCATAATTGAATTTTGGCCTAATCATGACAAAACATGTGTACTTGACCATTTGCCCTATCACCTAGTGACACCAAGACGCTTGACTAGCAATCTTTATGATACCCCTAAAGTCAACATTATAAACTATTTCTAACTATTTTATACATGTGGGAACATGCTCCACACATGTGAAATGTACTCACAAACATAACATCATAAAGTAACCAAGATTTCACAAATTGGACTTGAGATTGCAACCTTGAACTTGACAAAGACATCAAACACCTCATCTTGCTTTTTAGTATATAGACCCAACAAAATCTACTAAAGTCATCAATGAAAGTCACATACATTTTAGCACCTCCATTGCTAGTTGTAGTAACACCATGAATTTTCAAATGCACAACTTGAAAATTCTTTGTAGATCTCTTATAAGGTAATCTATGTGACTTAGATAAAGCACATTTCTCATAAACATGATTCTAGCTCGTAAGAGATTTAGGAAGAGCAAAAACAACTTCCACTTTTGCCATCACCTCCAATGACTTGTAGTTGAGCTGTCCCATACCTCTTGCATTGACATTTGCTCTTTTTCCATGCATCCAACCTGGTTAGCAACAACACAAGCATTAAGTTTGAACAATACCTTGCCTCTTCCCTTTTGCACTCAATTCGTCCTCTTTCTTGATCAAACAAGTATCACCAACAAACTCCACTTTGAATCCCTTGTCAAGCATTTGATTCACATTAAGAAGATTCTTAGTAATAGATGGAATGAACAAAACATCCTTCAAATTGATATTCTTATTAGTAGAGACTCTGAAGGAAATAGGAATTGTGTCAATCCCTTTGATTGCACACTCACCATTATTGGACATGTAGATAACCTTCTTGTCACCTTCAAAAGCCATCAAGGATGAATAATACTCCTCGTGAAATGTCATATGTGATGTAGCTCCACTAACAATCCACCAAGGATCAATGTCTCCATGATTAGCCAACAAGCATGATGACATAAGAAAAGCATCATTTGACATTTGTTCAACACCATCTTTATCAATAGTTAGGTTGGTCTGCTTCTCACCTTGATCTCTCTTCTTCTTGAAGCAATCATTTGCAAAATGCCCTTTAATTCCACAACAGAAGCATTTTAACTTTGACCTATTTTTCTTTTTACCAACAAAAGTGAAAGGCTCACCTTGATCTTGACCCTTTGACCATTTTCCTTTGCCTTTGCCCTTGAATTTGCCTTTGATGAACATAGTCTCCTCTCCATCAACTTGAGATGTAGCAGATTCACCTCCTCTTGATAAAAGCCTAAACTCTTCATTCACGAAAATCTCTTGCAAATCCACCATACTTGGCAAAGTCTTTGAATAGCAAAACTTTGAACACGATTAGCATAATCATCCAACATGCCATTAAGAACAACTTGCATAAGTTATATTTCCTTAATGCTTTCATCAATACATGCTAACTCATCATTGAATGCTTTAACCCTCAAAACAAAAGCCTGAGCGCCTTCATCCTTCTTTTGCATACTAGAAAAAATTTGTCTTCTTAGAGTTAGAACTCTAGATATAGACTTAGATTCATAAAGCTTCTTTAAAGAATCTCAAGCCTCCTTTGATGTTGTGCACTTACCAACTTCTTTAAGAAGTTCATTAGTCACATTCATCTTGATCACATGTAGAGCTTTCTTGTCATACCTCAATTGATCTTGTGGTGCCAAAGGTCTCTCCTCCACACCTACAACAATATCCATCAACTCATTCATCTCTATCAAGGATTCCATCCTCATCCTTACCTTCCAAGTAGAATAGTTGATTGAGGTAAGTGTATCATTGCCTTCCAACATGAAGCCACTTGAGGTTGCCATGTTGTAATGATTTGATCTCTTTGAAGCTGTTCCAATGCATTCAGTTTTTTCCTTGAAAATCAACAAATGAAACTCAAGAAGAAATCACAAAGATATGGAAACAATCTAGCCTCTGCTCTTTCTCTTTCTAGCAAATCCTAGCACCTAGAATCTTGATTTCTTGATCGCAATAGATCTAAACACAATATGATGAATTTTTGCAAACACCTAAGATTGAAACACACTCTTGAAAAATCCAGCAACCTGAAAATCAAGAGATCCTATCAAATTTAGAGTTTCACCAAAAATACAAAAATTGAATCAAGAGAAATCTACATGCAAAAGTTAGAATCTAGATATCTCATCTAATAGAATGTACCATTCACAGTCATGAGCACTTCTTGTCTCCACATTCCAAAAAGTGATTTCAAAAATTGGCCATCCATAAGTGATTTGACGTAAATTGATGATTGGACCACAAAGATCCACTTTCTGTACTTGAAAATGCAAGATTTGATCTGCCAACACCTCCAAATCCACATAGAATTTATGGAGCCCTCAAATACACCTCTAGATTTGGCATAAAAACCAAATTTGGCCTGCAACCTGCTCTGATACCATGTGAAAATTACAGATCCAAAACACAACTAATGGATCTAAGATTTTGGGCCAATTTGGTATGCACATCTAGATTTAGTAACAAGATAGAATTCATCAAAATTAACATGCTAGAATTGCATAAATCACAAAGACCTGATCATGAACATGAAAATATAGTATGGTACTGTCCCTGTCCGTACAACAACAGCAACAGGCTGTCCTTCACACCTGTGGAACCTATATCAACCATAAAATCAACATTCTATACATAGACCAAGATATCAAGAGATAAACACATGAGATGGACATAGAAACTCAAGAGATTAATTCTCCATACGAAATGAGAATACAATGATATGTTCTCCACGTTGGTACTACTATTTATAGCTACTAAAATGTCATTTGGCCACTTTCCAATAGTATGCCCTAAAATGGCAACTTCTAGGTACTTAGCCAGAAACCTAAAAAAACTAGTCCAAATGCAATGTACTAAAATTAGCCAATTCGAATGGGTGACATCATCCACTTATCTACTTGCCAAAAATAATAAAACCACTATTTAGGCCTTTATTGACAAATATGAAACTATCTCTAACTTGAGATTTCATTTTGGCCTCCAAAAATACCAAATAAAAGAACCAAACTAGTTGACAATTTTTCACAAATCCCTCCTTCAGTTGCTCATATTTTAAGTGTCGCTCATCTTTTAGCATTGGATAAAGCTTCTAGTGGTGTGCGTCCAATTGCAGTGGGTGAATGTTTATACAGGTTGGTCACACACTTTGTTTCCAATTTCGAAAAGCATTTCATGCTCATCTTTTTCGGTTTCAATTTGGGTCATGTGCTACTCTTGGTGGTTGTGAGATGGTCGTTCATGCTTTACGTGCTATTTTGGATCTTCATCCTAATTGGGTAGTTTTACAAGTTGATGTTGCTAATGCTTTCAACTCTGTTTCTCGGGCGGCTATCTTTCAAGAACTTTTTGGTGCTCAAGATACACTTGTCATGCTCATTCCTTTTGTGCGGTGCTTCTATTCTAAAAGTTCTCCTTTATACTTTAGTCATGCTTCTCGTACTGGTTGGTTGCACGTCCAGTTCTTCCACTCTTGCGACTCAACAATGACTTGTTTATAACTGCCCTTCGAACCAGATTGGGACTTCCACATCCAATGTTAATTGGTCTCTCTAAGTGTTCATGTGGGCATGTGTTGGATGTGAAAAATACAGATCCTAAGTGGATCTAAACTCCAAGATCATTGGCTTGAATGCTTGCACTCCAAACTACATAAGCTAGGAATTGGCAACACATTCTATGCTACCTAGAATGCAAAGAACTTGATCAAAAAGCATTTATCACAAATGGAAACTTCCATAAACATCAAGTGCGGCCCAAAATAGAATTATACAGTCCATAATACATCAGCCTACCACTTTTGGAAAGCACCTAAGATCATACACAATAGCTTGAAGACAATACACACAACAATGCTCTCAATGGAGGAAGAAACAATGACAATGATCTATTGATCTCAATGAAGCATACAAAAGGTTTCTCCAACCTGTTCTCCACGACTTCCCTACTATTTATGGATGAGGAAGATGACTCTCTCTCCTCTCTCTAGAAGGTACTTGACCCTAGATATTCCCTATATAGGAAAAATAGCTAAAAATGGCTTATATGACCAAAATACATCAAAATGGTCTCATTTTGAAGGGTATGAAGTTTGACACTTCATCATACTGAAAAAATACAGTAAATAAAAACATTGTGGCCTGGTTCACACGTGTGAAACTCCAGAACCAAAACTATTTACAATTTTAGCCAATTTAGGCCTCAAACTAGCTAGGAAATGTTGACAATTTTCACACTCCCTCTTCAACATTGGATGCTAGTTTCAACATAGTCTTTGAGCACATTCCAAGATTAGATCTATGCATTAAATATAGGTCCTTTCCCAATGGTTTGGTGAAGATATCAGCCACACACTCCTTTGAAGAGACATGTTGAAGCTCCACCTCTTTGGCAATGACTTGATCTCTCACAAAATGGTGAGCAATCTCAATGTGCTTGCTCCTTGCATGAAAAACAGGATTGCTTGCCAAGCTTTGGGCTGAAAGGTTATCACAAAGTATGATTGGAGTCTTCTCTGGTTCCAGCAAGTGAAGATCCAATAACATCCTCTTGATCCAAAGAATCTCCTTGGTGCATGTTGTTAATGCCTTGTACTCGGCTTCGGTGGAAGATAGAGAGATAGTTGGTTGCTTCTTTGATAGCCATGAGACCACTCCATCTCCAAGATAGATTGCAAAGGCACTTGTTGACTTCCTATCCATTTGATCACCTGCAAAATCTGAATCTGAAAATCCACAAAGGTTAGGTGTAGTACCTCCATACAAGATGCCAAAATCTCTAGATCCCGAGATGTATCTAAGTACTCTCTTTCCTAGCTTCCAATGAGCCTCACTAGGATCTTGCATAGATTGACTTAGTTTACCAACCACAAATCTTAGATCAGGTCTTGTGATGGTTAACCATATAAGAGATCCTATTAGCTTTCTATAGAGAGTAATGTCCTTGAAGGATCTTTCATTACTTCTTGTAGTTAGCTTTACATTTGATTCCATAGGAGTAGAAACAACTTTACAATCTTCCATATGAAACCTTTTTAGAATAGAGTTAACATACTTTTCTTGACATATGAATGTAGATTTAGAAGTTCTAATAATCTCTATTCCTAAGATATAATGAAGTTTACCAAGATCTTGAATTTCAAACTCTCTTTTGAGTGCCATCTTGATTTCATCTATATCTAGATTGTTACCACCACTTAAGATAATGTCATCAACATAGATCAAAAGTAAAGTGATATCATTTTCATTCAATCTAAAGTAGAGAGAATGATCATACTCACTCATAACAAAGTTTTGAGAAAGTAAGAAGGAATTGAGCTTAGCATACCAACTCCTTGGTGCTTGCTTTAGCCCATACAAACTCTTTTGGAGATAGCACACATGATTAGGCTCATCATGTGAAACATAGCCCTCGGGTTGCTCCATGTAAATATCTTCTTCAAGATCACCATTCAAGAAGGCATTAGTAACATCCATTTGCCACATATCCCAATCATAAAGAGTTGCAAGAGAGATTAGGATTCGAATAGTTACCATCTTTGCCACGGGTGCAAAGGTCTCATCATAGTCAATACCATATTCTTGAGCATACCCCTTTGCCACCAACCTTGCCTTGTACTTGTTGATTGATCCATCTTGATTTGTCTTGATCTTGAAGATCCACTTACAACCAATTGCCTTCTTGTCCTTTGGAAGCTTTACCAACCTCCATGTGTTGCTTTTGATGAGTGCTTGATGCTCATGATCCATGGCTTGGATCCATTCCTTCTTTTGAATTGCTTCACCTACACAAGTTGGTTCATCAAAAAAGGTAAGAAAAGCAAAGTTAGAGTTGTCCACCACTTGCTTTCCTTTTTCATCATAGGTTAGCCTTGATGGCTTAGCCCTTTGCCTTTGAGTCTTCCTTGAAGTTTGCTTTGGAGTGGCATCTCCATCTTCATCCAAGACATCTTGCACATCATGATGATTAGTAGGCACATCAACATCAACATCAACAACATTGGAAACATTCTCTTCATGAAAGATGACATCCCTACTTATGACAACTTTCTTTGTAGAAGGAATGTACACTTTGTAAGCCTTGCTTACTTCACTATAGCCAACAAACACACCCTTCTTTGATGAAGGATCTTCTTTAGTTCTATCATCAAGTGTGATATTGACAAAACATGTACATCCAAAGATCCTACAATGCTTGACACTCGGCCTTCTACCATAAAGAACCTCATGAGGAGTTTTACCATCCAAGGAAGCACTTGTCCATCTATTACATAGATAGTTAGCACATGCTAAAGCTTCCCCCCAAAAAGACTTAGCAAGATTAGCATGTAGTCTCATTGCCTTGGCACATTCACAAAGGGTTCTATTCTTCCTCTCGGCCACTCCATTCTGTTGTGGAGTCCTAGGACTAGACATCTCCCTCTTAATCCCATGTGCTATACAAAAGTCTTTGAACCTATTTGAGGTGTATTCCCCTCCATTATCAGATCTTAAGCATTTGATCTTTGTATTGAATTGGTTTTCCATTTCATTCTTGAACTTGACAAATGCAGCAAACACTTCATCCTTACTTTTAAGAAGATAGATCCAAGTATACCTACTAAAGTCATCAATGAAAGTTGCATACATCTTTGCCCCACCATTGCTAGTTGTACTAGAAGAATGAATATCAGAATGCACAAGTTGAAAAGCTTCTTTAGATCTAGAAGTAGATCTAGAATAAGCAAGTCTATGAGATTTGGACAAGGCACAATGTTCACAAACACTATTGTTTGCAACAAGACTTTTAGGGAGACCAAGAACAAGCTCTTTCTTTGCCATTACCTCCAAAGATTTGAAGTTGGGATGGCCCAACCTCTTGTGCCAAACTTCTTGGTTTGTCAATTGCTCCCTAGCCATACATCCTTCATGATTAGAGATCACACATGCATCAAGCTTGAAAAGTTTACCATGCCTCCTACCTTGAGCAATCAAGGATCCACATTTACTTATCAAACATGCATCTCCAATGAACTCCACATCAAGTCCTTTGTCAATCATTTGACTTACACTAAGCAAATTCTTAGTGATTGAAGGAATGTACAAAACATTTTCAAGATTTGCTTTCCTATTTGTTGAAAGGGAAATAGGAATAGTGCCTATGCCTTTGATGTCACATTGACCATCATTTGCAGTGTAGATGATGTTACCTTCTCCCTCATAAGACAATAAGGATGTAAAGTATTCCTTATGTCTTGTCATGTGAGATGAGGCTCCACTATCAATCCACCAAGGATCATTATCATCTATGTTGGCTAACAAACTTGAAGTCATAACAAGTGATTCACATGTGTTATGTTCTTCCTCATCTATTGTAAGATTTCCTTGCCTCTCTCCTTGCTCTCTTTTCTTCTTATAACATTCATTTGCAAAATGACCTTTTATCCCACAATAAAAGCACTTGAACTTTGACTTATTGTTCTTAGTAGAAGAGGAAGAGGAAGAGTGATCATCATGATCAAAGTTACCACCTTTGGACCATTTCCCTTTGCCTTTACCTTTGCCCTTGAATTTGCCTTTTGTGAAGAAAGCCTCTTCACCTCCACCTTGCAAGGATGCACCATCAAGCTTTGATTGCAACCTATGTTCTTCAGCCAATAAGATTTCTTGCAAGTCAACCACACTTGGCAAGACTCTTTGAATGGCAAAACTTTGCACAAGGTTAGCATGTTCATTTAGCAAACCATTCAACATAACTTGGACTATTTCACCATCTTTTATGTTCTCATCAATGCATGCTAAATCATCACTTAGGGACTTAACTCTCAAGATAAATGCATGAGCACTTTCACCCTCTCTTTGCCTACTAGAAAATATTTGTCTCCTTAGGGTCAATACCCTAGATGTGGACTTTGATTCAAAGAGCTTCTTTAAGGCATTCCATGCCTCACTTGCACTTTGACACTTTCCAACTTCCTTGAGAAGTTCATTTGTAACATTCATTTTAATGATATGAAGAGCCCTTTTGGCCTTCTTATCAAACCTTTGTTGCTCTTGAAGTGTGAGAGGTCTCTCTTCAATTTCTGCAACTATGTCCATGAGTTCATTCAAC
The DNA here is from genome assembly GCA_029204225.1 of Diphasiastrum complanatum. Taxonomy (NCBI): domain Eukaryota; kingdom Viridiplantae; phylum Streptophyta; class Lycopodiopsida; order Lycopodiales; family Lycopodiaceae; genus Diphasiastrum; species Diphasiastrum complanatum. Next base: position 45,892,542 of record CM055110.1, on the reverse strand, counting down.
TCAAGTAAGGACTCCATCCTCACTTTCCAAGTAGAGTAGTTTGATGAACTCAACCTTTCACTAGACTCTAGCATGATCCCACCATTGGAAGCCATGATTCTAATGTTTCTTCAACTTTTAGGTTCTGTCCTAAAGCACTTAGCACTCACTTTTCTCTCAACAAATGATAGATAAAGAGATCTATGAAGATTTAGGACCCTAAAACACTTCTATCTTGAACCTAGATGGTTTCCAAGCATAGAAAGGAAGATTGAAACACATGCAACACTTTGCACACACTAAGAATGGATTACAAAATCAAACCAACCTGAACACACTCTTGCTTAAGCTCTCAAACTTTCCAGCAAGTGACCAAATCAAGTTATGGTGTGAAGAGTTACTTGCATTCTTAGAAAATACCCAAAACTAGGATGCCAAGATTACCTAGTAATGAACAAACTTGATCAACATATGATCAACACACTAAGATATTGATTCAACCTGTAAAACCACATGTAAACCACACTTCTAAAAGTTTATAAACTCCAGCAAGTGATCAATACAAGATTTAGAGGTGAATGAATGAGCACACTTAGTGAATCACAAGACTAGCTTCACTATCTTGTCAAATCTTGGTGTTTAGATGTAGATCTAAGATCACTTCACATGAGAATGTTCCTCAACCTGTTAAGAACCTGAAAACACACTTGCATAATGGTTAACACCTTCCAGCAAATGCTCCAATCAAATTACATAAGGAGAGTTACTTACATGCTCAACAAAGTACACCAAAATTTATGCCAAAATTGATGACAATCTTTACAATATGCTCTTCACAATGGAGCTTACAATATGTTCACCCAAAAAAGGGGATCTTTCATCCAAATGGGAGCTTTGCTCAGCCTTTAGGAGAATTACAACTCACTCAAAAGAGCATTTGTCATCCACTTAAGGAGAAGTTTCATCCACTTAAGGAGAGTGTTCATCCAAGAATGGAGATTGTCAACAATAGGATTGAAAAGAACATTGTTAGTATTGAATATGCACAAGCCTCACAATCACAAATGATTAGGTGTTATGATCTGATCCAAAATAGTTTCTTTTCAGCCTCTGATCTTCAATAGACCTGAAATATGCTTTTGATCCACAAGTTCAACTCACAAAACAAAGGTTAGTAAGATTTGATCAACAAAGCAATGCAAAATCATGCTAGAACTTGATCAAACATCCAAATATCACCAAAAATGGAATACTTACTGTAAATAGAAGCCAACCAGCTCTGATACCATGTGAAAAATACAGATCCTAAGTGGATCTAAACTCCAAGATCATTGGCTTGAATGCTTGCACTCCAAACTACATAAGCTAGGAATTGGCAACACATTCTATGCTACCTAGAATGCAAAGAACTTGATCAAAAAGCATTTATCACAAATGGAAACTTCCATAAACATCAAGTGCGGCCCAAAATAGCATTATACAGTCCATAATACATCAGCCTACCACTTTTGGAAAGCACCTAAGATCATACACAATAGCTTGAAGACAATACACACAACAATGCTCTCAATGGAGGAAGAAACAATGACAATGATCTATTGATCTCAATGAAGCATACAAAAGGTTTCTCCAACCTGTTCTCCACGACTTCCCTACTATTTATGGATGAGGAAGATGACTCTCTCTCCTCTCTCTAGAAGGTACTTGACCCTAGATATTTCCTATATAGGAAAAATAGCTAAAAATGGCTTATATGACCAAAATACATCAAAATGGTCTCATTTTGAAGGGTATGAAGTTTGACACTTCATCATACTGAAAAAATACAGTAAATAAAAACATTGTGGCCTGGTTCACACGTGTGAAACTCCAGAACCAAAACTATTTACAATTTTAGCCAATTTAGGCCTCAAACTAGCTAGGAAATGTTGACAATTTTCACATTGGATTCTTTGGGTACTCATCTTATGTGGTGCCCCTCAGGTGGAGAACGAATCGTTTCACATGATTCCATTTGTGATGTCCTTGTGTTCGAGAACAGACACACATTTTACTAGGGCCTTCTTCGCAATATTCTCGATGTCGAGTTGACCTTGTTTTCTCGCGTGAGGAAATTTGCACTCTAGGAGATGTTGTCAATATTGATCCCTCTCGTCAAGACCTCCTTCATCGTTCTTCCACCACACAAGGAGGTGCTGCATCTCACGCAGCTCTAGAAAAGGAGCGAGATTATATTAATTGTGCACATGGTGAAGATTTCATCCCCTTTGCCTTGGAAACATCTGGTTGTCTTCATAAGAAATTTAATGATTTCTTGTCTTTATGTGCGGAGCTTATGGTGAAACGCCAGGGACAAAGCATTACCTTACCTTCCGTCATTGTTTCTTTCTGTCATCAACATATTTCTATTGCATTACAACGTTCACAGGCGCTTTCAATTCTTCGGCGAGCTCAATTTGCAAGAGCGGCTGCTTCAAAGCTTCTTGCATTACCTATTAGTGCTTCAGTTTCCATCAAGCAGTTGGTTTTGGGTAATTAATTTAATATTTTTAGTTTTACTAAGCTTTTGGTTAGCTTAATTCAGTTTTGTTGTTCTACATTATCATTTTATATAGTTTAATCTTTTTGTATGGTCATGGGTTTTCCCATCATTTGTTAATAAAAGCAAGGATAATTATTATTTTGGATACAATATTTTATGGCGAAATCCGGTATTAAAGACATTGGTTACGTAGCCTCTTAGTGAGATTTGGAAGCAACAACTTTCATACACCTACATTTTTTAAAAATGGGATTCTAAGGGCAATGCTTGGGAAAATCGATAACGTATAAGAATGGAACCGACATGTTTTCTCAAAAATTTGTTTCATAAAATATTTAGCGATTTGTCATACAAACATATAAACCGTTTTATGAGTAACACTCTTAGAATACTAAGAAACTTTTAAATATGAAGGTTTTTGGACTCTGGAGGATAACTAGAAAGAGGTTTCCTGCCCTGTGTGAAGGTTATCTGCTAACAAGAGCCCTAGCCTAGCTGTCCAGATATTAGCTCAGTTGGCGATGGCGCGCATCAAAACATAAATCAACCTGTTCATCAAGGTTCTAAAACATTTAATATACCGTTCAAATAAGCAGCGTTTCTCCGCAAGGTCGTGACTCGTTTATGAGAAAAGCCGTAGCATAGCTGTTCTTTCTCATATTATTATTGGCTCCAATATTCCTTCCGCACAAGAATCCGTACTCGTAAAGCAGGAAACGAACAAGATGCTGACCAGTGACACACTGACAACCTGTATAATAGAAGAAGTATGTGATGCTCAGAACTTCCTCAGAAGATTCGTGGCTCAATAGGCTGGGATCTTCGACTGTATTCCGATCTAAACCAGGCTAAAAACAAATTGCTGTGTAATCATAATGTGAGGTGTGCGTTGTGTGTTGTGTACTAACTACTTACTTCCTGGCACGTCCTAGGCGGACCGTAAAGATTCCAAATACTCTAATGACAAATGTTATTGATCCATGTAACATTAATAAATTTTAATCCATGTAAGTTTGTAACTTGCGATTCGTGAAAGAAAGAGGCACAGACCTTTTGTATGTAGTATGTACCTGTAAATGACCTACAAAGACTTTCTGATGAAGTGGCTCCATGTACCCCCGGCTTGATATGCCTGTTGTAATAAACCTTTATGCGAGTACAACCGGCCTGATATGCATGTCGTAATAAACGTTTGTGCGAGTCAAGTCCCCAAGTCCAGCTCGATACTTTTGATACGTTACAACTTACACCCGAAGTTTGCGGATATGGCGACGACTGGTGTCCAGAGGACCATTGGGAAATTTGGGAATATGGAAAATGATCAATATCCGTTTCCGTACATTTGGAGAGAAGATAGATAGCTTAGACATGATTCTTGATTCCAACTTTCCAACACGTTTCATGAGGTTAAGTGGAGTATAGAATCGGCAGATATTTATTGACTTTTGACTCAGAGAGTTTCTGACTCTCTGAGCCTTATCTTGAGTCTTGACACTTGACCGCTATCTGGCTTGGAAGTAGGCAGGCCGCAGCAGCTTCCTATCATATATCAACCTTTACAGGCTGCAATTTGGCAATTACAATATACAACTCGGGAATCAGGACTCAGCATGATGCAAGCGATGGATCATCATGATTCTTGTAACAGAAGTAAACTTATCAAGACAAAAAGCATCAATGAAGTCTGAAAACTGTACGAACAAGACGTGCGTTTAGAGTTTTAGACGGATATATATTTGTGACTGGAGTCTTGTATTTACAGAAATCTGTTTTTTCTATAACTGCAGCGTCGGGAATCGAGCATAATGAATGAATTATGAGCGTCGTTCCGGCGTTTTGGAAGGCACGATTCACGAATCACGGACAATGTGGATCTGAAAGCATGTGGCATGTGACAAGCCCAACGTCCGATGTCCCAATCTTGATCATCGAGCCACCATCTCTCGATTTCTCGACAGTAAACATTCATTCATGATTCATGATTCATTCATTCACAAATGACAATTTAAGATACAATTGCATTGATTTTGGTGTCGTTGATTACACATAATTTTTCACACACAAAACAATTAGCATTCCATCATTCCATTGCTGTCACAATGAGAAAAATTGAATCTGATCAACAGCTTAAGGAAGCTTAAGGATTGATTAGTTCTAACTTTTAACTTTGCAAAGCTTAATTCAAGTCCATCAATATCAATGGCCCCCATCATGGCTCCACCTGCTCTTTGTCCCATATCCCACATCACATCTTGTTACTCCTTACACTTAATGCTCCATGCAATGGAAAGATGACTTAACCCCAAGATCCCACATCTTGTTACTCCTTAAACTTAATGCTCCATGCATTGGAGAGATGACCGAATCCCAATCCCACATCTTGTTACTTCTTACACTTAATGCTCCATGCATTGGAGAGATGACACTTAATCCTAGATCCCACATCTCTTACTCATTTCACTTGATAACATGCAATGGAGAGATGACTTAATGCGAGATCCCACATCTTGTTACTCCTTACACTTAATGCTCCATGCATTGGAGAGATGCCACTTAATCCTAGATCCCACATCTCTTACTCCTTGCACTTAATGCTCCATGCAATGGAGAGATGACACTTAATGCGCCATGCAATGGAGATCAATGAATGGAGATTCATTTCAAGAAACATTGCATGCAAGGTTTTCTTATAAGAGGACCTGTTAGAAATTGTGAACTCCTGCAACTTTGCCGCGACGCGAAGCGAAGCGACACGAAGTGAAGGCCGAATGGCGAACAATTCACGAAAGTCAACGTACCTTGAAAACCCTAAGACATGAAGCGAAGCGAAACTCGAAGGTCGAATGATTAGCGAAAGCCAATCATGCCTCCAGGACCAAAAGACACCACACGACACGAAACGAAAAGAAAACGAAGGAAAATCTTTCGCGTTGCCAACTGGCAGCTCAACGGGCGTGGAGTCGTGAACTTCATGCTCAGCTGAAACAGTTAGCAATAACAGAGAGTAACTAACTAGTTGATTAGCGTTAACTACTCTTGTAATTCTCTGTTTAGCTATCTTGTAAATTTCACACAGTGGAAATATAAACAAAATTCTGGCTAAACAACATACACAGAGAGAAAAGAGAGTGAGAGAGAGAATAGTGAGCGAAAAGAATAGAAAAAATAGAAAAACGAAATAGTTGTGCATGAAAGTCTGCCAACGAGCTGAACACAAACGATAGAGTAAATGAAAAATTCAAAATACTACTAAAATCGAAAATAGTCATAAAACTGTAAAATAATCTCAAGCTTACTTATTCTGACACATAAACCCTAAATTTGAGTCCTAGTAATGATAGAGTCACATGGCAAGTCACTCATAAATTTCATACAACAATAGTTACTTCTTGAACGAGAGGAATCATACATATATAGTCAAATTATAGGCTAGTATGACTAAGTAGTAATTGCAAATCCTAGTTAGGAGCACCACTAGAGAAAGTAGGACTCATCCTTCATCACATAATGTCCAAAAGATTTAAGTGGCCTCTTTTCAATTGGATACCTATGCTCCTACATGGTGGCAAATATGTTCATAGGATAGGACTAAGCCCCATGTTCATAGTTGAGATATGGTTAGATGCAATGCAATAGACCCTACTTGTTATTAGTATAAGTCAAATACATAATAACAACTACATTTTTCCATCATTTGAAATAATTTAAAATGTTTCATATTTTGAAGATTTAAAACATTAGTTGCACCTATGAAGGGACTATAGTTGTAGGTGGGCCTATGAGGGAGGTGTTGGGTTCTTTGTATGAGTAATGCGGAGTGATTGTGATTGAATATTTTGTTTATCAGCTCTGATACCACCCTCGCTGGATACAAGATTCAAACAAGAGAAAACTCAACATATAAATTATAACAGGATCTTTGCAAACAATAGATTCAAACTATTACTTAGATCGACAAGTTGAATATCTTAGTAGGTGTCAATGACACCCATAAAGAGAGCGAAACAGTTGGGCGTCTGTGACAGCCATGCTTCCTTCGAGATTAGATATTCTGAATGAGTCGTGGAGCGAGTATTAGTATGCGAGAGAGAAATTATCAAAAAGCATTCGACAGTGGAACACACATAAGAAAATAGGGAATCTGAATTAAGTTGTTGTAATTACAACGATCAGATCATGATCCTGTGCCCGAGAATGTTTCACAATAATAGCGCACTTTGTGTCATGATCTTACTATGCTAGTTACAGATTGAATGCTATCTCTACTTCTTGAATTACTTTTACTCTCTCTAAAATCTCTGAACCTGTGGAATCGTGGAATCAAATAATTCTGATACAATAGAGTTCACGGAGGAACTCTTAATTAAGCTTCCGCTTATTGACTCTGATAACATTCATTTATATATATCTATATGTTGTCGTTATGTATATATACATACAACAGTTATAACAACTGTGTGGGCAACGAGTGTGAAGTAGTGCAGTTACTACAAAGTACTGAAATGAACTGTGACATAGTCTGCATTGCGGACAGGGTTGAAGAAGAACTCCATTTTGACTAGCGACAGTCAACGACCATCAAAGGCGTCGGCCAAGTCGAGTCGACTGGTTTGCCCTAGAGAGGATGATGATGGAGTTGATGTCAGGATGTCAATGAAGTCGAGTCAGAAGTCTATGACCTAGATGTCGACGAAGTCGATCCCGCTTCTGCTTCAAGTCGATGTATTGCATAGATTGTTCGACTTGTGCGAGTAAGACTACATGCTATTGTAGAGAGAGAATATTTGCATATTATATTGGTGCTCAGGAATTGAATTCGGGTGAGTCAAAGTGAAGATTAACTCCAACAGGAAGGAGCTATGCATAACATTTATTATTATTAATAGTGTTGGGAATTTGTGTGTGTGTGTGTGTGTGTGTGTGTGTGTGTGTGTGTGTGTGTGTGTGTGTGTGTGTGTGTGTGAGAGAGAGAGAGAGAGAGAGAGAGAGAGAGAGAGAGAGAGAGAGAGAAGGAAGTAAGGATGTCATTTGGGAAGAATCCCCTCCTCCTATTGAACATGAAAATAAGGTACAAGGGGTGCCCTTTTATAGATGGGGAAGGCCCTTGTCCCTTTCTCCTACTAGCTAATTACAATGGCAAGGATCCTAAACCAAGCCATCTAAACTAACACAAAATGAATCTAACGGTACTAAGAGAGTACAAAGAGCACTCACATGTTTCATGTGTTGTAATTTGGGCCCTTTTACCTTTTTTTATTAACAACTTAACTTAGGGCCTCTAATGTCTCATTCCTAGTTCTACAAGTTTTGCAAAACTAATTTGCGAGATCATTGGGTTGGGCTTATACACGCGGGAAGCCAGTGCCCTCGCACTTATTACTCTATATGTGTAGTGTACTATGGCAAGGCCCACTTGGTAAGCTTAGCCAATAGTACTTTAGTGGCGGGACCCAGTAAGTGCCCAACATATTCTCAATTTCTCTACAAGTCTGTTGTAATTTTCTATACATAATAGAATAGTTCGATTATTATGCTACAAAAACAAAAAAAAATTGTCCTCCAATGCCATGTTGGTGAAGGTTTCATTTCCATTACTAAGTTTGACTCCAATGAGTCACACACTTGAAAATACAAGAGGAACACAACACATCCATGCAAGTTACGAAGAACAATTAATTTTTTTTAAGCTTTCCTCAAATCCTCTCAACTAAAATGACAATTCAAAGGAGCTATTCAATTAAATGTCCTGTAAACTGTCTTTGCAAATATCGTCTCAAATAATCGTTCAATTCATAGAAGCTTGTTATGTGTCTAAAGAAAAGGAAAGCATTCCATTTGTAGGGCCAACAACAAGCAAGCACACAATAGCGGGTCAGAGCACGAGCAGCCTATTGGCCGAATTTAAAAACCCTAGAGAAACACTCATATCTTAGTACCAATAAAATCTATATGAGTTTTCCAGGAGTGTTGAGACAGATATATTGGAGATGCCAAGCTTGTTAAAAATTTGGTCCATGGAATGAGACTGTTGCATGAATTCATGGGCTAATACCAGCTATTGGAAGGACCACCCATGACATGCTCAACCATTGTCATCTGAGAGTAGTGTAGGATTGCGGGCGCACTTGTCGTATAGCACCTCCCAAACATTTGCCCCTGTGCGAAACCACTCATCTAGGTTCCATGTAAAGTTGGGCTTACATAACCGGTAGTGGCTTAATACAAAGACAAGCTTGCATAAAGAATCATATTATCATGGCCTAGGTCTCCATGAGCAGAGGAACCATTACTTGTGACTATCTCTGATATGCAAACCCAATTTGTAAACTCACAAAAGTGTCAACAATCCTTTATTAGCTTGTGGTTTTGAATGATTGAAGACTGGCATGTGAATTGAGTCCTACTTAGAAAGATGAATGGCACCCTAAACCCCAAGATTGCCATGGCAGCAGATGGATAGGATAGATATTGATATTTATTCATTTTTTTGTGGAATGTTATCAAGCATATCTACAAATGAGAAACTTTGGAGCTCAAGGAAGCATCCAATGGCATCAATTACATACCCAAAAGCCTTCTCCATATAGGAAAACAACTTAGATAGACAAGCAGGAGAAAGCTCTGTGTCTCTAGCTACAACTATAGTCTTAGAACTCTCTTGCATGTTGGGGTTGGGAGCAATAGCCCATAGTCTTGTTCAAATGTTGTGAATTATCGAATGGAAAGACTTTGGATCAGGGTTTTGCCTTTGATAAAAGAACATCCTAGAAGGATCCATCATGCATCTTAGTAAAATATCATCCCTAGGAGCTAGTTGGATGATCACCAAATTGTATCTAGCTAGTGACTGAGACAAAGAACTCATTGCATACTTGTAGCATTTTGAGGGCAACCAAGTCTAGAAGCTAAACATGTGTAGGAAAAGATGCTTGACATACAACCTAAATGGTTTTTTTCACATGCAAACCATGAGATCTCTTTCATGCAATAGTTCCCAAAACACTTTTCCATTCCACAAATGTAGTTTGCTATTGTCTATGCATGCATGATCACCTACATTTTGGGTACTTGGGCCCTTAATCAAGGTCCAAGCCTAAAAAGTTGAGACCACCTCCACTTTTTATCCTTCATAATTGACTCTTTCCTAAACTCCATTGACCAACCTGAACACATAGTATTCCCTTTGCAATGCAAGGCCAACAAATTGCACTTGCTAGTCTTAGTTTGGTAAAATAATGACAACCCTATATTTATGTATATTGTTGCTATGCTCCTTGGATCTTTGTGGAGAATGGTTGGAGAAAAGAATGTAGGCAACGACTTTTTCATGGGTGAGAAAGTCGTTGCAGTCATTGGTGACGACTAGGTGTGTGTGCACAACTGGGTGATGGGCTAGCTCCACAAGGCATGTGGTCAAGGCCTACCTCCACAAGGTGTGTGTGCAAAGTTGGGTGGTGGGCTACCTCCACAAGGCATCTGGTCAAGGCATGTGTTTCCATAGTTTGGCCTTAGTGCTTGGTTGTGATGCTCTTGTGTGTGTGTGTGTGTGTGATGCTCATGTGTGTGTGTGTGTGTGTGTGACTTCAAAACCACGAACCTAGGTAGGTACTACGTAGTTTTGTATTTGCATGGAGGTAGGTAGGTAGTTGTGTACTTGCAAGTATGCAAGTACAACATCTAAGCAATGTATCATGGTCCATGGGCCTCCACCATAAGACTCTAATGAGGAATTAGGACATGAATTTCATGTAATATAAATCTTATTTAAGTACCCCTATAACATGGTGAGATTTTTGTTAGCAAATCTTGCAAGCATAATTAAACAATCAGTTGTAGCCTGCCAAAAAAAAAAAAAGGATTAAACAAAAGTCTAAATTTTTTATCCCCTCAACCTCCTCATATTACCAATGAGAGCATTCTACCCTTGGCCTTGACTCCTCATCATGGATACTACCTATAACTCAATCATGTGCATGTTCCTCTAATCCCAAGCTTTCATCATGCCATGCCTGCCAAGTGTCCCACACCCACAACAACATGCATGTAAACTCCCACCCCCCCCCTCCCCACTCATAGTCCTCTCCCAAGGCCCCTCCCTCATAGTCCTCTCCCAAGTTTGTGGTTTTAATTTTTGTGACCTATTTCATTTTCAGTTTAAATAATGCATGCCAAACAATGCTCGAGAAAATCGACAAAGTATAAAAATTAGATCGGGGACATAATTTATCATGAAATTTGTAACCATTTTTCTTAGAAACTTATAAACTATAAACCCTTTGATGAATGAGTATGCAAAAAAATCTAGAGACTTTAAAAAAATGCAGATTTTCTTAAGACAACTTAAAAGAGGTTTCCGAGCATTGATCCAAGGGACATTTGGTGAACCCAAGAAATAAAATAGGAAAGCCCCTGTCTGGGGGTTACCTTCCATCTGCTGCCGGTGCTTAGGGCCAGGGCTCACCCAGACATCCCTGATCTGGGCCATTTTTATATGCGAAATATCGTCCAAAAAAAAAAACTCTTATTAATAATTATTCATTCCCTAATAATTATTATTTAATCATTATTTCTACGGAAAAAGGCTCTGGTTTATTTATTTTTTATTTATCTCCGAGAATTTGTGCTATTTATTCGCCTGTTTATTATATCAGTTATTTATTTCATTATATTGTTATAGGCCAGCGAGAGAGAGAGAGAGAGAGAGAGAGGGAGATGGAGGATCGAGGAGGGAGGGAGGATTGATCGGAGAGGGAGAGGATCGGAGCGCTTTCGTCGTCGTTGTCAGGGCTGATGCTGAGAAGGGCGTGTCTCTGTTGACTCAGTTTGCATTGATTAGTGCCTGCAACCGACTTCTGTTGTGGCTTTGATTGTGGGTTTGATTGGGATCATTGACGTTTTGGCCTACTGTTTTGTGTTCTTTTGGTTTTTGGGTTTTTTGTTATAAAGCTCTGGGCGATCTGCCAGGGCTGGATGGTGATGGTTTGTTGCAGACGTCGTGTAGATCTCCCCGCGGCTCTGACTGCCCTTTTCTTGCTGCCGTAGGCCTGTTTGTTGCGTTTCTTTCGTGGGGTTTTAAATCGATGCGCATTTAGTTTGATGCGCAGGGAGTTATTTCGGTGAAAGGAAGTCTTTTTCTTCTGAACTTTTCTGTTTTATTTGAGCTTGCTTATTGGCCTATTGTCGTGCTGAAGACAATAATTTGAAGATTAGTGCTTTTGTTTATCTCGTGAAATGTGAGAAACAATCGAAATGTTTTTGTTCTCTGTTTGCTAGTGGAATCTTGTATAGTTTTAAAAGAGTGAACGTTACTGTTATATTGCAATCTATACATTTTGCATCATAGCGGCATGCACAAGAAGAAAGTATGGAGAAATAGTTGATTTTCCTGAAGGAGATGATATGCATTAGGCCTGTGGCGACTGCGGATTGGTTTGAAGTCAATTAATCAGTTTCATGTCTTGTTAGATCCAATCCGGTTCTTTCTTTTGGCAATTTTATAAACCTTCTAGTCATCGTCAGAATTATTGAAGAATACAGTTCCTTTTTTTTTGTGCTAGTTTCCTCTGTCGATCAGCAGATCTAGCTAAAAAGCTCCGGCTAATCGTCGAAAAATGGATGTTCAATCTTTGAACCACCAGCGTTCAGAAATTCAATCTCAGTACGAAGGCTACACACCGAAGCCATCAAAGCCTTGGCCATGGTCGACGACGATCAGTTACCTTCTGAGGGAGCAGCGACTTTTGTTTGTCCTGGTAGGAGTGGCAATCGCGACATTGTTCTTCTCGGTGCAACCAGAAGTTAGGAAGCCGATTCTTCAACCTGAGACAAAGGCAAATGATTTTGTTCCAAAGTTCAGCAGCCAAATGCTGGCAGTAAGATCACAGGTTTCAGCCGATCCAATGGCTTTTGTACGCCCAGGGGCTAAAATTCCATTAGGATTGAAGAGGAAACCCCTTCGGATAGTGGTAACCGGTGGGGCAGGATTTGTTGGTAGTCATCTTGTAGACAGACTTCTAGCTAGAGGAGATAATGTTATTGTAGTCGACAACTTTTTTACGGGAAGAAAAGAGAACGTAGTACATCACATTGGCAACCCAAGGTTTGAACTGATCAGGCACGATGTCGTGGAACCTTTGCTGCTGGAGGTGGACCAGATCTACCATCTTGCATGTCCTGCTTCGCCTGTTCATTACAAGTTTAATCCTGTCAAAACAATTATATCCTTTCTATTTTGAAATGTGCGAACTTCATAGTCAAAGTTATTTCGACATCATTGGCCTATGATAGTGTCATGCATTAATCTGCAATACAACTCTGTATAGATTAGATGATTTAAATATTCTACAATCATAGATGCATGTGACAGTCATTGATCCATATTCATGAAGCGTTTACTGTGGGAGGTCTGCCGGTCGGTATAGCTCTGCTCTTCAAAATAAGCTTCTTACCAAGCGTTCACTCTTTGTTACGATCGGCTTTTCAGATTATAAATTTTCATATTTTGGATAGCAATCCGGGTTTGTGTTGCAGTATGCGAGCATCTTGTCCAGTTAGATGTTAAGGTGCATTGCTTATTACATGTGGGATTGTGTTATGGAAACTTTTTGAGTTACTCATTGACAGAATGTCAAATTTTGCACGTTCAATCTTGTATCGATCTGTCTCTTTAACTTTTTCTTACAAGACAAATGTGATGGGAACTCTGAATATGCTGGGACTAGCAAAACGTGTTGGAGCTCGTTTTCTTCTTACAAGCACCAGTGAAGTTTACGGAGACCCTTTGGAGCACCCTCAGAAGGAAGAGTATTGGGGCCATGTCAATCCTATTGGTGAGTCAATGAACAATCACTATTCTTTATGTAGTACACGTACTCCCCACTTTGGCAGTGCCATTGATATAAGAAAGGTTTAGTCTTCTGATCTTGTGATAAGTGATGGTGGTCTTTTCAGAAGTCCCATAGAAAAACCTTTGGTGCACATTCTCTTCCTCAATACCCAATTTATTGTCCTTTTTCAAGGCGATCAAGAAATTAGAAAAAACTACCCAATAACTTTCTTTTTTAGGACCAAATCTAACATGCATATCAAAGTTTTATGTTATGGTAGAGATCTATTTGTGTTTCACGTGCTTGAACTTATGTAGGGGTCCGAAGCTGCTACGATGAAGGAAAGCGAGTAGCTGAGACTTTAACAATGGATTATAATCGGGGAGCCAGTGTTGAGGTATTCTATGTATATCAACCAGGAAGCAAATTTCACAATAATGGCAATTTCTTGCTGGATTTTTTTTTTGGTGGTTTTCTAATGTTTACAAAGTTACCTTTGTTCATGAAACCTGTTACTCTGCTCTTCAAAGCGCATCAAATTATTCCTGTGATTCTGGACGACGTTCAAGATCCTTGTAGACTTTCCAGTATTCCCTAAAGCCTTCCTTCATGTAACCTTAGCACTCCCTTCCTCTATAGTATTCCTTTTTTTAGATACCCTTTTGTGAGACTGACAAAAATTCCGAACCACTTCAAAGCATAATAGCTGAAGGTTTGGTTTACTTGTTGGTCCTTTTTAGAAATACAGTTAAGATGTTGATGATGGCCATTTTTCAATACTCAGGTATTTTGTCTATTCAAAAGATTGCCTATCCGGGCCAGATATGTGCTCAAGTCTAACAGGCTTAGTTTCTAGAGTGCTCTTATATTCAATCAAAATGGGATATATTTCACATTCGTACGCATGGCTTCTTTTTCCCAGGATAACACAGTCAATTTGCCTGATCAGTTTTGAGATTGGAGGTGATCACGAGTAAGTGGTCTGATGATTAATGTATGTTGTGAACAGGTGCGAATTGCTCGGATATTTAACACTTATGGTCCCAGAATGGGTATTGACGATGGTCGTGTTGTCAGCAACTTTGTGGCTCAGGTTGGTCAATAAGTTCCTTTTAGTTCCAGTTAGTGTTTGAACAATTTTATTTACCAAAATGTTGTTTACCATTGTGTATGGTCACTTTTGCACATTCTAATTACATAATGATTGCTTTAAAATGTGCCTATGCCATCCAGGCTTTGAGGAAGGAGCCCATGACAATCTACGGAGATGGTAAACAGACACGAAGCTTCCAGTATGTTGCGGACCTGGTATGTGCCAACTCATTAGCCATCTTTGCAATAAGAATGCAGCTTGAATGTTGGGATATACATCAGATAGGAATATAAATTTCCAACTTGTTATTTATTACCAAAATCAGCTGTGAATTACAGACAATTGGGAGTGTGACTTCTAGGAACTTTTATGTACAGAAAGTTTTAGAGCCACATTCAAAGATATGATTATTTGCTTTATATTAAGCAATTGGAGTATTGGAATGTTGAACATATGAAGGTTGAAGGACTCATGCGGCTCATGGAAGGTGAACATATTGGACCTGTGAATCTTGGCAATCCTGGTGAATTTACTATGTTGGAGCTTGCTGAGGTAAGCAAATGATGTTTTCTACTGCTTCAACATGTAATTTTTTGCAAGTTGATAAAAATAGCTATGGTAGTGGTTGGTTACCATAGTCATTTCCTCGTAAATTTTCTTGCTCCTGGCTTTCATCAATCTGCCTAAAACTTTAGAGGAAATTGTGGGTTTTTGGCAGGTGGTGAGGGAGACGGTAGATCCACAAGCCAAGACCGAATTTCGTCCAAACACAGAAGATGATCCACATAAAAGAAAACCCGATATTACTCGCGCAAAGAAATTCTTAGGATGGGAGCCCAAGATTTCTTTGAGGGAGGGACTTCCTTTGATGGTAGATGATTTTAGACGCAGACTTTTTGGTAAGAGCAAAGGTTCGTCATTATAATGCTACAGGGGATTTGAAATTTGAAGCAGAATCTGGTTGAAGTCCAATCAAAATTTCCCATCCTGAATCACACTTTTTTGATAGTAAGTTTGAACAGGGAAAGTTGGTGGGAGTGAGCAGTCATCAACCTGATGGAAGATTGTAGATGATGAACTTGATCCATGGCACTTTTCTGTTATTATTTGCCTTAATGGCTTATTCTTTTGATAATTTATTGTTCTTGAGCCTGGTCCCCCAATACTATGAAGTTTTTCTAGGCAAATCTCCTACACCTTGATCTGATGTCATGTCAATAGACAAGGGCCATTCAAAAGTTTCTGTTTTGAATTGCAACTTTAATATCAAACATAATGTTGCTTATAAAAATGTCTCCATTGACCATCTAAAACTGTAATATGTTCTTGCTTGAGTTCAATTTGCAATTAAAATATGCTATGAATTTTTGAAAGTTCTCCAAAGGTTATTTTTTCATGGTGCCTTTTCTCAATTGACTGAACAACGGACAACTCTTTACAATCTACAAGATGAGTAAAATTATGTGTTCGTTGTTTATCGAACGCAACTAGATTTGGATAGATCTAATCAAATTGGAATTGTCTAATGCTTATGACATGAGTGATTTAGGGTTGAAGAATTATTTTCTTAGAGTTAAAGTATGGAAAAATGAAAATGCTACATCACTCAGGATGAATACACACAAGATTTGCTTCATAGGTTTAATATGGATAATTGCAAGCGATTATGCATGCCATTGGATGTAAGTACTAAGCTAATTGCATATGATGAGTCTAAGAAAGTGGATTCATATCTAGACAATTAGTGGGTAGTTTGATATAAATGATACATACACATCCTTAGATATTGTTTCGTTAATCAATTTATACAACAACCTAGACAAACACATTGGAAATTTGCAAAGAAATCCTTAGGTACATATGATGTACTCTTAACTATGGGTTGAGATTTGATTAACATGATGCACTAGTTTTGATAGTTACAAGTCTAGTGCAGATTGGGCAGACAATATAGATGACAAAGGTTCTACCATTGGTTTTACTTTCAACATTGATATAGTTGCAGTCTCTTGGAAGATAGAAAATCAACCTATCAAACTTCGTCCTTTATAGAAGTTAAGGAGTTTGGTTACATATATTGCTTGATGACTTAGGTCAACCACGTATGGGTGCAACCATTGTATTGTGTGATAATCAAAGTCGTATTCACCTTGCTACAAATCTAGTTTTACATGCTTAAACAAAACAAATGAAAATACATTACCATTTTGTTTCCAAGAGATTACTCGATGGTGCCATTTATCATGTCTTTTGTAAATTTGAAGATCATTGCCAAGTGGTGGATATATTTAACAAGTCTCTCTCTCTCTCTCTCTCTCTCTCTCTCTCTCTCTCTCTCTCTCTCTCTCTCTCTCTCTCTCTCTCTCTCTCTCTCTCTCTCCATTCTACTTTTTTTCTAGAGTGCAATGTAGTGTTGTGTAGTTTTATCTCCTCCTTAGGATGTTGATGGTATGATGATAATGATAGTGTGATTATTGATCACAAATGTATGTGGATGCTTGATCCAAAACTTATGTAATTTTATATTCTAAATTTGTATTTATTGACAAGGTTGATATCTACTTTTGCTAAAAGTTAATTGTGATAAGTTGTTCTTAGTTACCAAATATATAACTTAGTTAAATCATGTGATTTATTGTTATATGAGTATGATGAACAAAAAAATGTGAAAGTATGGCCTTGATAGTTCATATTTATAATATAAGAAGCATAGTGTTCAAAGAAAAACTATTAATGTTGAGCAAGTTTGAAAAGACATTAATGGATATGTTGAAATATGACTTCTCTAGACGATACTAAATAGAAGTAGTAAAGTACTTAAAAAACCATAATGAAATATAGTTTTAAGATTGATTTCCTTTATAGAATATAGTTTCGGATGCTATAAGTTTCTATTAATGTTCAGAGAGTTTGAAAGTGAAAAGAAATTAATGGATATCTTGATATATGACATACCTAGACTATACTAAATGCAAGATCTTATGATGAAATATAGTTTTAAGATTGATTTTCTCTATTTTAGAGAATAGTTATGGATGAAGCAAGCTCTCTATGGGTATACTTTACAAGTCGTCTGTGTGTCTTATAGCTTACTATGGATCAAGGATTAGCACCCAAGTTATTGGCTTCATTACATTAAAACCTTGCTATATGCAATTGCAATATATAAGCACTATTGCGGCGTGCTCATGGTATATTTTAAAAGCAGTAGTAAAAAAAAAATGTGAATTCTTAATAAGAGAGCACAAAATGGTGAGGTAAATTTGACATAATTGTGGTTCTTCAGAAATACTTGCACCCCCCGTTTATCTTGACGTAAAGAATTTCTTTGAAGTATTCACGCCAGACCTCACACTTATTTTGGGCAAAAATATCTGCAGAAACAAAAGGTAAATATCAAAAATTACCAAAAACTACCCTCACAATTTTGAAGGAGCATATAAATAGTACCAAATATTGGTACATAGTACCAAAACAGAGGCAATAGGTACCAAACATTAAGAATTGATATCCAAAATAGTTCAAAACAGTTTCAGCTTGTTGCTAAAATAGTACCAAAATTTAGGCGATTGGTAATAACATAGCACGAAATAACTAGTAGAAAGTCTCAAACAGTCTTGGGTTGGTAATGACATAATTTCAAATAGTACCAAAAAAAGATTGATAATTTATTTTGCGGGTAATGCTGAATACATTATTGCTAGTTAATTGAGCTCATATGCTTTAAGAATTCTAACATTGTTGTTGACAACATGATAGCAAGTGTTAATGTGTAAAATTTTAAGCTACCTTTGAAAAATCTTTGTTGCATTAGCAGGTTTGCAGTATTTTCATGACCTTCGAATATCTCATGTTGCTCCATATAATGATGCCCGCTTCGGCTAGTTTCTTCAAAAAAATCTTAGCCTCGGGTCTCAGAAAACAATAGCAATGTTCATGCACTCGGATTATGTTTCTTTTGAAGCAATTTAGAAAAGGGCCATCCAGTTTTGTTCAGTAAGTGTTTAACAACACCCCGTTTATATCGAGGACGACCAACCTACCGGCCCTAGCCGTGGCCGTAGCTGGAATGTCATCAGCATCGGGGGCCCTGGTCGTCATTGGAATCTCATTTTTTTATCCACCAAGGGGCCGGGTGCTACAAACACATAAGAACAAGAAAATAACATCACCATAATGAGATTCACATTACTAGCTTCAAGCAAAAAACCACCCATTGATGCCATTTTTTGAATGTGAAAAAGCACTAGAAACTCTTATGGTTTCTCTAAGAGATCTGAACCTAAAGTCTTCTAGCAATTAGAAAGATAATAGACTCAATCCTATCACTCATGAACCAATCTAGAATGATGGAAATTCAGATTCTAGTCTCAAACTTGCAAAATCACTCCTTAATCTATGATTTTTAGCAATATCTCTCTCTAACTTCAACATACACTCAAAAAATCAGAGATAATCAATTAATGCACCTAATTCAAGCTTCAAATTTAATTTTTTGGCTGATCTAATCCAAGAACTAATCAAGGGATTAGATTCTCTATAGAAAATGCTTGATTTTGCACTAAAAAAAACTCTCAAATTAGGTGTGTGAGTCAAATTGTACAATTTTTTGAAATTTCTCAAGCAAAACCGGAGCTGTACGGCCTCACACATGTGAAAAGTGTTCCTACAGCCCACAACAAGTTCTGGTCCAAAAATTTTGAGGATATCTATCAAATCCAGCTCGCTACACAAAAATTGGCTAGTTTCTTAAAACTTGCTAATTTCGGCTTTGATTTGGATCAACCCTATCAATTTCAATAAAACCTCTTGTACTTGGCTCTGATACCATGTGGAAAAAGTACAAAATGGACCAAGAGTGGATCCTAATCTATTAACAAGAACAATCATTTAATGAAGGTAAATGTACTTGCTGGTTTCACACGTGTGAAACCCTGTCAAAGTACGGACTCCAACCTGAAAATAAAGTACACTATGATAGAACCTCAAAACAATCAATACAAATGTAGACAAATAGAGAAAATTGCACAAAATTGCTTCCAAAATCAAGATTGATGTTTCATATTGATTGTGGCCAAATATGCCTCTATATATACACTTCTTGGAGCTCGAGGTACTGATCATGCATCAGATCTCACATGTGTGAGGATGCCTTGTCATCATCATGCAATTTTGACACTTGGATCAAACTTTCTATTTTGGGCATTTTTGGTCCAATTTCCTACTATATGGAGATCTTCATAGAAATCTTCTAGAAGCAAAAACTCGCCTACTTCAGCTTTTTCCACACGTGTGAGCTGTCCTCTACACATGGGATATGACACCTATCAAAAGTATTTGGCTCATGCAATCAATAGATTGATGCCATGTGTCATATATCTAGAAAACTAGTTTTTGGCCTTCTTAGCCACTAAAACTTGAATTAAATCATATGTACAACATATATGATTATGGTACATGACAAGTACACTAGTTTCACACGTGGGAACAGGCTCCACACATGTGTGTTTATCCTATATACAATATTTTTGGCCTCTACCAAGCTTATTTTTGCATTTTTCACATCTAAGTGTTTATGATCAAATCTTTGTGCATATCTAAGTTCTAGCATGCATAAAGTAGTAATTTCTATCTTCTAGCTATTTCTAGATGTGCAACCAAATTGGCTAATGTGTTTTGGATCTGTATTTTTTCACATGTAAATGATTTGCTAACCATCAGCAATCTGAATCAGTTGTTGCACGAGACCAAAGCATTACTATCAAAGGAAATCGAAATGACTGATTCGGGCCTAGTACGCTACCTACTTGGCATAGAGATCACAAGAGATAAAACGAGCAAAAGACTCACTATAAGGCAGCAAAGATATCTAATCAATGTACTTCATAGGTATGGCATGGAAGATTGCAAAAATCATAGACTCGCACATATAGATTCAAGATTCAAACTATCGAAGGACATGTGTCTAAAGTCTGAGGAAGAGCAGAAGGAAATGTTCAAATACCCCTACCAATCGATCATTGGCTCTCTCATGTATGCCATGATTAGCACATGACCTAATCTCGCCTTCATAATCAGCACATTGTTTGAATTCATGTCGATGAATCTAGGTATACCACATTGGAAAGCTCTGTAGAGAGTATTGAGGTACATACAAGCCACAAAACATTATGCTTTGTGTTATGATAAAAATTCAGTGGATGCATTAATCTTGAAAGCTTATTCAAACTTAGATTGGGCTAGAGATGTGGATACTAGGAAAAGTGCTTCTTGCTACTTATGTTTTCTTTCAGGAGGACCCAATTCATGGAACAATTGAAAGCAAAAATGCATTTGTTTGTCCTCTATCGAGTCCAAATATGTTGCAACCACCTCCATTGTAAAGGAAATTATCTAGCTCAGAAAATTACTGCAAGGTCTGAAATTTCAATGAATCAGACAACCGCATTGCACTATGATAATCAAAATTGCATAGCACTTTCCCTGAACCCATGAACTCACTCTAGAAGTAAACATATTGAAGCTCAATTCCATTTTCTAAGAGAGAGAGTTTAGAAGAAAGAAGTTGAATTAATCTACTATCACACCAATATATGTTGCCTGATATATTGACAAAACCATTGTCTAAAGAAAGGCAATATACTACTTTAGTTAGTATATTGAATTTTTATTCAAGTTCCTAATAGTAAGGAGTGTTGAGGTTTAATCTTACTCCTACTCACCTATTTTTTTCTTTTGAGAACTCCCTCATTTACATCTGTTTTGCTTCCATACTGAATCAATACTATCTTCTTATTGCGTTCAGCCTCGTCTCAAAATGTATGCATTTCTGTAGTTCTTCGCGACTAATTATTTGTCTAATGTTTTGCGACAAATTATTTGTCTGATGTTTTGATACTTAATGTTTGGCTATGTAATCACTATAGTACTAATGATTTCAAAATTAGTAGCTGATTTCAGCTGCCAATTGACCCCTGAATCAGGTGATTGTGCGGGTATAGAAGCCCAGGTAGGTAATAATGCACAAAAAGGGTTGGAAAGGTACTAAAATTTGAATGTTACACTTTGGAATGTGTTACAGTAGATAACTAGTGCTGGCAACCTCTTGTTAACATCTTTTGTTGTTAAGGAATCCATCTGAAAGCAAAAATTGAAGCTCAGAAAGTACATGAAATGTTTCACATTGAGTGGTTGAGCAATTATCCACCTCAGCTACGTTGTCATGCACGCCATGAATTGGCTTTTTGGATATTTGCATGAGCACATTGACGAATAGGGTCGTTGTCATCTTTAAGAAATTGGTAACCTGCATCAGGCCGCAAGTCCGAGTGTTGAAAGATTCAGCTGCGTGCATGACACGGTGTGAACTAGACCTGGAAATTCCTGCTGCTATCATGACTTGAGGTAGCCCGTAGGAGAGCAACGAACATCAAAGATGGTGACTGGTGACACTTATAGAAACGTGTTCAAAAGCGAGATTGAAAAGACAATTGCTTGAACAGTTCTGTTGACGCGATATCCGCCATGAGCCAACATGCACATCCAGACTATGTACGCAATTATGCGTAAGCCCTGCACTAACAACAAAGCATTAAAAAGCTCACAGACCGTCTAAGAGAGCAGATGCATAAATTAGACATTGTAGCATCCAGAACTGTAAGTACCAATCATTGTTGAGCACATGGAGCTGCACTGAGTAAGTGGGTTCTGCTGAGAGTGAGAGTGAGTGGGTGGTACATCTGTGATCTGTAGATGGATGGTCTGCGTTTTGCCCAGCAGGTGAGCAACTCGCAGACCATCCATCTACAGACAGAGAGACGTACCACTCACTCAGCCACTGATTTGCCAATTGCCCATCACAATCTGAGTGCAGTCCCTCCATCCATCTTCAAATCTATTCCGTGGCTGAAAAGGGGTCAACACCAGTCACTTATCGGATGACACAGAGAGATCATTAGTTTAGACATTGCATTGCATGTGATGATTTTCTGTGTTTTTTATTTGTGTGTTTTATTTGTGTGTGAGAGAGAATGGTTGTATGATGTGGTTTTGGGGAAGCCCCTTCCTTGATGGGAGGCCCTTGCGGGAGCCCGAGGGCAGGCCCCAACCAGCAAGGAAGGCCCCAAGCCCTCGGGCCTTCCTTGCTGGTCGGGGCCTGTCCTCGGGCTCCCGCAAGGGCCTTCCCAGGCTTCGGGCCTTCCCCTGCGTAATGCCAATGTGGGAAGATAAGTTTTTTTAATTTTGGGGGCCGTACGACCGTACACGTGGACGCTAGTTTTTTTTCGAGCCGTACGGTACAGACGTGTGGACGCTGGACACGAGCCGTACCGTACGGACGTGTGGACCTGTGGACGCTGGTTTTTTTTTTTCTTCGCTTTTATATTGCAAATTTTTTTACGGTGGAATGTGCATGTGGACAACCAATGAGGGGCTGCCACATAGCACATGCACATTCCACCGGAATGCTCATGTGCTATGTGTCAACATTTGATTGGTTGATTATGGAAAAATGATCACCTATGAACATTGTGCTGAGGGAGGTGCCTCCAAAATACAAAGGAAACCTGAGCACTTGTCATTACGATGTGGAGAAAAATGGATTCTTGCAATTTCATTAGGCCATGTGGGCCCTAAAATCTTAATGTCCTGCTCCTCTTTGTTTTATGAGGTGAAAACCTAATTAAATGGTCAACATCTTGAAAAGTTCAAGGAAGAGTTGAGAAGACCACTTTCTAGAGACATTAGAGGATATATACAACACACAAGGTCATGGAAAGAGAGAGAGAGAGAGAGAGAGAGAGAGAGAGAGAGAGAGAGAGAGAGAGAGAGAGAGAGAGAGAGGTACTCAAATGAGACACGGTGCACCTTTTTAAAAGTGGAATGGGAACAATGGGGGAGCCCAAGCTCCAATGCAATGATGGTGAACCCCAACCATTTCCACAATATAGTTGCATCATCATTTTTAGCTTTTCGTTCTAAAGTCTTAATACATGTAGGTTTTGAGTGTCATTCTAAAGTCTTAATGCATGTAAGTTATGAGGTGATACGTTAGTGCCATGCTACTCACGTAACCTTTAATAGAGACAGTGAAACCTACATGTCATTCTAAAGTCTTAATGCATGTAGATTATGAGGTGACACGTTAGTGCCATGTCAACATGAAGAGGCTACTCGCGTAAGACAGTGGGATCCATTTTAGTAAAAAGAGTTAAAATGCTATTTGCATAGACATAGGTCCCGTACTACATCTTCCACTTGTCCTCTCGTTACCTTATAAGTAGGCTAAGCTATAATATGCTCTTATTTGTAACAATTATCGAATGTTATGGATACACATGCCTCCCATTACCTTCTAAGTAGCTATAGCATGTTTATTTGTTGCAACTATCAATTGCTATGATACACCTTTGGTCCTCTTAGATCCTAACAATTAGAAAATGCTATGATTATACTTGGCAAAGAGCGTTCTAAATCATTTACTAATAGTACTAAATAGGATTGCATTATCTATGATAATAATCTCAACATACAAAAATTTAACTAGTCCAAGTACAAATTCAAAACTAATGACTGAGAGCACAAAATAGATAATAAACCAAGAAAACTAAATTTAACAATGAATGAGGGAGCCAAAGCTAACTCTGCATTAGATCTATGTATGGCAAAGGCAACATGCGAATACATACATCCCACATCTATCACCTAATTCTCTTCTACCGTATGTGTGGTTGTCTAGGATTCAGAATCCGACAATGTGTTTGTTTTCACCTCCCACGCTCGCCTTTTTGCATTTGCACTAAATTACAAGAGGGGATTGTAGGAGCTTGGAGCTTGGTGAGTGTAATTTTGATTTTGATTTTGTTTTGTGTGTGTTTTTGGCTACAAAAAACTAAAAAGACTACTACTCCAGGACAATATCATAAATGAAAAAGCAAACTCATCATGCCAAAATTTTGCTTTTTTACTTACAACTTCTACCAATTCTTCAAGTTAAAGAGAGCATGTCCACATACACCCATCTACAACAAACATTTTGTTACCACAAAACATTCATGTGGGAATTGCAGGTGCCTACACGTGCCCTCAATTGTTATCTATGTCACAACTCGAAGAAAGTTGAGAAATTATGTATCATGTAAACTTATGTATTATCCCAAATTCAAGTTAAGGGTATTTGGAACAAGTAATAATATATTATCAAAAGAATGGGCTCAACAACTCCTCAAATTATTTACTAGTACTTTTTTCTGTCAAAAAACGTATGTGCTTCTTTGAAGTCATAAGTCACCTATGTTTAATAGAATTTGATTCAAGATCGATCACATTAATAAACACATGCATATGTACAACATTTTGCCCTACCTATATTCAAGGTATGCTATCTGGGAATTGAAAGTATAGCATCATTTTGGTGAATGTAGTCAATGCCTTGTAGTCGACCTAGATGGAAGAGAGATAAATTGTTGCTTGCTTCCTTGATATCCATGAGGTGGCTCATCTCCAAGGTGAATACATAAAGCATTTATGGATTTCCTATCCATTTGATCTCCTGCAAAATCTGGAGGGTCACTTCATTACCTCTTTTAGTTAGCTTTACAATTGATTTCATATGTGTAGAAATAGATATACAACTATCCATTTGGAATCTTTTGATAATAGAGTTAGTGTAATTCTCTCGACTTATAAAAATAGCTATGATATAGTGTAGCAAACCAAGATCTTGAACTTCAACATTCCCAAGTGTTATCTTGATGTCTATTATATCTTGCTTACTATAGTATGATATCATCAACATAGGTCAAGAGGATATTAATATCACTGCCATTCAATTTAACGTATAGTGAATGATCATGCTCACTCATCAAGAAATTTTGAGAGAGTAAGAAAGGATTGAGCCTAGCATACCAACTCCTTCATGCTTGCTTTAGCCCATACGAACTCTTTTTTTCTATAAAAAAAAGTGGTTTTCTTACACAACATAAGAGCATATGTGCCCTTCCCTCTGGTAGATTTTTCATGATATGCATATTACCTGAAAGAGCTCACTTTTCTCTTCTGTAGTTGGAAAACTCATATTTGCAAATATTTGCAAGGGTTACAAACAAAAATAGGCTACTATAAACATCCGAAGAAGCTAATGAGAATTCTAGATTTTTTTTGGCCTTGCCTCCAAGCACCATGCGGCTATTTGCAATTAGACCCTCAATACATGCATGCATAGAACAAGGGTTGATCTGCAAGTTTTCAAGAAATTACTAGTAGTATGGGATCTCAAAGCTGCAATAGAGCTACTATGACTCTATACCCAAGTTAGAAAATGGGGATGATTGTAAATTTTATGCAAATAATATTGTATGAACGGTGCAATTGAACATACGATGTGGAAAGTTTCTCTCACGCTTAGATGCATGGCAAGGATGGCATGTGACTATTGAGTGACTCCTAGCTCTCTTAGATTAGCAAAAGGTTGACTCCTTTATGTTTGGCAATGTTTTTGAAAGAAAAAAGCCAAAAAATATAGGTTGTTCCATTGGGCACAAATGTTTGGTATCAACACAACGAACATCAACTCTTACGTATTATTGGCTTATTTTCAACTTTTCTCTTGCGTAGGGTTAACCTAGTTCACTTGCTAGAGCTTGTTTCAAAATAACCAAGTTCGTTTCCAACATGTAGGCTGGTTGTTACGTACCCATAAGGGCATGCAACAAGAAACTTGAGGTGACGATCTCTTTATGCGACGAAACGCTGATCTGAAGTTATAAGACTTTTGGGTGCCACGTGTCAATGTCTTATTGACACGCGGTGACTCGTTGTTATGGACCCGCGTCAGTAGATTTCTTGCAAGATATGCAAGAAATGTTGCTAGTGGCCAAGGAAAGCATGAAAATCGCTCAAGATAGAGCTCAGCTTTATGCTAACCGCGGTCGCTCACCTCGGGATATTGAGGTCCGGGATCTATCTTAAAATCCCTAAGGATTCAAAGGTACTTCGGACGAGAAAATGCCATAAGCTTTCTCCTCGTTACAGCGGACCTTATAAGATTGTAAAGAAAATCAACCCGGTCGCTTATCAGCTAGATCTTCCGATTGGGGTTGGGGTTCATCATGTTTTCCATGTAAGTCGCTTAAAGGAACGACTTAGTAGGAAGGATTCCCTGATTCCGGAAGGTGAATTGGTTGAGCTAGAAGATCTGTCTACCTTTGTTCCTAACATACCTGGAAAAGTTGTTGACGTTCATCGTCACCAATTGAGAAACCGTTTGGTTTCTGAATTTCTCGTACGTTGGAAAGGCACGTCAGATGATGAGTGAGGACACTTGGAAGAGAGAGGACTATTTAAGACTGAACTCCCCTGGTTTGTTCCCATTAGGAGGAGACTCTTAAAGGGGGAGGGAATGTTACGTACCCATAAGGGCACGCAACATGAAACTTTAGGTGATGGTCTCTTTATGGGATGGAACGCTGATTTGGAGCTATAGGTCTTTTGGGTGCCACGTGTCAATGTCTTATTGGCGCACGGTGACTCGTTGTTATGGACCCGCGTCAATGTGCACAACTGCCACATGTCGTTGGTCATGCGTGACTTAGTATGGATGAAGATGACCCCACCTAGACTATGTATATAGAGGTGATCTCCATGAATTGGGTATTCATTCTCTTCTGGAGAATGAAGAACTCTTCCACTGGTGGTCAGGTCAGGACGAGTATCTAGGCCTCAGGATGTAGGTAGGTGAGGGTCAAGGGTAAGGCATGGTGGTATGGGACACCATGGCTTTCATGAGATCCGAGCTTGCTTGATGGTGGTCTGTAGCTCCAGTGCACGGGGGTGAGGTGGCAGTACCTCTATGGTTGGGTGTTAAGGTAGCGTTCTTTAGCAATGACCGGCACGATGATGGGGGTTCTAACACTGGTGGTCTTAATTATGAGTCAGGATCCCCTCCTCTCTTGTATTCATGTTATTAGGGGTGCTTGAGTGTCTATTGTAGTTATCATTTGGCCTATGTTTCTAGATTTAATCAGATTGTCTAAAATGCAATTTTGATATGGTCTATGAATCAACACATGTAAGTGAGAGTGTGGATATTTTGCTAGTAATGAAAATGCGAGATGTGCAAGTTTTTTAATAGATGAAATTGCTCATTGTGATAATCACTCATTTATGGTTATTAAGATAAATGCTACATTTGTATTTTATGTCAATCTATCCGCGCAAATATATATATATATATATATATATATATATATATATATATATATATATTTTCACTTTAGCTCAAAAAAAAATTGATTTTGTACTATGCAACACATGATAACCATATAAAAAATTTAACAATAGGCTGTCTTTTTTTTCATTTAGCATGACTTTCATTTTACAAAAAATAATAAACAAAATATCATGTCCGGTATCATAGCAGTAATTTTTGGTATCAGATCATTTCTATTGATATCCAATTAAAGCGCTGCATGGTAACAACGATTTGACATTATCAGATACTATTTTTCATTCTTAAGTCATCGAATTATTGACAGACTAACTTTCAAATAGATTCACAAAGAAAAGGTGGTCTCACCATAGACAAGCTAAATGGATCTAATTATCATTTGTTAAGTAAGATGAAGACCTTGCTAATTTCCAATGAGCTTTGAGATGTTGTCACAAGAATCGAATTGAAGCTTGAAGACGACACACCGACTTCAAATCAAAGGGTGGTAAAGCTTTCGCGATAATCATTCTCAACATATCAGATACCCAATCTGAAGCTCAAACTTCAAAAGAAGAATGGACATCATGAGCACACTATACGATGCGAGGGACCTTACTTTGAAGTTGCATCTTAGAAGGAAATTCTTCTCACTCAAGATGTCAAATAATGATTTGCTTCACAATCACATTAACCAGTTTAAGAATCTCTTGCAACAGATGGCAACTATCGGATCAACTATTGACGATCAAGACGCAATCATGACATTGCTATTGAGGTTGCCAACTGCATAAGAAAAGTGGATGATGATCATTATGACATACTCAGATCTAACTCTCTCGAGTAATCGCTATGTTGTTACAAGAAGACAATTGAAGAAGCGATGATAGCTCTTTGAATTCAAAATCACAAGCTCTATATGTAAACGAAGGCACTAAATGCCAGAAGAAAAAAGGCTCAAAATAATTTGTATCTAATCAGAAGCTGACATAGAGTCAAGAGCAATTATCTAATTTACAATCGAAGAAGAATAAGTTCTATAAGTATGGCAAACGCATTAATCATGAGATTCAGAATTGCAGAATATTAAAAGTGAAGATTGCCAACAACAAGCAATCAGATCAACATGCAAATGCAATTGCAGTTATATCGTAATCCCCAGTTCATGACATAGACGACTGAGCGTTTATAATCAAAGATTAGAAAGCGCAAGTCAATAATACATGGTTTGTCAATTTTGGAGCCACTCAAAATATGACCAGTCATTGTGAACATTTTCATTTCTATACGCCTTACAGTACAAAGAAAATTGTTTATCTTGGCGACTATAGTACACACACTATCAAATGTGAAGGCACTGTAAGAAATTCCAGCACGATCAATTTAAATTACTATCGTATATTCTATATGTACCTAAATTGTCGACAAATATGTTTTCAGTAAGCAGAATCATTGATTCAAGTTATAGGGTAGAATTTGAATCTGATCAATGTCGCATTATCGACAGAATGAAGAAGATCTTGACACTTGGAAAGAGGTTTGGATACTTATAGAGACTGATTCATTGTTATTCTACACAAGTCAAGCCTTGAATACTTTTGTTTCAGTCAATAAAGTATTACTTTGGCACTATAGATTAGGTCACTTGAATCATATATCTATATCGAACATGTTTAGATAGTCCTTAGTACTTGATCTCGATTATCTAGACAAGAAGATCGACCTCCTTGTCTATTATAGTTGCATTGTCGGAAAGCAGACTAGGATTCCATTTAGATCTAGTCATAAGCATGCAACAAAAGATGTTCTAGATGTTATTCATTCGGATATATGTGACCCGATGCAAACTTTGTCATCGTTTGGTGCAAACTACTTTATTACTTTTATTGACGAATTTTCGATAAAAACAACTGTTTATTTCCTTAAGAAGAAATCGGAGGCTTTCAACCTCTTCAGACAATTCAAGAAGCGTGTAGAATTTGAAACTAATAAAAGAATCAAAGCATTGAGGTCAGAAAACAAGGGAGAATATATCTCAACCGAATTTAAGGAGTATTGTCTTAGCAAAGGCATTGAGCATAATTTATTACTTCTTATTCGCCTCAATTGAATGGACTTGTTGAGAGAAAGGATCGAACCTTAGTCGAAGCGGCTAAGTGTATGCTTGCTCACGCGACACTGCCGAAATCCTTCTGGGTTGAAATTCTTTCCACTAAGCTTATATTCAGAATAGATGCTTGATTAAAGGGCTCTCAGACGAAACACTTACGAAGTCTGAACAAGCTCCAAACCTTCCCTATCGAACCTTAGAGTTTTCGGATGTATTGCCTATGTGCAGATATTGTAGGAAATCAGGAAGAAGCTAGACTGTTGATTAATGTGTGTGAGAGGTAGTTTGATTTGGATAATTTCTTTTGTCTTGAGCGCACTTGTATACGGTTTGATTGAATCGATTGTAATTTGTCTGTAACATCAAGTTGAAGTAACTTCCAATGAAATGAAGTTTCAAGTGAGATAAACAATTTGATGGCAAGCTTGCCACTGGAGCAAAAGTCTTGTCATAATCCTCTACTTTGGTTTACAAGTACCCCTTTGTCAGTAGCCTTGCCTTGTATTTATTTATTGTTCAATTCAGATTGTACGTCAACCTATAGTTCTCTTATGTACGCGATGATCTGTACTAGACCAAACATAGCTTTTTTAGTCAGTTCCTTAAGTTAGTATATGGCTAATCCTGATATTATACATTAGAAAGCTCTTATAAGAGTTATGAGATACATTCGAGCTACTATGGACCAATGCATCTGTTATGGAACAATTGACAATGAAAAGTTCACTACTCAATGGATGTTCGAATGCAAGTTGGGCGGGAGATGTAGACACTTGTACATCCACATCTAGATTTACAGTATTCTTCAATGGTGGTCCTATTTCATGGAACATCGCAAACAAATCTCAATAGCTCTATCGTCTACAAAATCAGAGTATATCACTGCTTCTCAAGCAACAAAGAAAGCAGTGTGGTTGAGAAACTTACTATTGGATGTTTGTTTGAAGTAGAATGCATCGACAATTGTCTATTGTGATAATCAAAGTGCTATTGCTTTATCGGCCAACCCTAGGTTTCATTCCAGAGTAAGCACATTGAAATCAAGTATCACTATGTCAGAAGTAAAGTTCTCGACAAAGGGGTTAGCTTGATGTGCATGGGTCTACACTACATGTAGAGTAGAATGCGATACATGTCAACATATATTTTTTCGAAGGCGTTGTGCTTGGATGCACACAAAATTTTTTGTGTAGAACTCAATTTGAAGGCCAAAAGTATTCAGGGATTCATATTAAGGAAGAGTGTTGGATTTATATGAATAATTGATCTTCAATCTACATCCATTCATCTATCCAGTTTTGTAGTTTTACTCATGTTTTACACAGTCTGTAGAAATACATGGGAACAGCTACCAGTCGGTTTCGACAAAGAGTAGCAAAGGTGTTCAAACTATCGAATATTAATAGAATCTGTTTTCACTCGTTTTGAAGCTAACAACTTGCTCTAACAAAATTTTCTTTCTAGTTTTCGGAAATCCCAACTGGATAAGTGACATCGCAATATGGCTAAGCTCCAATTGTACTTTGTGACCAAACAATTGTCTCTAGCTGTCATTTGGATAAGCCTACATGACATTCAAAACTAGTATAACTAGTTGATCACTTTGTAGATTAACTTCAAAATCACTTCAAATTCAAACTTGACAATAGTCACTATAGTTTTGTTCAAATTTGATAGACGTAGTCATACATTAGGAAAAGGATTTTTCCACAGAGTCCGATAGTGCATCTATAGAATGCAACCATTTCTCTATCGAGCATCATTTTCTTCTTCTAAGAGAAACTTCAATTAGGGCTTATGGAAACTTCAAGAGTACCAATAAAAGAGTGTAAGAGTACCCACACTTCCAAGCTTCAAAGCAACATACCATTTTCCAAGAAGTTGAAATTCCAGCTCTTTTCATTAGTGGATTTCAAAATATTTCAAGCACTTTCACAGAACTTCAACTTCTGAATTTTGTCTTCTTAAAAATAACCTGAAATCAAAATGGCTTTGCACATTTTAAGCCATAAAGCACAAAAAAACTTTAACAAGAGACACAACATTTCAATTTGAAGATAAACCCTTCACTCTAAGGACAAGACTATAAAGGAGATGTCGTCTCTCTCATCTTCCTCGGTGTCTTCCTGGGTTTCAACCATGCTGCCTACGTTGAATCGGTTGGTACCAACTATAGGGTTTGGGGTCAATCAGGCCTTCAAGCAACATCTGTCCATTGAAATCCATTACTTCTTTTCAAGAGTAGACAAATATGTAGACAATCTTTGAAAATAAATACATACACTCAAAATGAGAGCCATGCATAAACTTCTGCTTCTCGCATATAATGTGCATTATTCACACTGAGTCAACAAGCAATACAATTGCCATTTCTCTCTCATGAAAGAGGTTTCCAATAATTATGCATTCTTCACATAACAAAGCAACAACCAACAATTGCTTCTCTATTGATTCATCAAACACTCTTCACATCTATTATGCAGAAACAAAATCAAGAAACAAAGAGACAAGGTCCGATGTTTAATAACAAAACAATAAAATAGTTCCTACATTGATAACGACATTTGCCAAATTTTGCTATGATACTATGTTGAAATCATAGCATGTAATAGATTCAATCCCTAGGAGAGAGGAATGGAAAGAGAATATAATTGTTTGTATCATAAAAACTTGCACCATACAAAAGAGATGAGGACTAAATTGAATGAGAGAGAGAGAGAGAGAGAGTACATGATGCATGAACACAATCCCACACAGACTTTTTACAAAAGGAACATGTGATGGACCTAGCACAACATTCCAACATAGTAACTAATTCAAACGGCCTCTTCATTGCTCGTAACAGCCTTCATCCATAAGTGTCCATCATATTTTGCTCCATGCCTTCGTCCATTAAGTGTCCATCATATTTTGCTCCATGCCATCAATTCCACTGATTTTCCCAAATGTAGGAGGGAGTTCAAAGATCACATCCCCGTTGTAAATCCTATGGTACAATTAAATGTGTCATGTTTTTTCCAAGTAGTTGTTTTATAGTGTTTGTTCACGATTTTGGCATAATACATTGAAGAACACTGTCTTACAATGTTTGTGGTTGAGGGTGATGTGTCTCAAAGAGTCGTTAGGCCTTCTCATCTGGACTATCTAGGTCAATGGTGGGCGGTGAGACTCTACTAGTGGTATTTGATCGCTTGAGACTAGAATCTTTTTGAAATTTAAGATTTTTTTTTTTATGTATCATATGAGAATGGGCTATCGACATCGAGGTCGTCAAAGTGTGGCTCTTCTTTCTTATTAGCAATAACCAAATATTGTGTTGACAACAACTTTTCAAGGATATACTGTCATGTCCTAATGTCCTTATGGCTTGTCAATGGGACCATGGATCTGACTTCGGTATTCACTTCAACCATAGCATTCAAACTTCAAAATGACATGCCATTGTCTATTTTCAGTTCTAAGAATCTCCTACTTAAAATAAGCCTCCCATCCACAAACCGTAATATCAAGAGAGCAACATGGTTACCATCAAATTTTAAGGTGGCTTCCATTGCACCTAGTAAAAGTGAACATGTATGAAATACCGTACCTTTTGACTTGGAACAACAATATTTGGTCAACAAGTGTGGTAGTTTCAGATAAGATAAACACAATATAGCCATTTCAACATAGCCATTTTCAAATGATGTCAATTATTTTATAGATCTCATCACTAAAAAATGCTTTGCATTATATACATCTTGGTTTTCAAGGGGGGATTTAACGCTTTGCAATCTATGGCAGAAACCACCCATAACTAAAGACACCACATTGCTCAAGAGTCTATGTTAGTTAAGCTAATTTTAGCTAGAATCAAGTGGTTAAAGTTAGCTGGAGTAAAATTTGATAAATAGTGCACTTTAAATACTATGTCTCCTTCTGACGAGTTTTTTTGGTCAGAGTACTTGCTCGAGCCCCAGATTCTTTCTGGAAACCCCTTTCTATTGAGTCTAACATTGTAATTACCTTGGTAGGAAATAAGTGCATAGAAGAACATCATTGGAGAATGAGTTGTCATCTAGTGCCTGGGCAATTGTTATTGGTCATATTGCACTGCGCCTATGATAATTATTGGAAAAAAACATAATTAGGGCTTTCTAACTATCATGTGTGTGAATGCTCAATTGCATATAAAATTGTGTGTGAATGCTCAATTGAGATTTTTTCTGGGAATTAAGCCCTTTCTATTGAGCTAAAATACATACCCTTTCTTGTGGCATATTTATTGATCCATTAGTCTATGTGAGCCAGACCTTGCAATCAATCCATCTGCAATCCAACCAGCTTTCTCCAAATCTCGTTTCACCTTCTCAAAATTTTCCTGCATGAGATGATAGGATCTTTGAAGACGTGCCCATTTACTAATATCTTGTTCCAAACGCCCCTGCTGATTCAGGCCTTGATACAGATAGGAAATTTGCAATACCGCTCTCAACAGATCTCGAGGAGAGACAGCCTCCTTTAACACAACCTGTGGGACAAATGATGTCAGACATGAACAACCAGAAAGAGAAAGGTACATTGAATTGAATTCCTTTCTTTTGACAAATGAATCGTTTGATCTGGTATTTCTCTTCCGATGAGCATACTCAATATACAAGCAAAAGTGATGGTTATTGACTGATGGGTACTCCATCCACTTAAGAGTGTACTGCATCCACTTAAGAGTGAAAGAACAAAGTCAAAGTTCAACTCATACCTTCATTTTATCGTCCACCGGAAGTAAAATATATTGCTCATTCCTGTATAACTCAAGAAGCGGAACTGCATCTGACTTAGTATTTACCAAATCTTTTAGCATTACTCCTAGCTCTAAATTTAGTTCAGCATCAGCGGCAATATCGTGCACTTCTGTAAGAAGACATTGCTTTCCAGCCTGCACAGACCATGAGAGATAATGCTTAGCAAAGTCATAATTATCTTACATGCACAACCAGCAGGAAAATTGCTTGATGATATAAGGAGATTGTTGTAACTGAGCTGTTCTGCAAGGCCCTGGCCCCTCATGGGCCTCTTTGCTTTTTCAGAGAAAGAAAATTTTTTGACTTGAATCCCATTTGAAAAATAAGACAGCACTTCAAGTTTGAAGCCAAGTTCCAAGCACTATTTTGAAAATTCTTCAAAATTTGTCATTTCAAGATGGCATAAACATGCTATTGCTTCTTAGCAAGAAAAACTGTAAAACTATGAAATCCATAGAGAAAGACGATCCTAAATAAAAACCTTCCCAAAAAAGAAACAGCGGTTGTGCTTCAAAATCAACACTTGACTAAAACAATGTACATATCTAGTAATATTAATAACATTCCAGGTAAACACGATCGCCTAATAGTCAAAAGCATGTGAGTATCTTGGTTGAATGCGATGAAGGATTTAACCAAGCAATCACAACTGAAGGTTTTTTACCTACAGCAAAGATCACTAGCCAACTATCTATAGGATGAGAGTTTATATACTTAAGTGCCAGATAGATATTATCGTTTATGTCAATCTGCAAGGTATAATGAAGTTTCATAGCAGAATCAAGAAAATTCAGTCATTGAATGAACTAGTCTTCGACTCTACATTGTGTGATAGCAAGGCAGCAAGCTTTAGTAGAGCCTCAATCAATTATGGACATAAAATATGATAGTTAAAGCGTCATCTGATTTTGACAATACAAGAATGAACCTTTTGCATAGGAGGGGCGGGGCTGTTGTAGTTTCAATATCTTCATCGCATGCCTGTTGATTCATTAGAAGTTTCTATATGATTTGAGCTGTCTTGAAAATGTACTATTTGCTTGAGATTCATGCTGTATAGTAGCAACTGCTAGTCATCTTGGAATTGCGCATCTGTCAAGAAAAGCTCTACTCACTGGAGGATAGCTATGAGCATTTAGCACCTGGATTCCTTCTAACCAAACAAGAAAGAAACAACTTAGGTGATTGTTTCCTTTCAAAGCTCATTCACTAGACTAGGACTTTAAGTATCTGCAGCAATTTTGATGTCCAATTAGGCTGATTCTAGGGAGAACAATTACCAGGTTAAAAATCCTAAAAGTGCTCCATCTTGACTCTTGATTTCACAAAAACCAAGTTTCCTTTAAAGGCTTCTCTGAAAAAGCCAACCAAGTAAGGACACAATCAGGTGACGACGTTCTGTAACTGCCCATCCATAGAGATACTACTACCTCCCCCCTGTGAACTGGAGCTATAGACCACCATCAAGCACGTTCAAGCCTCCACCAAGTCACGACATCCCATACCACCGCATCCTAGCTTTGTCCTTCGCTTACCTACATCTCGAGGCAATATATCGTCATGGCCTAACCACATGGGAAAGGTCTTCATTCTCCAACATAGAATGAATAACAAGCTCACGGAGATCACCTCTATATACATAGTACACGTGGAGTCACCTCCGCCAACACGGTCATGTCATAACCATTGACACGCGTCAATTGCACGCACTACAACAATAACTTTGGATTACCCTGCGCCAATAGACCATTGAAACGTGACACCCAAACGACCGATAGCTCCAGACCAGCATCTTGTCCTGTATAACAAGACCGCAGGTAAACTATTGTGTGGCATACCCTCCCCCTTTAAGAGCCTCCTCCCAAAGGGAGCACACCAAAAAAGTTCAATCGTAGGTAGTCTTTCCTCTCCCGAGATTCCTCATCATTTGATTTCTATTTCCCTTTCTAGTGAACCAGATATTAACCATCCAATTTTTTCAACTAGTGTCAACGATCTTCTCTGGCACCACCAATACACGCCTCTAACTCAACTAATTCACCTTCCATAATCATGTTATCCTTTCTACTAAGTCGTTCCTTCAAACGGCTTACGTGGAATACAAGATGAACTTCCATTCAAACTAGAACATCTAGCTAATAAGCGGCCCGGTTGATTTTAATTACCTTGTAAGGACCAATATACTGAGGAGATAGCTTATAGCAGTTAGTACCTTAGAATCTTTTGGAGTTTTAAGATACATCTAAGTTCCGACCTCAATCTCTTGAGGTGAGCGAACGCAATTAGCATAAACCAAGCTCTATCTTGGGCAATTTTAATGCTTTCTTTGGCCACCTATAGCATTTCCTGCATATCTTGCAAGAAATCAACTACGACTTGCACCTTAAGACCTTTGAGTCCAACAAAAGCTAGCAAACATGGATGAAAGCCATACATCCACATAAAAGGACCATTGTGCACGAACTCAACCATTGGGAGATACTTTTCCAAATCAGACTTTATGTGAGATACATATATTGAAGCATATCCTCCATAGTCTGGTTGATATGTTCTATCTGCCTATCAAATTCTAGGTGATCCAAGAAACTTAGACTAAGGCTTATTTCAAATAATTGCCAAAATTTGCCAATGAACTTGGCATCTTGATCACTAACAACATCATTTGACAAGCCAAACAATCTAAATAACTTTCCAAAGAAAGGCTTGGGTAGTTCAAATGCCTTGACAACAGATTTTAGTTGCACCAATTTGATTAGCTTGTCAACCACCACCCAAATGGCATCATGACCCTTTCCAATTTCAAGGAGTCCAATCACAAAATCCAATGATATACTTTTCCATTTATTATCAAGAAAAAGGATGTAACAGACCCAAAACTTTGAGTCTTTTTGCTTTATTGAACTGGCATTGTTCACAACCTTGAACGTATGCCTTGACATGAGCTTTCATTTTTTTTGACAATAAAAACTATGTTTAACTAGGTCCAATGTCCTCTATATGCCAGGGCAACCAACAAGAGAGTTGTCATGACACTACTATAGGATTTGGGTGCTAAGGTCCTCCCTATCTTGCACACAAACCTTTCCCGTTTGGAAAAGTGAGCAATCCGTTATGGAATATTCATTTTGTATCTTATCAATTCAAGAACTCTTGGGATCATGCATCTTAAGGTCTTCGTTAGATCTAGAATTTCTTGCCAAGGCATCTAGCCAGATGCGACCAAAATACCCATCGATACGACATAGATCTCGAAGTGAAAGATGCAACTAGATTGGATCTCAACAAACTATAACTAATTAATTTCTCCAATCCAACTTGAGGCATTGGCTACACAGTTTGTCGCACCTCTACGATACTTAATGTCGAACTCAAACTCATAAATGAGTTCCGACCACCCAACCTTACAACCTCTTAGGTCAACAATATCACATATATACTCAAGGGATTGGTGATCAGTCATCACCGTAGATTTGGCACCATCCAAATACTGCCTCCAAATTTTCAATGTGTG
Organism: Diphasiastrum complanatum; assembly: GCA_029204225.1. Classification (NCBI taxonomy): domain Eukaryota; kingdom Viridiplantae; phylum Streptophyta; class Lycopodiopsida; order Lycopodiales; family Lycopodiaceae; genus Diphasiastrum; species Diphasiastrum complanatum. The sequence continues at coordinate 45,854,496 of CM055110.1, read as the reverse complement.
AATGACTACAAAAAGTTCTTCTCATAGGCAGAATACCTACACTAAGCAAGATCAAGCTTTTGTTTTCAAAAGCAACCGAGTGTGTGTGTGAAAGAGAGGGAGAGTGTGTGTGTGAGTGAGAGGAGAGGGAGTGTGTGTGTGTGTGTGTGTGTGTGTGTGTGTGTGTGTGTGTGTGAGAGAGAGAGAGAGAGGTAGAGTGAGGTTAGAGCTTAGGTTTACCGTTTTAAAAATTAAGATTAGTTTTTAATTTGAAGATTGAATTTAATACTATTGCTTTGTTAACACTAGATAGCTATTAGCTATGCCAGACAGCGGGATCCTCTATGGGATCATGTCACCCTTTATTCAGGTTATGGCACGTCAGGCACGAAGAAGTGGACTTGCAAATATTGCGGGAATACTTATGGAGGTGGCCCTGTTCGAATAATGCCGCATCTTTTACGTCTTCGAGGTTACAAGATCATTGTTTGCACGAGTCACTGAGGATTGCCGGGATCGGGGACGACTCTCATGCTACTACTTCAACCACATGTGATTCTTGTTTGATCTAAAGCTAAAACTTCAAAGTTCAGTCTATAGTTTGATTACTAATGAGTAATTAGTGACTATAATTTATTAACATCTATGACTGTGTCATGTGACCTGTCAGATATCTGTGTTTGTCATGATTCATCGAATCCATTAAGGTTTAATAAACATTTGCATTGTGGCATGTGCACCATTATTGTTACAGGTGCGGCAGAGCACCGAGATTCCACATCACAGTCGGCACTAGCTCCACTGCAATACCCATTTCATTTTCTTCTTCTGGAGAGACTCCTACAATGCCAGTAGGTGGGGCAAGCAGTAGTGCTACTAGTAGGGCTAGAGTTGTTAGGGGACGGGGTTGAGGACATGTGAGAGGCAGGGATGGTTATGTGGCAGCCTTCCAGCAGTCGCATAGGGATGCGTAGGGATGCAGCTGCTATTGCTGTTCGGAGGTGCTTTTACTTGTGCGATCCCCCCTTTCATGTGGCTATGACCCCTGCATGGAGGGATATGATGCGAGCAGTATCTTGTATCGGTGTTGAGTGGGAGGGCCCGACCATGGAACAGTTGAGGACGAGAGAGGTACATGTTGAGTGGCAGTCCATGGATAATGACCTACAGCCCATTAGAAAGTCATGGGTGAGGTATACCTTACATCTTCAAAACCTTTGCACTTACTACTTTCATGTTCAACTTTGAACTTTCAATTTCCAAATTTGCAAGTTAGTTAAAAGGAGTCAACTTTCAAATTTCAACTTTATTTGAGTCTTTGGTGCTCAATGTCAAGTGCTCACTGCTCTAGCTGGTAACCTAGTAGCCTGAGGCCTGCAAGTTACTTGATAGTTGAAACTGTTGTTGAATGTTCTAGGTATGGATGCACCATACTATCAGATGGTTGGACCGATGCAGGGAAGCGCCATATTGTGAATATATTGGTGTCTTCTTGCATGGGCACCATGTTTTTGAGATCCATTGATACGTCGGAGCCAGGCATGGCATTGGATGGCAGGAGATTGTTTGAGTACATCTCACAGGCCATTGAGGAGGTCGGAAAAGAAAATGTTGTCCAGGTATGCACTTGCCACTTTCAAGTTTCAACTTTGAACATTGAGCTTTGAAGTTACATTTTGTTAATCGTGATTATTGTTTTGAATGTTGCAATTTGCATTTGCCATTTACAAATTAGGCATTTACAGTTTTTTGTGAATTTCGACGTTTGTTGTGACTTGTTTGAACTTTGCGGTTTCCGGAATGCTCAATGTTGAATGTTCATGAGTTATGATTCGACCTTTGTCGGAATTCCAATGCAGGTTGTCACAGACAACGCATCCAATTGTGTTGCCATGGGGAAGCTCGTGAATGAGAGGTACCCTTGGTTTTTCTGGACTCCATGTGCTGCACACTGCCTTGACCTCCTGTTGAAGACATTGAGAGATTACCCTGGGTCAAGGAGGTTGTAGACATGGCACAATTCTTGGTGAGATTTGTCACCAACAAACAGAGGGTCTTGAGCATGTTAAGGTCCCATTCCAACTTGGATCTCCTGAGGCCTGACCTGATAGTCTATATGACTAGCTTGGGATGCTTTTGATACGGTTCTTGTTATTGGCAGTCGATGTCCTTGGCACCTTTGGATAACTAGCTAATCAAAACCTATATCTAGGTTCAATTATGTTGCAGCATTTGGTTTAGGATTTTGCAACTCTATTATACAATCTCTTAGTAGTTAATACTTTGCATTAGTAATTTCAACTTTGTTCAGTTACGCATCTCCCATTCATATTGCCAACATTGAGAATGTTCTGTTACGAGGAGAGTTTTATAGACATGTTTGAGACATACTATGCCAAAGACTTGATTATTAGCCTCTTCGAAGGTCCCTTAATGCCCTCTAGAGTAGTATAGTAGACTTTCTACCACTCTATGTGTGTGTTACTTTGTATAAGATGCTTAGCATTGTTCCTTTGTAGGATCAAAGTAGACTTCCTACCACTTCTACAACTTATTGATTAGGTCTGTGAATTTGTAGGAGATGCTTAGTGTTGTTCCTTTGTAGGACCTACACATCAATATCTTGTTGGTAGCATGGTATTCTTGTTAATAACTCAAAATTATCTACCCTATTGATTGTCGAGCTCTGATGTTCATGTTGCGAGCACCCTATATTACAAGCATTTAAGAAACTACATAGGCATGGAAACTTCTTAGGTTTTTTATTTTTGTTTCATCCTGAAAGAAAGGCATTTTCTTGCTTGTGATTTAGATTGGAACATTGCATGTTTCATGATCTTTACCAATAACTCTCAATGCTTTCATCTTGGGGACCAAACCTCACAAGTATTGTAAGCACCCATCTTGGGGCACATTTCTAAGGCCACATTCAACAGGAGAAAAGAAACTACTTGTTAGATTAACTACTAGTTACTTTTGTATCTCATTTACACTTACATTCACGTAAAACAATATTCGGTTAACAGTTCTTACAACATCAAAACATACCTCAATCTCTTCTTTTTTTGGTTATCCCAACCAAGAATGATCTATAGTCAAATCTGTTGTCTAATCCAAAAGCATGTCATATAAACAAGGTGCTATGTTAACCCAATCAAAGACATTTCAGCTCACAAAAATGTAAACACCATGATTTCTAAGGACTTTGGAGGATTACTATAATCTAAGATGTGCAACCTCAAAAATTCAATGCAGATAAAAAAAATTAACAATATTTTCTTTATTTTCTATACCTGTCCATCCAACACTTTGAATTTTCTGAAGTATCGTTGAGAAAAAATTGGCTCTTGATCATTAACGTCCTTCACAGAAAGTACATTCCCACTATGCAAATATTCCAACATCAAAAGACCTATGTCAAAGAAAAGTAATGTAAGTATCAAAATTGCAAAGAATCTACCGTGTATAGGCAAATTGGAAGATCAATCAAGCTTAAGAAAGATTGGTGCTAATGTTAAAACCTATGTGTACGTACTTTTATAATTAGTTTCAAGACCTCTCAATTAACATTATCATTCTACGCCTAGTCTAGAAATCATTGAAAAAAGTGTTGCAAGTTGCAACTTCTATGCATGTGCAATAGTACCCTTCTTGCTAACAAGGTAAACCTTTCAACACAACATATTTGTTAAAAAAACTATGTAATCTTAAGAATATCCAATTTATAAAGCTAAAATCTCTTTTGCTCAAGTGGAAAAGCATAAAACATGTGCAACATAAGATGAATATTGAACCTAGAATGACAATGCGAACCAAAATGCAAATCTTATTCATTTAATTTTACATCTAATCATCGATAGAGGTCACTATGAAGCTACTACGAATGGTTTGAGCATGGTCATCATCCGTAATGTTGTTGGAACATTGGTAATTTGGTCAATCCAAATAGCATGCAAGATGATTGTAGTGACCAAACCAAGTTCATAAGGCAACCTTCTACGATTCCCTTCACAAACTCTAATCTCTTGGCTAACTGTGAAGCTTCTAGCATGTCATTAATATATGATATAGAATATTGATGCTTGGCGCTTAGTTTGTGTAAGCATCGGTAATCCACAATCATTGCCAAGTTCCATCCTATTCTAAACAAGAACAATTGATGAGGCAAAGGGTCAGAAATTAGTGCTCATCTACCCTTTGGCGAGATACTCTATCATCTTCCTTGCCTCCTCTTCTTGTATCAGACTCATTCTATCAGGCGGTCCATTGACAAGACAAGTTCAATCTTATGTTCAACGTTTCTACTAAGAAGTAACGCAAGCACCAAATCATTGATAAAAACATAAAAACTCTTTCCTTATCTCTTCGTTTAGATTAGTTGCAGTACTAGTTTGCACATATATGCTTCACTCACTAGTACTAGTAGACATATTGAGTGAAAAGCAGATTACATGCACTTGCAATGTAGTTTACACATTTGTGAAGTTGAGACCAATAGTCCACGAGGCACATTTTGCTCACCGTGGATTGAATGAAGCCTACTATAGAACTAGAACTCATACACAACAGTATCCTAGGCAACGTAGATCTTCCTCATCATGTGCCAACAAATGCATGGTACAACATCAAACCGAACAAGAATTATCTCAAAATTAAACTCTTTCGTATAACTCTAGATAGTTAATGGAATGCCCACAACCTTCCATCTAATCCACTTGAATATTGTAGATCCATTGGGCATTTAGTCACCCATACAATCCTTTGCCTTTTAAAGCACCAAAACATTTTTCTTTCAAGCCACCATGAGATAACCCTTGACTGGATTGGCATTTAAATCTCTTGAATTTCTTGAACTTCCATTTATCCCAAACTTGTTGACCACTCAAAGCAATCACAACAGGCTCTTGGGACTTCTTCCCATCTTCATGATATAATGCCATTTGAATGACATTCTATAATCCATGTGTCTCCTCCTTTTTGGCAAAGGGTCATAGAATATACTTGAGGCCATCTACAAAGCGACAATTGTAAAAGCATTGGCACTTGCTTGAGAATCTTGAGAAATCCTCTCGACATCTTTGGGCATACTCTTCAAATGACCATTTGCCTTGCTTTAGAAAGGTCCACTACTGTGTTGCCCTATTCTTTCTAGCTTATGGCACTTTGAACGAAAATTTGTGTGAACGCCGTGATAGAAACGAGACCATGTTTTTCTACTTTCCTCCAGCCACGCTGCACAAACTCTTGTGAACAGAATGTGGCTTTATCAATCTTTTCTTGATCCTCTATAAGACCACACCATCAAAGGCTTTTCCCACTTTTGCAATGCATTTTCCTTAGCATAGATGGTTCACAATGCGTTTGTACCGAAATGCTTTGGTGGCGTCAAATCCTTGATAAAAGGCAACCATTGCTTCTTCACAACAAGTTCCAACTCCTTTCACAACAAGTTAGCTCCATATCCACCACCATAGTTCCAATTATTCTTTTAGCTTCATTGCCAAGCTTGCTAGCTTCCAATTGATCCATAATTAGTTTGAACATTGCTTCCATAGAATCAAATTTAGCAAAAACAACATCCAACCTTTGTCAATCATGGCTAGACTCTCCAAAAGCATCCATGCTTGTTTGATATTTATGCGGAAAGCATAGCTCTAAGATAAAACAAAGCAAAAGGACTCATATACATTAAACTTCTCTTCACCAACTAGCCAAAAACTTGCAAAAATCAGTTGAACTTTTTGCACAAATCTAAAAGCAAAATCAAAGCACAAAAGCATTGCATAGCATGGCAACCCATTGCTCCTTTAGAAAATGGATGGTGATGACTTTCTACAACAAAAATTAGGCTTTCCACAAGCTTGCCCCTTCAAATATTACGAAGTAGAATTTAATATCCTCAAAAAGTAGCCAAAACAAAGCAAATTTTACAGAATATTGTCGCCTACATGCATAGTCCTTTAGTGACCTACTTTTAGAAAACCCTCACCAACTCCAACGTAGCTATTTATGAAAGCTCAACAAAAAATATGAAAATTCAAACTTCTATGAGGCTGGTTCTACTCAAAGAAAGATGAAAAGAGGACTAGAAAAAGGGTGCAAATACCCTAGGAGGCCATAGAGATTAACGATCCACCTTTGTCTTGTGCCTATAGAGAGGCCTCCACTTTGGGCCTTCGTTATGAGTTCGTGGACAAGTTGGAGGAGTCGTACGCACTTGCATTGTGATAGTTTTGAAACAATATGCTTTATAAGTTAGATGAGTTTCAGAGCTCAATTTTAAAAGCTCAAACATCACAACAAGCTGTACTTGTTGCCAATCAATGCGTGCAAGACCTATTACTCCAGATTTTATATAGCATAACACAAAAGGTAGCAAGGAGAGGGTATCAGCTCATGCGCTCTTAGGCACAAGAAGCCTATTGGGCAGGAACGAGAGACCTCAAAGAATGAGGAATACGTTGAGGAAGGGCATGAGGATGAGGATTGTTACACTCCCTAGCCGTAAGCTCATCAAAAACCGAAAGTTGTAGTGTAGAATGAATCTCCTCCCATCCTTAGGTAACCCTTATATCTCCTACCTGCCATTCCAGTTCCCAGGAATGTGGCATCTACACATGGCTGGCCAGGTCCCAATGGATCCATAAGTGCCCAAACTGCTAAATAGCACCCACTAGAGCCTAGTGGTTACCACCCCCATGCACTATCGTGCCTGGTAGTGAAACAACTACCCATTCCGGTCAACTACTAACTTACCCTAGCCCCGGCCTGAGGCTAGACGGTTACGCACTACTACACATACTTGCAACATGCGCGACTACACTACATCATGACTAAAATACCTCACACAACTGACAGGTGCAATTCAATGAGACTGGTCACGAGGCCATAACCTTGGTCGTGTGACCCTGAGCTTATCGGTCCCAACAGGATCATGGTCGACAAGCCACGAGTGGGTCCTAACATTCCATCCCACCTTGAGAAAGTCATCAATCCTCGATGACAAACTCAGAAAAGCGTGTTGTCATTGTGAATGACTCTCCCAAGTTGCCTCTAACAACAGTAGTCCTTTCCACGCTACAACACATTCTTGGAGGACACGATTTCGCAATATTCTAAAATAAGATCCGGCCCATGGTCCACCGTGTCTCTTTCCTAGAGTGCGACCACACCACTTACCAAGTTATCACCATCATGCAAGCATTTGTTCAAACAGCTTGCATGGAATACTGGATGCACCTTGCATCCCTCAAATAGTTGTAGCTTATTAGCCACCTCACTGACCTTCTTGATAATCAGCCACAGTCCACAATACCTAGGGGATATCTTTTTACACTTGGCAATTCTCATCACCTTAGACTTAGGCGGCACTAGCAAGAAGACCATATCACCTTCATCAAATTCCCTATAAGTAGGATTTGTAAGAACAAAAGCCTTCGCTCGATCCTAAGTCTACATCTAACTCTGCAACACTAGGTATTTTCTAGGGAATGCTAAGAGTAGTTAGACTAGCTGGCCGAACCCCATAATTGACTCAAATGGGCTCATACCAGTGGGCACGTGCTTCTTATCATTGTACAAAAACTCAACTAGCAATAAATATTTAACCCAGACAGTCTGCAACTCACTGACATATGCTCCAAGCATGTCCTTAAGAAGTTGATTGACCCTCTTAGTCTGCCCATCATTTGTGGGTGCTCACCACTACTCATCCACAACTGTGTGCCTAACTTGGCAAACACATTAGTCCAGAATGTTCCAGTGAACCAAGGATCCCTATCTGAGACAATGGACTTAGGAAGTTCGTGCAATCTTACGTCATGTTGAATGAACAACTATGCAACTTGCCCCGCTCTTCGATCGGTGAGATGGAAAAGCTATAGAGGCAGTTGCATGTAAGGCAATGGTGAGGAAAGCAGCTTGAGATTCAAGAGGTAGATTATGGGGAAAATCATGGAGTAAAGTCATAATAGATTTTTGGTATAAGGGAATATAGGTCTCATCAAACCTGTATTTTGGTGCTCGATTAGAGGTAGAGGAAGAGGGATGTGGAGTAGGTGGTATGACGTGTCCAAGGTGGAAGGAGAGGCGTGAGTGATCTGAAAGAGCAGTAGTGGAATGAAAGAGGGTGATCCCATGACAGAATCCATGATACTATGTCTACCACTACGGGGGTGGCAAGTGAATCCAGTACACTCATGCCAACAAGCTAAGCCATTAAAAATGGCTAACTCAAGTGCACCTCTAAACCCAAGCAAATACTCACCGTAAGTATTGACCGGTCCAAGAACATTAACAGAAGTCCTGTTAATACCCATCTCCGCTACATCAATATTGTACACGAAACTGATCCAAAGCATCATGAGACTCTATCTGGCATGAGGCAGTCCTCGTATTGAAATCGCCAGTCAGTAGTATATAACCACGCTCTGAATATCTAATAATGTCCGGTGATAGATAAACATATGGAAAGTTAACATCTACAAAAGAGGAAGTCATAGGTGGAAAGTAACAGATTGCCATAAAGATATCCCTATCCAAGCCTACACATCTCACTACTCTCATGTGTCTCAATAACAAATAGCAAGATATCACCCTGTGCAATAAAATCAACTAGATTGCCGATTGTGGATGATGAGTGAATCCCATTACAATTCCACACTCCAATTCTCAAGTAGTGTGGAAGGGGCCCCGAGCACTCCCATGCCCGAGAACCCCAATTCCCTATTTCTTATTGATATATTTCACTTCTACATCCCAATAAATGGCAATCCGTTTGGAATCACGAACAGCTTGAAAAGCCTTTATCCTCTCTTCAACTTGCATAAATGTAAGGTCATCATCTAGAAAAATAGTAGTTCCCTTCAATTTGGCTTGAAGGCGTAATATCGATCTTCGTTCTTCTAGTGATGTAAAGCTCATGATAAGAGTGGCATTCTCTGTTTTTGTTCTCTATGCACGGTAATACCTCTAACCTTAGAAGCCCATTCTAACCCTTTTGGTCGGAACGTACAGTACATTGTGTTCCGTACGTTCCAAAACGTGTTGGGTCGGAACGAGTTTGTGTAATTAAAAAAAAATTGATATATGACCCTGATGGCCCGCGACTTCTGCATTTCACAGATAGCGAGTTGTCATACTTCTAACGAAGAAGAAAATATATTGCTACAACAGGGCAGCTGCAGTAGAGCTCGTCCAAACAATCATTCACAAGGAAAAGTTCTGCTTTGCTAGATTTTGCGAGGACAAGAAGGTGCCATGGAAGCCATAAGGCACTCTGGAAGGAAGCTTCACGGAAGCGATGAGCTCCAGCGATGGTGAGCTTGCATCCAAGACCAGAAGCTCTGATTGCTCTGTTTTCTCATTGTGGCGGAAAGAAAGCAGGAAGCCATCGTCCTCGGCAACTGTCTCATCATTACCATCTCGAGGAACAAAGAAAGGCTCTCCCCCATAGCAATTTTCACCATCCATGAATTTGGACACCACCTTATCTTCTGGATCTTTGCCAGGGCATTCAAGATCCACATTGGCAATTCCAGAAACCTTTGGCCATGGCTCAGCTATGGCGAGATAAGCATAGCGGCTTTTCCTACCTAGAAAGCGGCAATTCACTTGGCCAGCCTCTAGATTCACGTTTGCAATCTTGTGCCTTGTGGATGATCCTGTTTGTGTGTTCAATCTTATCTCACACAAGAGCCTTAGTATGGAAAGAGGCTGCTTAGGTAGATCATGGTGCTGATCCACAGGGTGTGATTGCAACTGGGCTTGCTCAGTCAATACATTCTGCTCAGCCTGAGCAACAATCTCTTGCTCAGACAGCGCTGTTGCCTGGGTCACGTGCTGCTCCGGCAGTTGCTCAGGCAGCCCTACTTCTATCTGAGAGAGAGAGAGAGAGAGAGAGAGAGAAAGACAGATCTTTATTAATGTCCATGGAATACCCTAAGGTACATAGGATTGAAAAAATAGGTACATGTCAAGTATGCCCCGTGGGAGCATGAAAGCTCTACCACCTAAAAGAAACAAGATTACAGTAAAACAGGAAATAGTGATAGGCACAAGTAGGGCCAATCATCATATAGATGTCTCTCCGTCTGTGAAAAAATGATGTAAAGTATGTTGTGGCCCCGCCTCTGTCCGAACTGCGTCTCTCTGTCTCCAAATGGATGGTCAGAGGCGTCTATGCTGTCGAGAAGCTGTAGGCTGGGACCTGTGGGCTGGCTGTATCTCTGGTCGCACATACTACAAATCCGAGCCTCTCTCGGGATGCCACTGTATCTGCCAGTCTCAACGGCTAGCTGGTGAGAGGAGACCCAGAACTAAGCCATCACTATCCGCAGTCTATGTGAGATACTGTCCACTAGGTATCTGGGTACGATAGGATACCCAGCAGGATCCCGGGATAGAAAATGTGCCCGATAAACCTCCGTCTTCACCCCAGACGAACCCTGCCAAGTGCTCTGAAGATATGCCCTATACAGATGTCCTCGAATATACTGATGAGTACCGGCTGGTAGATCCGTAATGTGAATGCTCAATGTGGAGAGGAGTGTCCCTCAGAATGTAGGTGCTGGGAGGACAACAAAGCTGCTGCAGCATAGTGTGTGCCTCTACCCTGACGATCCTCCAGGGGCTGTATGAATGTGACAATATGGAACAATGCCTCTATCTGAATAGGGGGGGACGGCAAACTCCGCCAATATAATATGATGTGGTATAGAGGGCTTAGCCCGTATCATCCGAGATAGCATATGAATCTGAAGTCGTGAGATGCGCGCCCACTCGGTAGGCGTCAAGCCAGTACTCCATGTCTCTGATGCGTATAGAGCTGAAGGAACTACCATAGTGTCAAAGAGTCGGCACTTACTGGTCGCATCTCTAATGTGTGAGCTGAAACATAGTCTCTCCAAATCTACCAACGATGCATAGCCCTTCCGTAATCGTGAAAATGCCGCATGTCGCATACTGAAAGTGGAACCAGAAAATACCACGCCTAGGTATGTGTAAGAGTCAACTACCTCAAGTGGACGCTCCTCCCATAGAAGCACCTGTCGCATTCAAAGAGATGTATTCATGTCTTTCATACCCAAGGGTACATAAGACAAAAAAAAGTACACTTCATTCGTATCATACATTGGGAGTAGTACATCTTTCATCTAAATCAAAGGACTAAACTCGAATGAAACAAATGTAGTGTACAAGATTAAAAGATGCCAATAAAACATGTCTGTGTAGAACGTAATGGATAGATTAAAACTAAAATAATTGTGAGCACTCCAATTGTCTATCTATGGTTGCTAATAACCTGAGGTAGTGGTTGGAAGCACGTCATTATAGAAGAAGTGGTTATTGGGGGATGTGGTCATCTTTAATGAGCTCTAAGAATGTATGTAAATGAGTGGATGTGCGGGGATGGCTAGCTCTTGATGCAAAAGGTTTTAGGATCTGTCAACGCTATCTATGGTCTCAATGACCAAGTGGAATACCGACATCATCCTTTGAGTTTGACTTTGCACCTATTTGAGGTCGACGTCTAGGAAAAAAAAATTGGGAAGACAACTGGGAGCTAGAACCAAGAAGAAAAAATGTCTCACTCCATAGGCGAAACATGTCTCTCATATAATTTGTTCACAGCGTCTTTGATCCTCGAATGATATAAAGAATTGAAGTGTGACTGGTTGGGCTCAAAGAAGGGAGAGGTATTTTCCTCTAATCTCATAATATACTGAAGAGTAGAAGATTCAATGCTCCGATGTGTCCTACATGTTCACCTCACCCAAAGAACTTTATAACTCATGTCCTCTCCAGAAATTCCATTGAACTTGCTAGTTTCTAAATCCAACTACGAAGAAGAGATGAAGAACTACCCCAAAGTAAAATGAAGGTTGTGTTAGCCTCGAAACTAAAAACATAGCAAGATCCAATTTAGCCCCCAAAGAGCCCAACCAGACTCTCTGGACCTAGAATCCATATGTAAACTGCTGAATGTATTGATGAGCCCCCTTTGGGAGATATGACAAAGAGACACTGATTGCACCCAAATAGACGAGTGGCTTGAGAATCTCAAGGCAAATGTTCTCCCCGCTAATGAAGCTCTCCAGATGATGTTAGAGCCAATAACCTTGAGTGCCAAAGAATGTGCCACATAAGATAGTGTACAGTACATCCATGTGGGATACTAATCTTGAGAGTGGTTGATGCTTTTAAATAACAACACAAGAAATGAGCTAAGGACTGGCACAACTCTTAGATGATCACCCCTATTAAGAACTGAGTGGATGGTTAGGGTGTCAATGGGCCTAGAGGAGGCACATAACACAATGTGGGAGAAAGAAAGAAAGAAAGTAAGATTTATTAATGTCTTTTCCATGCCAAAGGGCGAATAAGACAAAAAGTACATATCAAATGTGTGGTGCAAATAGGAGCGTGTAAAACGTCTCCGAAACAATAAAGCAAACATATGAGAGAGAGAGAGAGAGAGAGAGAGAGAGAGAGCGCTCCTCAAACAAGTCTCTTACAAGGATCTTAACAATTGTGGGATGAATGGAGATTACTCTACTTAGTGTTCTGAATTCCCTTAAGAGAACCTTCTAGAAAGTCACCAAATTAGGGCACACCTCAGCATGGTCCAAGTCCCAAAAATGTTTGCACCCTACCTCTTTGTCTCTAGCTCAATAATCATTAATGTGTCCATTTCAAACTAGAAACGAAGGCCAGCCTCATAGACATTTACATCTAAACTAAGGCTTGATCCGTGTTCTAGAAGTCAAGTGAACATGTATTTTAGTCTTGGAAATTCATCCAATACAATTTGAAAATGATACAATTCAATTTGGCAAGATATATGTGACATCATTACAATGTTCATATGTTGATGACTCTAATACTCTAATTTGGAGATCATGTAATGATAAATGAAAAGATAGTTTAACCTAGTTGACATTCAACTTTCTTATAATATTTATATGTAATGATGTCTTTTCAAGTACCAGTATTTTTTGGAATTGATTGGGTTATTTTTTAATATGTTATAACCATTTGAACCACATATAGCAAATAAATCTATATAAAAAATTTATGATCTGTCAATTTGCTTTCACTTTAATCTGTGCGTGACCAAAGTCTTTATCAAGATCATCATCAATTGCATCATAATGTGCACAAGTCATTTCATTCCAATTATTGATTGGAATGTTGTATCCAAAATAGAAATTGCTTATTGTGTAGTAGGATTTGTTTACATGTGATTCAAAATAATGAATTGTTGTTGAGTTCATATGTATTGTTTTGAGAATATTGATTTGAAATTTTTGAAATAGATAAATAAGAAATCTTGCAATAAAGTAATTGTATGCAATTGTTTCACTAAGTTTTAGGTATTGATTATTATAAAATGGCTATCAAAAGACTAAACATTGTTATTTTTTTAATTGGTCAACCATTATCATTACTTTAAAATTTATCTCGTGCACCGAAAAAAAAAAAGATTATGTTACTCTTGAGAGCATGACATAGGTTAATGCAAGGCAAAAGCTTTTTAGCCATGGGGTTGAAAGTCTCCACATTTGTGAATAAATTCATGCAACGTCATTGGGCTATGTTATCATCATTGAAAAGCTCAAAATCCAACGAGAAACTAGTAGGGGTAGCCATCCATAGGTTGAGCAATGAGGAGCATTTTCGGTTTCAATTGGAGGTTTAGTTGACAATGATTAAATAACCCAACTGGAAGGTCTAAGATAATTACATGTGGTATGTATGACATGTGGCTAGTAACCAACAATAGAACGTGCCACTAAGGATCGTGGTGGCTGCCGCCTCGGTCAAGGGGTGAAACGGTGCCTGATGACATGACAACTCTTGTGTCTGCCTACTTGAATGTATGCCACGCGTTAAGACTCACACGTGGATAGTTTTAAGTCGTTTACTAAGTACGTCTAGCAAGATTTCATACTATTTAGAATATCCAACGGTGACAGATCTAAAACCCTAGCGTGCAATGAAATGGGGAGGTCTAGTTTGGCGAGGCAGCCGGTAGGTTGAGCAATGAGACTTAAAGACACAATACTTGTTACATTCCATCAGTGGGATGCTTTTCACCTGTCACATGGTAAAATTTGGATTATTTTCAATGGTTGATGATGGAGACGTGCATAATCTAAGGCTCATTGCAGGATCTAATAGTGAGGGCTTTAAATGGTGTAGCGGCTCTAAGATATTAGGAGGAGGCCGTTTGAGTGTGACAAGTATAATGTAGTGGAGATTTGGTTGAGAGCAGCTGAGCAACAAAACAACGCGGCTGGACTAAAACAATGCTTTCTAAGATATCAGTTTGTATGTTTGAATGTACTTCTACACAATGAAATTATTTTGTCTTCTTGTTATTCCTCTACAATTTACTTTTGTGGGAAATACAACATGACGTTTGGTTTGTTTGGTATTTGATTGGGATACGGATGGTATCAGTTTGGTTTTATGTTTGCATGTAGTTTTTTACAAAACAAAATTGGCCGTTTGTTTTAGGGTTTTTTCCACACTGTACACTAAGAGATGTGAAAATAATTGTTTGGGGACATTAGTATAAAGTTCAGTTTTGTTTAGTTTTGGATTGGTCAATAATGTGTTAAGATGTTTTGGGGTTCTTTTTGTTGCGTGTTTGTTGGAGCATGCCTATGGTGTCAAGTTAAGTTGGAAATAAATGAAAGCACCTTGTTTCTTGGCAGCCTATTTGATTTTGATTTCGATTTGTGTGCCATTTGTGATTGTATAGTTGTACCTTTGTTGCAAAATGTAGATTATCTTTGTCATTGCTTTCCTGCATATGCTAATGGTTGTTTATTTTAGGAGTCCAGCATGCCAAAGGACTTGGGTAGCAGATCTTTATCCTCACACAGGTCTCAGGGATCCCGTTATAAGCCCTATTCAAGCTGAGGCAGCTCTGAAGGGAGCAGTTCGAAGGAAGGGGAGGAGGTTGAGTGGGAAGATGTATGGAGCACCCTCACACTGTTGTTCTGCTACTATGTACTTCTCATGAAAAAGAGTGTTGTCCCTATATGTGTGATACCAGTTACCGACACTCAAATTGCCGTGACCAATACGAAAAAGCACACGTTATTGAAAAGAACCAAAAAGCACAAGCGGCTGATGGTGCCTTTGCTGAATCTTTATCAACTGGAGCCTCAAGTTCAATGAATCGATCACGTGCAGATGCGCTGCCTATAGCAATGTCTCTGAAGGAGATAGGGTGGATTTGCTTTTGGGCTTCAGACTGGAACTGGTCGTTCTGGAAGTATACGGGAACATGTATCGGAACATGTGATATGGAGAGAATCTAGTTTGTTTTCAGAATCATTATCTGGTAGAGCTGGAGACCTCAATCGTGTGATTCTCCCAAGTATGAGGAGAGAGGTGTTCTGTCTATTACAGGCGAAGGCAGAGTGCAGGATAAAGAAGGTTTATTATTAGTTTGTCTTCTATGTAGAGGTAAGGTTAAAGGTTTGCGAGTGATTGATTGCGAGCTCGCCAGCATCTGAACTGTAAAATCAGAAATTGTGCACAAGAAACTTGTGTATTTTCTGGCACGTATGGAGAATTGCTGAAACACGCAAGGTTGGTACATCCACTCGCACGGCCATCTAATGTTGATTCGGTATGCCAGCGTAATTGGAGATGACTAGAGCGACAACGTGACATTGGTGATGTTCTTACCATGCCCGGTGCAACCGTGTTTGGAGATTATGTGATTGATGAAGATGGTGAGGATCCAGAAGACGAAGTTGATTTTCTAGGGGATGAAGGCCACTGGTGGTCAATTTTTTTGCTTTTTCAGGTCTTTGGACCAGTTTCTGCAGGTAGAGAAAGACGTTTCTCTGCCCGGATGAGGCGCTTTCCCAGAAGGCACCATTTTTCAGAACATTCGATGGCTGTGAGGCTGGCACTTTGGGGTGAAAATTTTCAATTAAATCAGACAAGTGAGGGTAATAGGGACTCAACTAGTAATGCCAATGCTGAGGAAAGTACAACCCTTGTGGAAAAGCAGCTTGTCTAAGCTTCCATTGGGCATGTACTCATACACCAACACCATCTTTCTTCTCTCGAAGCACCATCCCTTGAGTTGCACCAAATTCCGGTGCATGAATTTCCCGCTCTCCTTGCTTGGAATCATCGTTTCACGGCAACAGTATCACCCGGGGGAACAAATCCCCGAAACACATGCCCAAATCCACCAGCGCTCTTTCGGGTTGAATCCTCCGGTTGCAAAGCTGAGCTCCAAGTAAGGATACCTTGTAGGAAGTCCCAGCTCTACAAACCATGTGTCTCGATCCTCACCGCCTGCTTGTTCATCCACACGATTCCTACTTCACTCAGCTTTCAGCAGCAAAATCCTCCGCAGCTTCAGAAGAACCTGCCCACAACAATTGCAACAAAGGAAAGGAAGATAACGCCTCCCAAACTGAGGCCGAGAGGTAGAGCAAGCCTAGCTGCCATCGCCAACCATCCTTGGCCATGCCTAGCATGCAATCAATCATTATCACATTCATCGATCGCTAGGAAGAGGAAGAATAAATGAAGACAACAAACCAGAAGAAAGAAATAGGACAAAAAAATATGCATAGGAGGAATGCACACACAAGAGCTCACTCCCCAAACGCGCACGCGCGCGCGCGCGCGAGAGAGAGAGAGAGAGAGAGAGAGAGAGAGAGAGAGAGAGAGAGAGAGAGAGAGAGAGATCGTGACAGACCTAACGGTCACATCGCAATGGCGTGCGAGAGAGAGAGGGATATCACGAGATAGACCTAATGGTCACGTTGCAATGGGGAGAGGAGAGACACTCGAACCAAAATAACTTGAGAGAGAGTTGAAAAATGCCACGTCATCATAAAAATTTGATGACGTGGATTTCTTGTTTTTTATTTTTTTAAATGATGATGTGGAATTTTCTCCTTTCAAAGAACTTTAAAATGGGTATTAGCTGGCCTTATAATAAAACCATAACTCCAACTCAATAATAAATCTTATGTATTAAGCACCATTCGTTTTCAACAACAAAATTATGAAACGGATACCCAAAAAGATTGCTCCTATTAGCATTGCAGCAAAATGAAATTATTTGTGTGTGTGTGTGTGTGTGTGTGTGTGTGTGTGTGTGTGTGTGTCGACATGCATGCATGTGTGTGTGTGGGAGAGAGAGAGAGAGAGAGAGAGAGAGAGAGAGAGAGAGAGAGAGAGAGATTACTTGCACGATACGTGTTTAGTGTGTGAAGTTGAACAGCCTGGTAAGATTTCAAATTACACACTACATGGAAGATGGTCACCCCGACAAAAGTCACCACCAACAGAGGCCCTGATGCACCAACATGGCTTGAGATCCCTAATCCCAATGCTATCCCAACAGACTTACTCACCATGCCTTGTGCTTCACCTTTAGCAATGACCTGAAAAAAAATGTCGACCTTGGCATGATAATTGATTAATGCAAAACAAAACATCAAGATCACTATTTCAAATATGATATTTTGTCATGATCCAGAATGTTGTGATAAACATCTCTTTCATGCGTGGGCTTCTAAAAAGCTATAAACACAACATGCAGTTAAGCTCATATTCTAGAATTCCACACATCACTTTACAATATTTAGCCTAAGATACTTCCCCTTTTTTCTAAGGACATTAGGCACTACAGAAAGAGAAAAGCACGAGCGTGTTACTTCATAGAGCAATGATTGTGCGCCCTTTAGAATGCCAAATAAGATGACTTGACACAACCCAAGGAGCTTCTTCAAATGCACCCTCATAATAGACCATACATTATACACATGTTCAAAGAAAGATAATTGAGACCCTATAATCAATGCTTATTCATTATTCGCAAAATAGTTTTTTCTAACAACTATTGGCCAAGCAGATTGGGAGCCTGAATATATAGCGTACTCTCATTCTCTACCTGAACCAACATATCTCTGGATCTTCCCTGGAGTCTACTTGTCTTAATCCATAAACCGTGAGAGGAGATCATCAGCTTGCAATCAAAAAACATAGACTTAGGCGAGAAGTATACTCTGAGCTGACCTATAAATACTAAACTGGATAGTACCTTCAGTTATGCGCTCTCCAGGCGTAGCTCTCAGTAGAAGGTCCAACTTGACCCCTACGGGACAATTAAAGCACCTTCCTCATGTACGTTGCAGAAAAAAGTTGTGTAACTGAGCCAAGGTTATCTTGTGAAAGATCTAAAGAAGGGGGCCCATGAAAATGAGAAGGTGAAACTTTGACTTATGTTCCTAATGTATAACTAATTGACTACTCGAGCCTCAGGTTTGCGCTAGATTGCTGTGTGTGGAGCTACTGAGGACTATTGGCTTGAGATAACTTGATTGCATGAACTTTCAAGGACTCATTCTTGATAAGTTTGATTGTGAGCAAATTCTGGCTGTAATTCAGTTATTTACACAATGCAACTTAAAAGCTTTTCAAGTTTGTGCTGACACTAGGATTGGTTATACTGTTGATCTTTCTCCAACCTTGAAGTTTTCAATGCTTTTGTCAGGAGCTATTCTGCTGGAACTATGCAAGTTGCAAATGCATTCGTGTTGCTTATTGACAGGTCTGCTTGACATATTCAAGTCATAATTCCTTGTTCACTTAGCAGAAAACAGGGCTGAACGAGTGGTTGGCTTGTTTTAGCGGGCCGTAAAAACGAGACCAATTGATTTTATCCCTACAAACATCAAGCTTCGGGTTGCTGAAAGATCATTCAGTTTTGAAGTAGCTGAAGGCTGTTGAGTGACCCATTTCCTTTGTACAAGCACAGATTACAATCGAATTCCAGAAAGAATGCATACTTTTAGCAGGTAGAACTTGGTAGTCACCTTATGGTCGCTTGTACCAAGGATAACTTCAGCTGTCACCATCAATTCTTATCATCTTAGTAGATGGATGATTACTCTTGACCACTGCTAGAAAAAAATCACCAGTCAATTATGAGGCAAACAATAACTGAGTACCAAGAACTAGTTTCCAGAGATTGGTTGTTACAATTATTGTGCCAATAACTATTGTGCCTGGTAGACCGTGGTCTAGGAGAGCAGCTTGGCATAGTGTGTCTATGCTGGTTGTGAGAAAGTCCATTGGGATAAGATCTTTTGTACGTGTATTTTCAATTAGCAGTTAAGATTGTATTTTACTTTCTCTTCAACATAGTTCTACTCTGTACTACATTACTCTTATTATTGTGCCATGAAACTTCACTTGTGAGCCTCTGCAATGCCAGTCATTGTCATAGCTACAAAGAAATAAGATTTTTCTTTTGTTGTGACGTAGAAATGAGATTTTTCTTTTACATACAACAATACTAATTCCAATATGAACAGCTCCCAGGGTTACGGGAGGATTTCAACTTTGCAAATTGCATCTAAAATCAAGGTTTGGAAACCCTTTACTCTTGAAAAAAAAAATAATTCCATTTTGTTCTAGTCAAAACCATAGGGTTTACAAAACCCTAAGTTGCTAATAAGAATTTTTTCATACTTGTTGAAGATCAAAACACATAGCAATGCATTCAATTCATAAGTAGAGAAGAAAGGAGAGAGACCACGCAAAGCTTGTCATACAATAATGATCACTAAAAAGATACATGAGAGAGAGAGAAAGAGATGAAGTTATGCAAAGGTTTGTGCCCCTTCATATTTGGTCCATATGGCCCAACTTTGTATTCAAATAAGAACAAATGAAATTCTTTGATTACACTACATGAGGCTCTTAGGCCTACTTGATATACAAACTACATTGTGAGTAAGATTTATATGTAGACAAGTCTTTCAAGTTGAAACATAGTGTGGCATATTTTGTAATGAATATAAACATAGCGATTATATACTGGGACTAGCCCCTAACTAGTATACCTCAGGTAGTGGGCCATTACCATTAAGGACATGTCCTTATGGGACCCAAGTACCCTAAGTTGCCCTAATCTCTAGAAGGTTCCACTAAGGGCCTCTAGATAGTATGTATAGGGCTATCATTTGCTCAGTGGGTAGCATCTATGCTATTCTTGTAGGGATTAGACTTTGTTGCCTCATATCTAATCATTATGCTTCATTGATGCTAAAATATGTGATTCAAATCAGAGCTTGGTATCGGAGCATTTTCCTTCCTTGGTGGGAGTACTAGTTTTCTCCACGCTTGGTGGATCACCATTTTTCTTTGACGGGACAGTTAGCAAAAGCACTTCCGGTAAACTTGGCAGTTAAAAAGATGTTTTCCACCAGCTATTTCAGCGATAGCTATTTTGGCAAATTTTTTGTGCGGTACCTATTGCACTTCCTAGCGCCTTATTTGAATTTTGGAGGAAGTTTCGACACTTTTTCATAAGCATTGTTGCTAGTTTTTTACAGTCTTTTGGAGGCTCCATCGCCATATTTTTTAGAGCACTTTCCTCCAGGAGGGCACCCATTTGCAGCCATTTTTCACTTTGTTGGAGCTATCCAGCACCCTACTTCACCATCTCTCTCAGCATTTTTGCAGCCCATTTGCAAATTTGATTGGAGGTTATCCACGGCTTCACCACATTTTTGGGCAATTTTGTAGCTCATTTGCAGATCTGATTGGTGGCTGTCCAACACCCTACTTCACGATCTTTCTTAACCTTTTTGCAGCCTATTTGCAAATGTGCGCCCTACTTTACCACATTTTGGGGCATTTTTTGCAGCCTATTTGCAGCTCCAATTGGTTGCTGTCCAACGCCCTACTTCCTCTTTTTCAGCATTTTTTTCAGCCTTGTTGCAGATCCGATTGGTTTTCTTTTTTTCTTTTGTTGGTCCTTTCTCAATTTCATTGGAGGTACCTTTACATCTCTACTTTCCAGCTTCTATGGCAGTGTATTAGTTTTTTTTTCCAGCTTTCTATTTGTTGTCCATTTTTCTCCAGTTTCCATGCTTTCCGTTTTGTGATTCCTATAGATTTAATGGACTAATTTGTGGTGACGACAAGAGTCTGCAGCCTCAGATCTATTGTTCATTTTTTCTCCTGAAATCATGTTTTGCTTGATAGCCTCTCCTGACCATACATCTCGTGACCACCTCAGGATCCTATGGAAGAGCTTATTCAAAGGGCTCTTGGCCATGCTATTGCTTCATATGTTTCACGTTTGATGTTTCCATTCACCTTGAGACTCTTCAGTCTCAAATTGATACTTCTCTTCCTTCTCATAGTCCTGGCAAGGCCCTTATGAAGCCTCCTTTTACTTTTGGAGCATCTTCTTCTACATCTCTTCCTGTTGTGAGCGAGGTTCATTATTGTGAGGGTGAGTTAATTGAGATAGTCATTAATTTACCTGAGTTAGTCATTGTCTCATATTCTGAGTTTGAGTCACATCTACAGGTTGATGCTAATATTGTTGATGTTGCATGCTTTGGTGTCGATCTTGAGTGCCCTACTACAAATGTTGTAGTCTATGCCCATTGTTCTGATACTTTTCCTAATTCTATCGTTACTCCTCTAGCAGATCTACATGTCCGATGGAAGACAATTGCACCGAGAGAGAGAGAGAGACAGAGACAGAGAGACAGAGAGAGGGCACTAAATCACATCTTGGGAGCCAAGGAGCATATTGAATGAAATCCCATCTAACACTACAAACTACCAGTGAAAAAGTAGGGGTAACTTGCGTACATCACGAGCCACAAATCTTTGCCTCAATCTCATCAAGAGATTGAAAATCTTTCACTTAGAAAAAAAAATCATTGTCAAAATTCAAGCAATTGTTGCTTGGTCTCAAAGTCAAAGAGCATAAAGCAACTACTTGTGATTGTGACAAATATGATGCTCTCGTGTTAACATTGTTTTAGACAACAAAAAAAGATCTCACATAAAGATAGAAGATTGATGAGTTCAGAAAATCAAAGATGATGACAAACTCTAAAAAGTGTTGACAACACTCTCACAATTCACATATGAATAAAGAGCTTTCAAAAAGTGCTCTCTCATAATTAACAAATGAAGAATAGAAAAAGGCTTAAAATCAAAAAAAATATTCTCTCACAAAAAGCTATTAGATTGGCAATGAATGATCAACTAGACAAAAAATTAAAGACATCAAATCACAGGCCATGAAAGACAACAAGGACTACTCAATTCTATATGCCACATAGGCTAGTAGAAACTTACTAACAATGTGTGGCAAATCCATTGCCACAACCTATTGCTCGAGGTGAACTGGAGGCAACCACCAACATGTGGCACCATTGACTGGAACCGAATCTTCTTATTATGTCTATTGAGACACATCATTTATGGTACCAATGAAAATGATTGTCAACGTGTCAAAACCTAAACAAACAAGATCAATGATGACACCGATGCAATCTACACAAGTAGAAGACTCAAGAAGTAGTTCAATTCATATGAGCATTGATAATGAAACTCATAAGCCTGCTTAAATTTTCTTGAGGAAGAAAATTAAGAAGAGATTGCATTGGTGTCAATATGACTCTTAAATCTTTGAACTCCTTTTGAAGGTTACTAGAATAAATGAGGTGGTAATAGATTGTTTCAACCTCCCCACATTTACTAAAAAGACAATTTTTGTTTGCACTCCACTTTCGCTTTTCCTTGGAACGATGTCGGATGAACCATATCAAATGCCTTTTAGAAGAATGCAAAACAAGAAGAAAAACTAAACTAATTTTACTGCTCTCCTCATTGATAGCTTTCAAAGTGACTAAAAGATCCACTAATAGTCTCCAAGCCATACGAGAAGCTAGATGTAGTACAATGCACTTTCGCCAAAATTGTGCTTGATCTTCCCACAGTGATGAGCTGGTGTATCAACAAAAGGCACGATCATTTCTAACACCAATCTGGGAGAGGGGGAGGGAGAGGGGGGTTTTATCTATGTCTCGTAGGTACATATATGGTACATAAGGCTAACAGCATACAATCGCTATAATAGCTTCATGTGGGAGCGCACAACACTTTTACAAAGACAATAAAGGTTCAAAATCCCACAATATAGTCAAATCATCTACCTAGGCAATGCTAGGTCTATTTAATTATCATTAGACCTGAACGAGACAAAAGGTACAATATTGAACATGTCCAAATGTATCAGAAATTGTATCAGAGCATTTATTGAAGTGCATAGTTTCAGAACACAAAGAAGCAATACAACCTCAAGATGTTGCTCTTTATACAAATTTATGAAATCTAGGCATATGACACTTGCACCTACACTTTGCTGCTGAATCCTGATGACCTAAGTAGGGATGTCAAAGCAAATGGCTTAAACGATGGTTGAAGCTGATCGTCTAAGACTTTGCGAGCACAAAGTGGACTCCATGAGGTTGTAATTATAGGTCTCCTTTGTTATGTAGGGTACTGCCAGACTCCAATCTGAAACTTTACTCTAAACATAGCCATCAAGTACACATAGATCTGAAAATTCGATCCTTACTGATTTCCCTGCATGCACATAATATCACAAAGAATGAAACATGGTGGAGCTGGCCACCTTGTCTCCTCCCAAACTTTGTTGCCTAGATTATGATGACAAATGCCTCTCTCTAGGCTCACTTGTGCACAATCCTCACCTTGACCCTGACCCTTCCTAACGTCGACACACGGCCAATTCCATGCACAATCGAGACTTGCACTTGGCAGTACCCTGACACATAGGCAAATGAGTAGGCTAACATGTGTCACTCAAACACTAGACCAAGTGTCATGGTGAGCATGTGACACGTGTCATGTTTGACCGGTGAACCCTAATATGTGTCACTCATTCACTGGACCAAGTGTCTCAGTGAGCATATGACACGGGTCTCGTTGACTGTCAACCCTCCTACTTTTTAGGAGGTCAGTCCAACCACTCCTGATTAATGACCCAGTACCCTACACCAAAGCTCAACATGCGACTCAAAGGCTCAAAAGCTCTAATAACAGTTTTATTTACATTTCTTATACAAAGGTCACCACAAGCCGCTGACTTAGCCATTTTTGTACATTACAAAAGTACATCTGTGCATAAAAATGTAAACAACCGGGATAGGAGTAAAAGCTATAACAGGTACTATCCTAAAATCAAACCAATACAATTTTTTTATTGTAGTGATTGAATGCAAATTGTGAATCAAGATATTTACCCAAGTTGTTTTCAACTTGTTGCTAATTCCTTCTATCATTCGCAATGTATTATTCACACCAAGTATGCTTTTTAATTAGGTTTTGAGAAAATTGAAGTGATGAAATGTGAAGTTTTCTTAGTTTTCGACAATCAAGTAGGGACTTCCTTTGTTCTTTGATGCTAGCGTTCATGAAGCCTCAATTACCTACACCTATCGAAAAGTCAATTTTTACAAATGCATGAAAGCTTGTGGGGGCATATGTTTGTGCATGAGACCCGCACCTACTCTTGGGCATTGATGACATGAGTAGGGACATGATGGCTAGTTCAAGGTACGCATGGTCAAGTACCTAAAGGGTGAAGTCTTCAGTATTTCTTTTCCTTTGTTATGTTGGGTATTGTCATAGGTTTAACGTTGAATCAAAGAATTTTTTTTTGTCAAATTAGCAAATATGCAATTCTTTGCTGAGATCTTCCACTTTGTCGCCCGCTGGTTGGTGCCGATTCTTTCCTTTTTTAGTAGTACAATTCGCCCAACAAGCGTGATCTTTAGTCAGGTTCTGAGCAAGGTTAGTGATAATATGTAAGGCTTCCTTATTTTGGTTGAGAAAATGAGAATTTAGCATGAAAGCTAATATGACAAACTAGGGATGCCAAAGTATATGGTGAAAGCTATGCATGATGGTAACGGATATTAAAGGACCAATACTTCATGGTAAAAATCACAAAGTGGATGATAATGGACCCAGTTTAGTCCTGAATTTATTTCATAAGCTAGTATGTGACCATTTCTAAAATTCAGTAAGAGTTTGGGGCTCCTTAGCATTCCTTTTGGAATATCTGCCTTTCTATGCAGGGACCCTTTTAGGGCGTAAAATGGCAGAGGCTTAGCTACTCTCAATTCATATTTTGCCAAGAGTCTGGTGCAGAACTCTACAATAAGATAAAAGTGGATGAACAATTATGCATGTTGGACTTACTGGCAATCTTCCATACCATATATACAATTGCAGTGACAAGCTGTGTCAGAAACCCCGGATCAACAGCAACCTTTCTGATCAACAGCAACCCAAGCTCTTTGCACCATGGTCTAAAAAATTCGTCTAAATTGAAAGTTTGAAGAGATGAATCCCAGGTTGCTCACTATGTTCAGAAGCATTCATAGATCAACAATTTTTGTGATGAACTTCTCCCAAGATAAAAATTTCAGTTCCACACTAAGGTAGGAAGCATAGTTGCCCAGAAACGCCTTTCTGGGAAAACCGTTTCTAGAAACGCGTTTCTGGATCCAGAATTGCTGCCCTAAAAAAAACAGATATTTAAAAATTAATAAGGATTCAAGGAATCCAACAGGGATTAATAGGGATTTAGGGAATCCAACAGGGATTGAAACATTCGGCAACCCACACAAATGTACTGCCCTTAATTAATGCTTTAATCTGATACCCATATTGCTCACAAAAATCAAAAAAAAAAAACCGTTTCTAAGAAACTCTCAAACCAGAAATGCGTTTCTAGAAACGCTATGCAACTATGGTAGGAAGGTACAACATG
This sequence comes from Diphasiastrum complanatum, assembly GCA_029204225.1. NCBI lineage: Eukaryota > Viridiplantae > Streptophyta > Lycopodiopsida > Lycopodiales > Lycopodiaceae > Diphasiastrum > Diphasiastrum complanatum. The sequence goes on along the minus strand of CM055110.1, from coordinate 45,828,848 downwards.
TTATGTTTCAGTCCAATTTAGCTAAAGCTGGGGTCGTCCTTTTCATGCGTATGGCTTTTCTATAACATCCTTACTTTCAGATGCAAACTACTTAAAATAAGCACAAACAGGTTATTCACTTTAAGACTCAGTAAAAGCCCATTACCCTTGAAGAATCTCAACTCAAGAAACAATCGCGCTTTAACTTTCTGACAGCTGCACTGCTTATAAGGTTTACCTCTGCAAAGTTCTGCTGTGCTGCAAATCCCGCATAGAAGCAGCTCCTAGTGGCCGCCTGGGAAATAGGCAAAAAAATTCACTACCCTTTCTTGAAATTGGAACTTTCTTAATAAAAGACAGGTATTCAGTATTAAGAGAAAACTTCGCTAAATTGCAATAACATGATACTTTTACTCTATAATCAATCAAAAGTCAACCTTCTTATCGAGGCTCCTAGATCACTGGGATAGTAAAAATTGAAAGCTTTCACAAAGGTGTACCTTGCTCCATGAACTCTTCAAATGCATCATAGCATCATCTTTGAGAGGTTCACATTACAGAAAGTGTTACACAACTACCTGAATGAGACCAGCAGCAGATCGCACAGCTCCAGCAGATGCACCCAAAAACACAAAAAGATGTGGAAACATTGGTGTAAGGAGCTCCAATCCATTTGAAACATTTTCTAAGATGTCTGAAAGCAGCCTCCATCCTTTGGGATGTACATCAAAATGACGGCCATACTTCGACAAGGCAATTTTGCTTAAATAGCCGATGCCATCTCTGAGTACCCAGTTTACTGCTGCTGCTGTTGGAATGGCACCTTTTCCCAACCCTACAGCATACAGTAAAGCCTGCACGTCAAAAAGTGATAAGTAGATTTTCCACTGAACTGTCTTTGTGATATGTCAACTAGGCCACTTTCATTATTCTTACCTCACTATGCAACATGTGGTCAATCTCAATCATAACTGATGCCACATTTCAATACATCAAGTCTGACTACACAAAAATCATTGCCATGTCTTGATTGCTGCTTTCACACCTCAAATTATTCATTGCAAATTATTATTTTGCACCAATGAAATTCAACAGAAAAGGAATTTGCTCAACTACATGAGGAGATTGAAGGATCTATAAGACACTCCTCAAGTGGACCTTTGTTATCCAAGCGGATTTTTTTGCATGCACAATCAAACAGAAGCAATTCTGATAATTTACACGATAGGTTGTCAACTTGTGGGAGAAGTGCATGCTATTCCATCTTTTTGAAAGCGAGCAAAATCATCAATTGGGTAGCAAATCAATACTAGAACTTTAAGTCAATCTAGCAACATAAAAATTTAATGTCTTGTACTCGTTCAACAAAAGGAGGTATAGTGATTGTTTTCAACTAGTGAGGAACCTTTGTGTATTATTTAAAAAAGTTTAGAAAAGAAAAAGAAGTCGACTGGCTAATTAAGCCTTCCACATCAAGAAAGGCAGACAAGTCAAAAAGTAGTGTTAGCCAAATCAGACAGCAGTTGAAGAGAGTGGGAAGTAGATTGTGCCCTTTTCTAGTTTCAGAGGAGCCTGCTAGGATGCAAGCAACTGATTATGCTATGTCTCGACTCCCATGCAAATTCCTTTTTTATGTGAGCTTCCAATTACAAGTATCAATGTCTTATGCAGCACGTAGATGACTTGCTAGACGTTTTGCATGGTGCTATTCTAATCAATAAAATTGACTTGAAGAATGACTTCCATTATATTAAAGTTCATGAAGAGGATGTTTATAAGACTACCCTTAAAACTCTAATTGGGCATTATGATCATGTTTGGATTGACTAAAACCCCAACAATAGTTATTTTAGTGGATGAGTGGGGAACTCACAGCATAAATGGATAAATGTGTTGTAAACTCTACTAGTGACAATAGGACTTGCATAGGACTCACCTTAGAACTGTGCTGTCAATTTAGAGGAAAAAAGTATTGTTTGCTAATGAGAAAAAAGTGAACTATTCAAAAGGAAAATAAATATGTAGGACACTCAATTTTTTACACTAGATCCAAAAAAAGGCAATGTCATTTGTGTGTGTACATGTTAATTGATGTTATAGCATTCAAAGGTTTCATTGGTATAGCTCGTTTCCATAGGGAAGAAGTACAATCTTTCTCCAAGATAGTTGCACCTTTTGAAAAATATGTTATAACATGGTGCTTTTGAGAGACATGTAGCATGGAAAAATGGGCTAAAATTCAACAACCTTGTTGTGATATGTCAAAGCAAAGCATGGCTAAGCGTGTTCGTTTGAAATTTGTTGAACCTCAAAAGCATTTTACCCTAGAATCTAGATATAGATTGAGCAACGTCCATACAAGAGTTGGCTGGGGCCGGGACCACCAAAGGAAAGCATCAAAATGAGTGCCTTATACCTCCAATGTGGATGAAGAATGCAGTAAGTACTTTGAATTTAGCTTAAAATCTAAAGGGTAATTAGTTTTGCCCTAAGTGTAAAGACCATACAAGCATATAAATACCAAGGAAAGGACTCCAATGCCGCATATCAAAAAAACTAAGCCATGCCAACCGAATCAACAAGCTAGCAACATCAAATCACATACAACTCATGCCAAGCTAATCTAATAAACCATACATACCATAAGAGTATGACAATACCACCACGCATCCAATGCATCTCTGAGGGAACAAGAGTGTCAACAAAGAATGCTCTTGCCACCATTGAGATTCCTCAAAAGGACACTAGTAACTTGGCATAACAAATGCTATAACAAGGAGAACACTATTGTTGTGAATAGAGAATGTTGTTGTACAGAGGAACCAAGGAGCAACATACCACGCCAACTAATAAAACTGAAAAAGAGCACCACTATAATGTTGCAACATATAAGGAGACCCAAGCCATCCGGATACACCAAAGGTACCATCAAATAGCATATTCCATCCAACATACCCAAAGCCAACCTAAGAGACCAACCACCTAAAGAATATACTAGAAACCATAGGAAAATAAAGAAACTCCAACCACATAAATCATGAGATATCCAAAGGGACCATGCATACCACAAAGCATCTGCTACAAAGGACTCCAAAGAGAGAGCTCAAGGAAACCAAATTTGTACAATAGACTTTGACTACATGATGATTTAAATAACGAAGCCACCCCTGCACATAGAACCATTGTGAAAATAAGACCCTTTTATGCGAAAGGATCCATAGGAGCTCAAAGAATCTAACATTGAACATGTAAGACCCTGCTTCTGCTGCACCGAATAAATATCAACATCCCAGGCTATGAGAAGTAACCATGTCGATCAAATCTACCAAGCATGCTACAAAACAATAGGTGGATCCATATGAGCTAAAAGAATCTATCAAAGAACAAAAAACAACATCCTTTCGCAACACCAAATAAATGTCAACATCCAAAACCATGTAAAGTAACCATGTCAATCAAATCACCTAACACTAGGTAACAATGGAGATGGAAATGTATACATACCCCAAGCAATCCATAAAGACCAAGAATGTCTAGAACCAAGCGGGTCATCTAGACCAACAATGCCAAATAGCAACGACATGAACAAGTGGATGTTGTGGTGTACAAGGCTCCCAAGCGACCCATAAGGCTCATGAATGTGAATCGCCATCCTCAAGAACTCGCTCCAAAGAGATAAAAAGAGATAGCAACAAGAAATAGCACCACATAGGGCATCGTAATAACCTAGATCACATGTGACAGCTCTTTACTAACAAGATGTAGCGTAATGGACTAGGAACTATTGTAAAATGAAGAGGAAATTGACATGTATGCCAACTACCACAAGAACATGAATCTCTAACAAAGTTGTAGGAACAACACATACATAACTAGAAGGAGTATGAACGTAACAAACATGTGCCTCATCACACAAGCCATGACCTCAACTGAAGCAAACTTATTTGACTACTCCAAACATGCATGCTCTACAAGTTGGGCTGCATCTATAGCATCTAGAACATCAAAAATGGATAAAGATTGATGAAATGATGGATCCAAGTGTGCCTAATCTCAAGCTATAGAATAGACAAAACAATTTGGATGATCCTCTATCCCATATGTACATGTAACCTTTGCCACATCCAAAACATCAAGTGTACTATCTAGAACCTCTGCTATAACAAGAATCTCTACTGCATCTGCATCCTAAGCAAGAATCTCATTTCCAATTGACGCATGACAAATATCATCTGCCGCATACACATAAACCTTGTCCTTTTTGAGAATATGATGTGGGCTTATGATATATCCTTATCAACTACAACATCTTGAGCATGTGAAATAAATGCCTATTTTACCCCTCAAGACTTTGTATATTTGTAACTTCTAACTTGTGCATATCATGGGGCTATTAATTATATAAATTGTGAACCCCTCTTATGCACATTTAACAAGTAGATCAAGCAGGACACGTAGAGAGTGAATTTAGTGAGAGACACCTCACGCCTATCCATGAAGCATGTATGACATGTGGCACCCAAGATCTTTAGGATCGTAATGAATTACCACGCCCTCCCACTAATTGATTATTTACATAATAGAATCCATATATGTTGTCAAGGAGCTAGTGTTTTCTAACTTACTTGATTCTCAATGTATCTAAACGATTTATGTTATGCAGTAAGATCCAAGGTCTTAGATATCAGCTTGCAGTTGCTAGAGGGGGTGTTTCACACACAGATTTGGTGCCATTGATTTTGAATAGCCTGCTGCCTAACATATGCTTTCAAGATTATGTGATGCTGATTTTTGCCAAGAATAGAATCCCTACACTTGAAGATCTGTATGGTCTCCTGAAACAGAACATGAGAAGGGTGAACCCCTCTCAAAGGAAGGATTTTCAGGAGCCTGCCTTTGCTTCTATGAAGCAGTGATAGTTTTCCAAGGACAAGAAGAAAGTTAGCAAACACCGAAGCTCAAGCTCCTCAACAACAAAGATGGATTCCAACAAGTGAATAATCAATTAGTGGGAAGGTGTGGTAAACCCTTGAGATCCAAAAGATCTTGAGTGCCCAATGTCATACATGCTTCATGGATATGCACGATGTGTCTCTTACTAGATTCAACTCTAGGTGTCAAGTGGACCACATGTCCTACTTGACCTACTTGTTGAATGTGCTTAAGAGGGGTTCATAATGTATTTGATTAATACCCCATGGCATATGCACAATCTACAAGTTATAAATATACAAAGCCTAAAGGGCCAAAATAGGCGTTTATTTCAAAACCCCCCCTTTATGGCTATTTTATTAAGCTCTTAGTAAAGCTTTGGTGGATGCTAGGTTGAGGTTACTATCAAAAGCTATAAGCGTTTCCTCTTGTTGCAACAGAAGTTACAACTCCTAGACTTGCCTTGGTGTCAAAGGTTAATAGTTTCTGAGGGTGGTCTAAATTTTTTGAATGAACAATCCAACCAAGCATTTTTTTTAAGTGCGATCATCAAAGCTCTCTTGTTGCTTATCAAATGTCTTATTTCAAGTTCGTAATATACTTGCCACATGTGCTCGATTCACTTATACATATATATATATATATATATATATATATATATTTATATATAAGTCATACTTTACAACTACTTGTAAAACCCAGTCAAATGAATGAAGCCCTTAATGTTGTGACATCATTTGGGTCACAACATAAAGGAAAAACATAGGCTTTATCAGGTGTTAATCTTAGTTCTGCAACTAATACTAGTAACTATGTAACTTCACTATAATATCTTTTATTAGATTGAGAGACTAAAACTCCAACCGACAAAATGGACGACACTCGCACAAAGGTACCTAGTAACAAAAAATAGATAGCTTGCTCAAACTCACCTTGCCTTTCATAAGGCCAATGTGTATGAAAAGTGGTCCTTCGGTGTTGGCCATGATTCTGCTAATAGAATCCTTATGAATTCTCTTCAGGGGGATCGTGAACTCAATACAAATCATGACAAGCTTTATCCATACTGCTTAAACACTCTTCATAATGCTAAAAGATCAATTTTCTTAGGGATTTCCTTTCTATGAAGGTTCAACACAGCCCTCGTTTCCACAAAGCAATAAATCCATGGAGTAGAAGTGCAAGCCCCTGCCCCTTGTGTCTGTTCTTGTGTGCATGCCTGTAAGTGAGCATGTATGAATGAATGACGTTTCTGAGAATCATTTTATGACAGGACAGGCTAATTAAAGCCTTACCATTACAATGACACACACTAATTTCTACAAAAATGGTAAATCTTTCACCCATGATCGCTGAGCTTAATATCGTACAGTATAAACCAAGAAAATTGGGCGGCTATCTGAAACTTTAGGAACTGAATTTACCTGAGTTGTAAGAACACCACTTATTTGGCTGGCAATAATTTGGCCCATTCTCCAAATAGTGTACTCCGTGTAGTCCGCTGTCACGCTTTTTGGGTAGCCTTCTGGGAGCATCAACTGCTTGAGAACTTCCAAGCCATACTCTATGCTTGCATTCATGTACCGAAGAGGATCCATTTTCTTCCTCGATGCATACATGTCCTTGGTAGGTTGGTATTTGGAACTTTCTGAATTGGATTTACCATGAGAA